>CAHIKZ030000322.1:1047500-1120000 GCA_903632075.3 Acanthosepion pharaonis
TCATGGGAGGGATGCCATCAGAAAACCACTCCTATCACAAAAGCAATATTGCAAAGTGTTTAGAGTGGAGTAGAAACCTACAGAACTGGTCCCTAGGACAGTGGAAGGATGTTATTTTCTCGGACAAGTCAACCTTTAACTTCTTTCCGATATTAGTCAAGTATACGCGTGGAGACAGCCTATAGAAATATTTGATCCAGACTGTCTTCTTCCAACTGTTAAACTCTCTGATGAAATGTGGGGTGGCGGCTATATCTTGGAAAATTGCCCAATGATTTCCCTTCATGGCAGAAACAAAAGTCAAAACTCTTTAAAAAATTTTATCAGATCAAATTCATCCTATGGTCACGGAACTGCTGCCGAATGGAAACACAGTCTTTCAGGGTGATAATGCGCCAATTCACACACAGCTAAAATTGTGTCTGAGAGGCACAGCCCCCAGATCTAAAATATTATTGAAAATTCATGGTGCATTTTAGAAAAACAAGTAAGGAGTCCATATCCTTCACCATCATCAGTGAAAGAACTTGAGACTGTTTTGGCAGAAGAATGGTCAAAAATCCCTCTGGGAACTATTCAAACCTTGTATGATTCCATTGCTCGTAGAGTGCAAGCTGTAATTACTGCCAAAGGCGGCCCTTCACCATATTAAAATAAATTTGTTTTAAATTTCCAGATGTTTCCATTATTTTGTTCAACCCCTGTATATATATATATATATATATATATATATATATATATATATCCAAATGAGAGAAAGAGAAGATGGATTATAATTATGTTTTTAATAATTTTTAACAGAAATACACTATAACTAAGCTATAGATGTACTGCTAATTTTGAAAAAAATATTAAAAAACATTATAAATTTTTTAATCAATACAAAAACCTGAGTAATAATAGCCATTCCAAAGCAACAAACGCAGATAATACCAACAAGTGTAATTGTAGAAATCCTAAGGAATTTCCATCGAAAAACTGATGCCAGACAAACTCTCTTGTTTACCTAAGCACTATTTCTACTATAGAAAATCCAACAGCTAAAAAATTATTTTAAAACTAGGTGGTACCAACTTATATTATCTTTCACCAATAACACGTACAGAAATAGGACCACCCTTTCTAAATATTATGGGAACTTAAAAGAAGTTAATAAAACCTCAATGGTAAAATGGAAAATAATAAAAAAGCGTAGAACTTGTAAATCTTTCAACGAAATGCTTCTTATGCTTACATGAAAAATTAGAAACTATCAAATTTGCTGTCAAAAACTCCCTATTAAACCAAAGGAGTGAATTAACTATAAATTGCCGACACAGTTTATCTTTCACTTTAAAATATAGTTAAATTGTAAAAATTACGTATTACCATTTCTTATAGCCATAATTTATTAGTATATAATGGTCCATCTTTTACAGGTAATTATCTTATTTTGTCTATTCAGCTTTTATATTATTATGCATTGCCGTCTAGTTAGTATTATTAATATCTTATATACGTTCCACGTTTTTATCCTTTAAGAAGATTTCTGGATCTAAATTTTTTTAAAAATCGTTCTGTTAATTTTACGTCTGATTATCCTACCCCTCCCTTCAAAGCCCTTTCAAAAAATTGAACATGTTATATGTGTCTACAACCACGATACATTTGTCACTGACATAGTTTCCACAATTGGCAATGATGGCCTGTCTATGTTCCGGTTTATCATGGCATGAGAAAGTAACTCATCCGCCACCACCCACTGAGTTTACTTCTCTATTTAGCGCAGATCCGACATTTAATTGGTTAACCAAGACATACCAACAACACTATTTTTAATTCTGATCTTACGTCCCGCACCACTTTAACTTTCAGAAAAAAGGTAACACTTCGTTTTTAAATTTTCTTAAAAATAATTTTATCACCAGTTACTTACCATCGCCTGAAGAAGTACAATCATAGTATTGAAACATGAAAGATTTTGTGCAGCGATTTAAAAATGTTTTTACTATAACCTCTTATAATAAAAATAAGATTATATATATATATATATATATATATATATATATATATATATTACAACTGCTAAGAATGTATACACACCAACAAAATATTTACAAAGCCAGAAATATCAGGTACTCACAGAAAATATATTATCCAAGTCCCTAGATAAATATAAACACGAGGGAATAAACTTGTAGATAAATGAATGACAGAAATCAAGATTGATAGCTAGAAGGAAGTAAGGAAAGAAAGAAAGAAAGAAAGAAAGAAAGAAAGAAAGAAAGAAAGAACTGTGACAAGAAGAAAGAAGAAACAGAATTAGAAATATAGGAAGATAGAGAAAAACAAACCGTGACAGGAAGAGGCAGAAAGAAAGAAAGAAAGAAAGAAAGAAAGAAAGAAAGAAGATTGTGTCAAGATGAAAAACGAAACAGAATGAGAAATAAAGGAAGATAGAGAAAGATACGAACTGCGACAGAAAGAAAGAAAGAAAGAAAGAAAGAAAGAAAGAAAGAAAGAAAGAAAGAAAGAAAAAGACTGACTAGATGAAAGAACAACAGAATAAGAAATAAAGGTAGATAGAGAGAAAAAGAGACAAACTGGATGAAACATAAAAAGAAAGAAAGAAAGAAAGAAACTGGAATAAAACAGAAGCAGGCAGAAAACAGATTATAGAAAGCTAGAAAATAAAAGCTAATAGGAATAGATATGAAAAGACTGCAATTGATCAATAGACAGATGATAAACATATATTAATAGTCATACATTGATAGATAGATAATGTATAGACGGTGATTTTAACTGACTTCAACGGCCAAATCTATTCATATATTCAATCCGAGAAATACGAAGGAAATTCATTTATGTATTTATATGAGAATAAAATAACCGCAAAGATAAACTTTCTTGCCGATGCTGCGAAGGACGAGTGCCGTTCGCAAATATTTTTGCTCGCAGTTGAAGCCATTCAGTATCCGTTCTTTTCATCATCAATCCGAGTTTTGTTTTCCTAGATAAGAAAATTCAAAGAACCTGCGGAAAATGTTTGTCCTCAAAGCACTACCTTTTTCCTTCTCGACTCCTTTATTTTTTTTTATTTTTTTCCTTTCTTTGCTTTTTTTTTTAAATTTGTATTCTTGCTTTTAGAGTTAGCTGTGTTTGGGTGGGGAGATAGGGAGTCTATACGCTGAACACCTGTCTAAACTCCATTGCAAAGATCTCATTCGTTTTCGGGCCAAATGTTTCAGTATATTTACATTTGAATATATCGCCAATAAAATCCCTTCTCTCACCTGTACCACACTCATCTCTCTTTCCTTTCTTTTCTAACAATTTTCTCTTCTTCTCTGTCTCTTTCTCTGTATCCCTCTCTCTTTTTTCATATATATATATATATATATATATATATATATATATATGTGTGTGTGTGTGTATTATATAAAATAGAAATCCAAATTTACCTCATTCGAATAGCTATTTCAGCCAACAAGTTCTATGTTAACATTGTCAACACAGAAGCTTGAAGGAAAGGTTCATTCAAACATCTGAACTGACAATGTCAACATAGGACTTGTTGGCTGAAATAGCTATTCGAATGAGGTAAATTTGGATTTCTATTCTATGTTATAATAAATACATTGAGCTCTTTTTGTGGATCAGTTTTAATATGTTATATTATAAGGATACAATTGGATTACCTATCAACAGATTATTACCTATATATATATATATATATATATATATATATATATAGTGTGAAGCGTTTCGTCCTTCAGGACTTCATCGAATTAAATTTGTTTTCTACACACAGGAATAATGCTGGGAATTTTATACCAGCTCCCCTAATATTGTTCTTGATGTATCAATATATATATATATATATATATATATATATATATATATATATATATATATATATATATACATGTGTGTGTGTGTGTGTGTGTGTGTGTGTGTGTGTATTAAGGGGAGAATAAACCAGTACAGCTTGGTACCAGCGCGGCTGCAGGAGTTGCCGGAAGGTAGCACAAAGTGCCGTCCATCCGCCTTAGGGGCTCCACTCTTTGAATTCAAAGTTACCATCCAAGGCTATAGAACCCAGTCTGTCCTGCTATTTACCCATAGCTGGAGGGAGAAGAAGAGGAGTCACACCTTTCTCAAGGGTATTAACACGTAAGTGAATGTAATGGATTCGACTGGAATTCGATTCCTCAACCCAAGCCGCTATCCAATACTCCACCGTGCCTCCTCATATATATATATATATATATATATATATATATATATGTGTGTGTGTGTGTGTGTGTGTGTGTGTGTGTGTGTGTGTGTGTGTGTGACATGAAGAAAAAAAGAAACAGAATTAGGAAGAAAGAGAGAAAGGCTGAGAGAGAATAAAGAAACAAACTGTCAGAGAAAGAAATTGGACAAAGGAAGCAAGAAACAAACAAACAAACCGAAAGAAACTTCATTAGTATGATCGGTAGATTAGAGGAGGGAGCGTGGAACCCCCTGTTAATTGCTGGTGTTCCCGGCTACACCCTGACCCGAGGTGGTAGCACCTTTTGGATACCATCTATGAGCAAATACTGAACCCCCAAACCTTAACAAAACTATGAAATTATAAAATTATATTTTATAGTAAAAATACTAATACATTTTTATATTAAAAAATTACCAACAATATATTTAAAGTACAATTACCAACAATACAATTTATATTAAGATATAGCAACCATATATTTTATAGCAAAATGACCAACAATATATTTTATAGTAGAATTACAAACAAGAGATTTTATTGCAAAATGACCCACAATATATTTTATAGTAAAATTACAAAGAATATATTTTATCGCTAAATGACTAACAATGCATTTTATAGTAAAATTACAAAGAATATATTTTATCGTTAAATGACTAACAATGCAGTTTATAGTAAAATTACAAAGAATATATTTTATCGCTAAATGACTAACAATGCATTTTATAGTAAATTACAAAGAATATATTTTATCGCAAAATGACTAACAATGCATTTTATAGTAGAATTACAAAGAATATATTTTATCGCAAAATGACTAACAATGCATTTTATAGTAGAATTACAAAGAATATATTTTATCGCAAAATGACTAACAATGCATTTTATAGTAGAATTACCAACAATATATTTTATAACAAAATAACCTGCAGTACATATTATCTGTAGTTGAAGGCATGCAATTGGTTTCCAAATATATTTAGTTGAAATCATAAAATTTTCTTCAAAATAGAGAAGTTGATACAAAATCAAACAACGTGAAACAAAATCCATCCAACCAACCAACCAATCGAAATAATAATGTTAGGAATGTTAAGACTTCAGTTGTTGCTGAAAATCAACTCATTCTTTTCTTTTTTTGGTTGCTTAAATTGGCTAATATGAATCTTTTCAAACAATTTATGTACAATCTGAAACCCCCACGGCACGAATGGGGGTTTAAGCTCACATACTGAAAAAAGTAAATTAGGTTAATGGGTTTTCATTTTCAGTAAAATCTTTTAAAACAATTTAAGTTCAATCTGATTCATCTTCAACTGTTTTTTTTTTACTGAAAATAAGACATTTTCTAGTCATTCACTTTATATGTTTCAATAAGTTCTTTATTTTTTTCAGTTTTAATATTCTTTTCATTGTTTTTTTATTATTATGAATTTCTAACCAAGAGATATTTTTAAAAATAAAATTATTTTCATTACAACCGTAAAAATAAAATTGTGTTGAAATAATCCTATTTTGTGTTATTAATTTTATAGTTTGAGGTAGTTTTCATATTTTTTCGACTTCTGAAACCTTTTCTGTCAAATTTAACGTTGATGTTTAAAGGCGGCCATGTTTTTCCCGAATATTCGCCTGCCAGACTTTGATATCAAAGCCTGAAGAATTACGGAACAGCTGCTGGTGGTATTGGCGATATAGTCAGATTTAGTAGTGTCTCACTCGTGAATGTTAATCTTTAACGTTGTTTCATTGAACAGATTATGTACTGCGCTGTATTCTATATTCATAGACTATGGTGAACATGGTCAACATTTTTTTTTCTCATTTCAAGCAATGACCAAATAAGTGACTGTGATCTTTGCATAGGTTTCTACCATAATTGTTACAGTCAGCCTTTAATTTACGGTCATGTGTTTGTGAATTACACAAATATCATGACGAAAATCAGAGATTCCTTGTCGGAAGACGATGGCGATTGACTTTGTATTTTTTTTAAAGATTTTATGTGGCAGGGAAACAAGAAATGGGAAGGGAGTTCCTGAGGCGAGAAGTGCGTGAAAAAATACATCAATGAAACCTGATCTAGAAACTGATTCATTCAAAGAATACATATTCTATTCATACGAATCTATCCTAAAAATCTTGTCGGCATTAAATAACCCATTGAGGTTGATATGCCGCAAAACAAAATAAACCAAACCAATCTAAACCAAAGAATACATATTCTATTCATACGAATCTATCCTAAAAATGTTGTCGGCATTAAATAACCCATTGAGGTTGATATGCCGCAAAACAAAATAAACCAAACCAATCCAAACCAAAGAATACATATTCTATTCATACGAATCTATCCTAAAATCTTGTCGGCATTAAATAACCCATTGAGGTTGATATGCCGCAAAACAAAATAAACCAAACCAATCTAAACCAAAGAATACATATTCTATTCATACGAATCTATCCTAAAAATCTTGTCGGCATTAAATAACCCATTGAGGTTGATATGCCGCAAAACAAAATAAACCAAACCAATCCAAACCAAAGAATACATATTCTATTCATACGAATCTATCCTAAAAATGTTGTCGGCATTAAATAACCCATTGAGGTTGATATGCCGCAAAACAAAATAAACCAAACCAATCCAAACCAAAGAATACATATTCTATTCATACGAATCTATCCTAAAAATGTTGTCGGCATTAAATAACCCATTGAGGTTGATATGCCGCAAAACAAAATAAACCAAACCAATCCAAACCAAAGAATACATATTCTATTCATACGAATCTATCCTAAAAATGTTGTCGGCATTAAATAACACATTGAGGTTGATATGCCGTAAAACAAAATAAACCAAACCAATCTAAACCAAAAAATACATATTCTATTCATACGAATCTATCCTAAAAATGTTGTCGGTATTAAATAACCCATTGAGGTTGATATGCCGTAAAACAAAATAAACCAAACCAATCTAAACCAAAGAATACATATTCTATTCATACGAATCTATCCTAAAAATGTTGTCGGCATTAAATAACCATTGAGGTTGATATGCCGCAAAACAAAATAAACCAAACCAATCCAAACCAAAGAATACATATTCTATTCATACGAATCTATCCTAAAAATCTTGTCGGCATTAAATAACCCATTGAGGTTGATATGCCGTAAAACAAAATAAACCAAACCAATCTAAACCAAAGAATACATATTCTATTCATACGAATCTATCCTAAAAATCTTGTCGGCATTAAATAACCCATTGAGGTTGATATGCCGCAAAACAAAATAAACCAAACCAATCTAAACCAAAGAATACATATTCTATTCATTCGAATCTATCCTAAAAATGTTGTCGGCATTAAATAACCCATTGAGGTTGATTTGCCGTAAAACAAAATAAACCAAACCAATCTAAAGCAAAGAATACATATTCTATTCATACGAATCTATCCTAAAAATGTTGTCAGCATTAAATAACACATTGAGGTTGATATGCCGTAAAACAAAATAAACCAAACCAATCTAAACCAAAGAATACATATTCTATTCATACAAATCTATCCTAAAAATCTTGTCGGCATTAAATAACCCATTGCGGTTGATATGCCGTAAAACAAAATAAACCAAACCAATGTAAACCAAAAAATACATATTCTATTCATACGAATCTATCCTAAAAATGTTGTCGGCATTAAATAACCCATTGAGGTTGATATGCCGTAAAACAAAATAAACCAAACCAATCTAAACCAAAGAATACATATTCTATTCATACGAATCTATCCTAAAAATCTTGTCGGCATTAAATAACCCATTGAGGTTGATATGCCGCAAAACAAAATAAACCAAACCAATCCAAACCAAAGAATACATATTCTATTCATACGAAACTATCCTAAAAATGTTGTCGGCATTAAATAACCCATTGAGGTTGATATGCCGGAAAACAAAATAAACCAAACCAATCCAAACGAAAGAATACATATTCTATTCATACGAATCTATCCTAAAAATGTTGTCGTCATTAAATAACCCATTGAGGTTGATATGCCGTAAAACAAAATAAACCAAACCAATCTAAACCAAAGAATACATATTCTATTCATACGAATCTATCCTAAAAATGTTGTCGGCATTAAATAACCCATTGAGGTTGATATGCCGCAAAACAAAATAAACCAAACCAATCCAAACCAAAGAATACATATTCTATTCATACGAATCTATCCTAAAAATGTTGTCGGCATTAAATAACCCATTGAGGTTGATATGCCGTAAAACAAAATAAACCAAACCAATCCAATCCAAACCAAAGAATACATATTCTATTCATACGAATCTATCCTAAAAATGTTGTCGGCATTAAATAACCCATTGAGGTTGATATGCCGCAAAACAAAATAAACCAAACCAATCCAAACCAAAGAATACATATTCTATTCATACGAATCTATCCTAAAAATGTTGTCGGCATTAAATAACCCATTGAGGTTGATATGCCGTAAAACAAAATAAACCAAACCAATCTAAACCAAAAAATACATATTCTATTCATACGAATCTATCCTAAAAATGTTGTCGGTATTAAATAACCCATTGAGGTTGATATGCCGTAAAACAAAATAAACCAAACCAATCTAAACCAAAGAATACATATTCTATTCATACGAATCTATCCTAAAAATTTTGTCGGCATTAAATAACCATTGAGGTTGATATGCCGCAAAACAAAATAAACCAAACCAATCTAAACCAAAGAATACATATTATATTTATACGAATCTATCCTAAAAATGTTGTCGGCATTAAATAACCCATTGAGGTTGATATGCCGCAAAACAAAATAAACCAAACCAATCTAAACCAAAGAATACATATTCTATTCATTCGAATCTATCCTAAAAATGTTGTCGGCATTAAATAACCCATTGAGGTTGATATGCCGTAAAACAAAATAAACCAAACCAATCTAAACCAAAGAATACATATTCTATTCATACGAATCTATCCTAAAAATGTTGTCAGCATTAAATAACACATTGAGGTTGATATGCCGTAAAACAAAATAAACCAAACCAATCTAAACCAAAGAATACATATTCTATTCATACGAATCTATCCTAAAAATCTTGTCGGCATTAAATAACCCATTGAGGTTGATATGCCGTAAAACAAAATAAACCAAACCAATCTAAACCAAAAAATACATATTCTATTCATACGAATCTATCCTAAAAATGTTGTCGGCATTAAATAACCCATTGAGGTTGATATGCCGTAAAACAAAATAAACCAAACCAATCTAAACCAAAGAATACATATTCTATTCATACGAATCTATCCTAAAAATCTTGTCGGCATTAAATAACCCATTGAGGTTGATATGCCGCAAAACAAAATAAACCAAACCAATCCAAACCAAAGAATACATATTCTATTCATACGAATCTATCCTAAAAATCTTGTCGGCATTAAACGTAAAAATAAACCAAACCCATTGAGGTTGATATGCCGCAAAGGTTGAAAATAAACCAAACCAATCTAAACCAAAGAATACATATTCTATTCATACGAATCTATCCTAAAAATGTTGTCGGCATTAAATAACCCATTGAGGTTGATATGCCGCAAAACAAAAATAAACCAAACCAATCTAAACCAAAGAATACATATTCTATTCATACGAATCTATCCTAAAAATGTTGTCGGCATTAAATAACCCATTGAGGTTGATATGCCGCAAAAACAAAAATAAACCAAACCAATCCAAACCAAAGAATACATATTCTATTCATACGAATCTATCCTAAAATGTTGTCGGCATTAAATAACCCATTGAGGTTGATATGCCGTAAAACAAAATAAACCAAACCAATCCAAGAATACATATTCAAACAAAGAATATCCGAAAAATGTTGTCGGATTATTCTATTCATACGAATCTATCCTAAAAATGTTGTCGGCATTAAATAACCCATTGAGGTTGATATGCCGTAAAAAACAAAATAAACCAAACCAATCTAAACCAAAGAATACATATTCTATTCATACGAATCTATCCTAAAAATGTTGTCGGCATTAAATAACCCATTGAGGTTGATATGCCGTAAAACAAAATAAACCAAACCAATCTAAACCAAAAAATACATATTCTATTCATACGAATCTATCCTAAAAATGTTGTCGGCATTAAATAACCCATTGAGGCTGATATGCAGTAAAAATAAAATAAATCAAACCAATCTAAACCAAAGAATACATATTCTATTCATACGAATCTATCCTAAAAATCTTGTCGGCATTAAATAACCCATTGAGGTTGATATGCCGCAAAACAAAAATAAACCAAACCAATCCAAACCAAAGAATACATATTCTATTCATACGAATCTATCCTAAAAATGTTGTCGGCATTAAATAACCCATTGAGGTTGATATGCCGCAAAAACAAAATAAACCAAACCAATCCAAACCAAAGAATACATATTCTATTCATACGAATCTATCCTAAAAATGTTGTCGGCATTAAATAACCCATTGAGGTTGATATGCCGTAAAAACAAAATAAACCAAATCAATCTAAACCAAAGAATACATATTCTATTCAGACGAATCTATCCTAAAAATGTTGTCGGCATTAAATAACCCATTGAGGTTGATATGCCGTAAAACAAAATAAACCAAACCAATCTAAACCAAAGAATACATATTCTATTCATACGAATCTATCCTAAAAATGTTGTCGGCATTAAATAACCCATTGAGGTTGATATGCCGTAAAACAAAATAAACCAAACCAATCTAAACCAAAGAATACATATTCTATTCATACGAATCTATCCTAAAAATGTTGTCGGCATTAAATAACCCATTGAGGTTGATATGCCGTAAAAACAAAATAAACCAAACCAATCTAAACCAAAGAATACATATTCTATTCATACGAATCTATCCTAAAAATGTTGTCGGCATTAAATAACCCATTGAGGTTGATATGCCGCAAAACAAAATAAACCAAACCAATCCAAACCAAAGAATACATATTCTATTCATACGAATCTATCCTAAAAATGTTGTCGGCATTAAATAACCCATTGAGGTTGATATGCCGTAAAACAAAATAAACCAAACCAATCCAAACCAAAGAATACATATTCTATTCATACGAATCTATCCTAAAAAATGTTGTCGGCATTAAATAACCCATTGAGGTTGATATGCCGTAAAACAAAATAAACCAAACCAATCCAAACCAAAGAATACATATTCTATTCATACGAATCTATCCTAAAAATGTTGTCGGCATTAAATAACCCATTGAGGTTGATATGCCGTAAAACAAAATAAACCAAACCAATCTAAACCAAAGAATACATATTCTATTCATACGAATCTATCCTAAAAATCTTGTCGGCATTAAATAACCCATTGCGGTTGATATGCCGTAAAACAAAATAAACCAAACCAATGTAAACCAAAAAATACATATTCTATTCTAACGAATCTATCCTAAAAATGTTGTCGGCATTAAATAACCCATTGAGGTTGATATGCCGTAAAACAAAATAAACCAAACCAATCTAAACCAAAGAATACATATTCTATTCATACGAATCTATCCTAAAAATGTTGTCGGCATTAAATAACCCATTGAGGTTTATATGCCGCAAAACAAAATAAACCAAACCAATCCAAACCAAAGAATACATATTCTATTCATACGAATCTATCCTAAAAATGTTGTCGGCATTAAATAACCCATTGAGGTTGATATGCCGTAAAACAAAATAAACCAAACCAATCTAAACCAAAGAATACATATTCTATTCATACGAATCTATCCTAAAAATTTTGTCGGCATTAAATAACCCATTGAGGTTGATATGCCGTAAAACAAAATAAACCAAACCAATCTAAACCAAAGAATACATATTCTATTCATACGAATCTATCCTAAAAATGTTGTCGACATTAAATAACCCATTGAGGTTGATATGCCGTAAAAACAAAATAAACCAAACCAATCTAAACCAAAGAATACATATTCTATTCATACGAATCTATCCTAAAAAAATGTTGTCGGCATTAAATAACCCATTGAGGTTGATATGCCGTAAAACAAAATAAACCAAACCAATCTAAACCAAAGAATACATATTCTATTCATACGAATCTATCCTAAAAATGTTGTCGTCATTAAATAACCCATTGAGGTTGATATGCCGTAAAACAAAATAAACCAAACCAATCTAAACCAAAGAATACATATTCTATTCATACGAATCTATCCTAAAAATCTTGTCGGCATTAAATAACCCATTGAGGTTGATATGCCGTAAAACAAAATAAACCAAACCAATCTAAACCAAAGAATACATATTCTATTCATACGAATCTATCATAAAAATGTTGTCGTCATTAAATAACCCATTGAGGTTGATATGCCGTAAAACAAAATAAACCAAACCAATCTAAACCAAAGAATACATATTCTATTCATACGAATCTATCCTAAAAATCTTGTCGGCATTAAATAACCCATTGAAGTGTTGCTATGCAGTAAAAAAAATTGAACAAAACCAAACCAAAAACTATTTTGATATGTTTAAAAACCCACGGCACAGATTAAGGTTTAAGCTCACACACTGAAATAGTAAGTTAGGTTAATAGGTTTTCATTTTCATTAAAATCTTTTAAAACAATTTAAGTTCAATTTGATTCTTCTTCAGCTTTTTATTTTTTTTTCTCATTTCAAGCAATGACCAAATAATTGACTGTTATCTTTGCATAAGTTTCTACCAATAATTGTTAGAGGCAGTTTTTAATTTACAGTCATGTGTTTGTGAATCACACAAATATCGTGACGAAAATCAGAGACTCCTTGTAGGAAGACAGAAGATGGCGATTGATTTTGCATTTATTTTTTTAGGATTTTATGTAACAGGGAAATAAGAAATTGGAAGGGGGTTCCTCAGGCTAGAAGTGCGAGAAAAGAAACCATTAAAATAAAACTGACGGTTTCATCAAGCTACTTCAACAGTAAAACGGTGGGACCTAGTTGCCAATTTAGTAGCACGCTTAAAATTCCTCTCGAGGCAAGCGCATCAGAACAACTGCCATGAAAATATGTTGGAGAAAAGACAACGAAAAGCCACGTCGCATCGGTAAGAAAGTGACTAAAGTCGAAATATCGGGTCAAGATCGATAACTTTACAGATTCTTCTTTGTATTTTGTTAAGAATTCCGAGATATGCAGCAAGAACACCAGACCAGATATGACAGGAGTCTTTGGTTACAAAGAAAAGAGTACTCAGCTGCGACGTGACATCTGTCCTCCTTTATGGCAACGAATGTTGGACGGTCTCCTCCAAGATGAAGAAGAGACCCGAGGTAGCGGAGATGTGGTTCTACAGAAGGATGCTAAGGATATTATGGAGCGAGCGTGTTGGAAAGGATGCAAACAAGGGGAAAACTTATACTTAACATAAAGAAGAAGCAGATTAAATTTCTCGGACACGTAATGAGAAAGAAGGACCTGGAGAAACTGATACTCACAGGTCGAATAGAGGGAAAAAGGGTCAAAGGAAAGCAACGCAGCTTAAGCAAGTGGATGGCAGAACGTGGGTTTGGAAAGTTGGCAAGGTAATGAAACTTATTGAGAGCCACAAGAGATAAGGCGATGTGGAGAGCCATGACCGCCTACGTCCTGAAAGGACACGTCATATAAAAATAAAAATAAAAAATTGAATGCACAAACGAATGGTAAATTTATAAATGTGTGAGATATAATGTGACGAGATGGGCACCTCGGCGTGTAGTAATGGTTAACAAGCGTATCTCTTTCTAGAACAGTTACGACTGAGTAGTGAGTTCGATTCTCTCTGGGTGCCCCCTACTTTCGGCCTTGTGCCACATCTAAGTTACGTTTAGAAAATCAATATGCCACCTCGAGGCGGGGTAATGGCTAGCAAGCTTGTCTTGCTAGAACAATTACAACTGAGTAGTGAGTTCGATCCTCACTGGTCGCCTCATACTTTAGGCCTTGTGCCACATCTAAGCTACGCTTGGAAAATCTCTGTGATATGACGAGAAAAACTGTATGGCACAACACAGTAAACCAACTTTCCTGGTAGCAGACCTAGCGATTGTTTCAATATAATCACTCTTGTCATGTCAGTGGAAACCACAAAATGTTGCCCTTTTGAAGTTTAGCATCAACCATGCTAATGGCAGGCAGAAATAGTTCTATGAGGTGATTACATGAAAGCACTTAAGAAACAACATTGTGTGAGATGTTCGTATGCCTCACGGTACTAACTGGGGGTGGTTAATCTCAGACATAAAAAAAATAATAAATCAGGTTAATAGGTCTCGTTTTTCAGCATGATCTTTTAAAATGCTTTTAAACCTGATTAGTCTTTTTTTTTTTTACATCCCGTCCACTGAAAAACGTTAACATGATCTTTGCATAAAGTTTCCACCACAATTGTTACAGGCAGTCTCTAAACCTTTGGGCCCTACTTTCCTGGACAATTTTAACCCTTTGGGCCCTGCTTTGCTGGACAATTTTAACCCTTTGGGCCCTGCTTTCCTGGACAATTTTAACCCTTTGGGCCCTGCTTTGCTGGACAATTTTAACCCTTTGGGCCCTGCTTTCCTGGACAATTTTAACCCTTTGGACCCTGCTTTCCTGGACAATTTTAACCCTTTGGGCCCTGCGTTCCTGAACAATTTTAACCCTTCTGCCTGAGCTCCTGTGTCAAAATTCGCAAATAATTGGCATGTAATGTTTCACAGTAGATATAAAAATAGTTACAAGTGTTTACACACCGTTCATCCGGTGGTTGGGTATTAAGTCATTTTTCTCCACCACTGTTCAACTGGTGGCATTATGTCATTTTTCTCCACCATTGTTCAACCGGTGGCTGTGCATTACATCATTTTTCTCTACCACCGGTAAAGCGGTAGTCACCGGTAAAGCGGTGGTCACCGGTAATGCGGTTGTCGGGGCTCAAAGGGTTATTTTACTGTTATATGATTGTAATTCTCACAAATATTATTACTAAAACCAGAAATCCCTTGACGCAATCCTGAAAATTTAACTTGCCACTTGCTAAATACTAAGCTAAGGACAGCATTTTGTGAGGGGTTCAGTGGTTCTCTGTGCCGCTCCAGAAGGTTTTTCTCGTCTGATCCCATCCTTCAAATCTACAAATCTACCATTTGTCCTTGCATTGAATACTGTTGCCATATATGGTCTGGTGTCTCCGCTATTCATCTCGAGGTCCCCGATAAAATTCAATGACGGATGGGCAATGTGATAGGTCCTGATTTGCCATATCGTTTACAGTCACATTCACAGAGACGTGATGTGGCTTCCCTCTATCTTTTCTACAAATATTTTCATGGCAATTGCTCTGACGAGCTACTTTCTCTGGTACCCCACATGCATGAATCTAAACGTGCTAATAGATTGGCATCTCGGTCCCACCCTTTCACTGTCGAAACAGTTAAATGTAACCGCCTCTTCTACTCCAACAGCGTTTTTTCTCTCGCACTTTCCGACAGTGGAACTCTCTTCCTCTTACTTGCTTCCGTGATAGCTATAATCTTCAAATATTCAAATGTAATGCCAATCCACATCTTCTGATGGTTGATCCTGATCCCCTTCTTTCTCTATACCCTTTCTTCAAACACCCTTCTTTACTCTTGCTCTCACTTTCTGTAACCTCATGCGTGCTAGTGGCACTCGCGCCTTGCCTGGGGTGAAATGCTTAAAAAAACACCCCCCCATTGCTAAAAGAGGGATTGTCGGTGTGGGTTGGGATTCTTATTGGTTCTCTGTGTCAGTCGTATCTCAAGATCTGAAAACTGAAAAATATCACCCCATTACTAATATAAAATGCTTTCACACTCACTAAACAAATAAAACTCCTTGTAATTCATTAAATTATTGACTAAAACTAAAACGTCTTTATGAGGTGTCCAAAAACGCAACGAAATCGATGGAGGTCACACATTGAAATAGTAAATTAGGTTAATAGGTTTTCATTTTGAGTAAAATCTTTTAAAACGATTTAAGATCAATCTGACTCCTCTTTAACTATTTGTTTTTTGTTGTTGTTGTTGTTGTTTTTTTTTTTCATTTGAAGCAATAGCCAAATAAGGTAATCCAAACTTCGCATAAGTTTCTATGATAATTAATACAGACGGTTATTATATGTTCATGAAATTCACACAAACATCACGAAGTAAACCAGACACTCCTTGTAGCTATTTGAACGAGCTATGCAAAAAACCTGAATACGGCTAGAAAAAAAGTGTAGTTAATTGACAGAGGTATTGGAAAAGCCTGAATAAGATTAGAATCTCAGTGTAGTTAATTGACAGAGGTATTGGAAAAGCTTGAATAAGATTAGAATCTCAGTGTAGTTAATTGACAGAGGTATTGGTAAAGCCTGAATAAGACCAGAATCTCAGTGTAGTTAATTGACAGAGGTATTGGAAAAGCTTGAATAAGACTAGAATCTCAGTGTAGTTAATTGACAGAGGTATTGGAAAAGCTTGAATAAGACTAGACTCTCAGTGTAGTTAAATGACAGAGGTATTGGAAAAGCCTGAATAAGATTAGAATCTCAGTGTAGAAAATTGACAGAGGTATTGGAAAAGCCTGAATAAGACTAGAACCTCAGTGTAGTTAATTGACAGAGGTATTGGAAAAGCCTGAATAAGATTAGAATCTCAGTGTAGTTAATTGACAGAGGTATTGGAAAAGCCTGAATAAGATTAGAATCTCAGTGTAGTTAATTGACAGAGGTATTGGAAAAGCCTGAATAAGATTAGAATCTCAGTGTAGTTAATTGACAGAGGTATTGGAAAAGCCTGAATAAGATTAGAATCTCAGTGCATTTAATTGACAGAGGTATTGGAAAAGCCTGAATAAGATTAGAATCTCAGTGTAGTTAATTGACAGAGGTATTGGAAAAGCCTGAATAAGATTAGAATCTCAGTGTAGTTAATTGACAGAGGTATTGGAAAAGCCTGAATAAGATTAGAATCTCAGTGTAGTTAATTGGCAGAGGTATTGGAAAAGCCTGAATAAGATTAGAATCTCAGTGTAGTTAATTGGCAGAGGTATTGGAAACGTCTGAATAAGATTAGAAACTCAGTGTAGTTAATTGACAGAGGTATTCGGAAAACCCGATTTACACAATCATGACTAAAACCAAAAACTCCTTCTACTGACTTGACAGAAGTATTCAGAAATCTACTTGACTAATCATGGACATTTGACTTGACACTTACTAAATATTTCTTTAAATCATTCCACCCAAGAAGGTGATAATACATCTAGGACGCAAGTGGTTACAGGTAGTGAAAGAAAATGAAAGAGACTTTAGTGAAGATAAGTTAGAAAAAGAACAATAAACAAAGAGGATTCAGGAATACAGAAGATGGCGATTGACCTTGCATGTATTGTTTTTGAAAAAAATTACAGGAAAACCAGAAATCTGACGGGTCTCCCACAGGCGTGAGGTGCGAGAAAAGAAATTATTAGATTAGAATTAACAGTTCTTGACTAATCATGAAAATTTTACTTGCCGTTTTCTAAATATTAAGTATAAACATTTTCAAACAATTACAGTGCTATTGGAGTGTTAATACTTTAGCATTGTTTTTCTCTTTCTCTGTGTATACTTGCGTCTTGAAAGCGTTACACATCTTCACAGTATCAACAATATTAAGCCCAAGTAAGCACCAATTATTTAACCTAAGCAGCACCATGATTTTAAGAGATCTAGAAGTCTTACCAGGATTTGTCATCGTAAGATATTCAAATGACAGTCTGATTGACAGCAGACTCAGTAGCAAAACTGAAAGAGCTCTTGCATAATGGATTAAAAGAAAGCGATAAGAAAGGACTAACTGTTATCCGTAAGAAGACTTGCAAAATATTAAGGAAAACATCCTGTCGGATTTAAACAGTAGCGGTACTAACAGTGGGTTAAGAAAAAACGCTTAAAGTTGACCACCTGATTAAAGCACACTTAAAAATCGGACCACCTGAAAAAAGGACATTTAAAAATTAGACTACATATGTAAAGAAAGCGTAAAAATTGGACCACTTGTGTAAAGGAGACTTAGAAAATGGACCACCTGAGTAAAGAAGAACTGGATCATTTGAGTAAATGATGCTTTTAATTTGAGCCAGAAAGAAAACTTAAAAATTGGACCACTTCAGTAAAGGACAATTTAAAACTGAACAACATGAGTAAAAGACACTTAAAATGGGCTACCTGAGTAAAGGACCCTTAAAAACTGAATCGCCCGAGTAAAAGGCAATTAAAATTTGGATAAACTGTGTAAAGAAAGCGTCAAATTTGGAGACTTAGAAATCTGTGTCACAAGAAGGATATGTTTGTATTTTCGTAAACAAAAGATGATAAAACTTCTAAAACAACGTTCGCTCAGCGTTCGTCCATTTTAAATGATTAAAAAAACAACTTTCTGCACCAACATCAACACTAATGACAACGACGCGATACTTATCCTTTACCGGCCTCAATATAAACCTACGAAGAAAGGACTTTTTCCAGAAAACGGGACGGGCTAGCTCATTCCTTTACCCACCAAAGAATTAACCAGGTATCTGTCTCGATCACTTTGTCTTTTTCTATTACACACACACACACACACACACACACACACACACACACACACACACACACACACACACACACACATACAAGAAAGATGCAAGTTTGTATCTGTATTTTTTTTAATTTTTATTGATGTTCAACCAATACAATGGACACTCGTGTTGCATGAGCGTAAAAAGGTAAGAAGTGAAGTTCTTGGGGCTATGCAGGAAAGATAACGTTTAACTCAAGTTCAAAAATTGAAGTGATCAAGATTGTTGTGATTGTGAAAACACAAGAGAGAATGAAAAGGTTATCCCAAAAAGGCACAATGAGTCACTCTCATGGAGTTTACATTCAGCCGTGATGACAGAAGGCAAATAAGATTCTCTTAGACGATTAAAAGAGAGCAGTTTCGGTTTGAAGACGTTAAAATTAACAAGCCATTACTTGCCCCAGTTAACAACAGATTGTAGATCATTTTTAGATCAGCTGCTAATTTGACCTCATCAAACCGATCAGACTCAAGACAGGAGTAAATGGGTGTGTCATCTAGTTGAGAATTGATCACACCAGGAAGATCGTTGATGACAATTAGAAAGAACATAGGTCCAAGGATAGAGTCCAGGGAAGAAAGAAAGAAAGAAAGAAAGAAAGGTATATAAGTAAAAATGATAGAATGAGAGTTTAATTAAATAGAGAGTTACGGTAAGTATAAAAGAAAGAAAGAAAGAAAGAAAGAAAGAATGAAAGAATGAATGAATGAAAGAAAAAAGAAAGAAAGAAAATGAAAGAAAGTTGTAATTAAAAATGAAAGTTACTGTAAGAATAAAGACAGTAAATAAGAAAGAAAGAAAGAAAGTAAATAAGAAAGAAAGTAGTTAAATATAAACGATAGAAAGAAAGTAATAATTAAAAAAGGAAGTTGCAATAAGAAGTCTGCTAATCATTTTCTCAAAGAAAAGCATCAAAAATTAGAAATCTATTAATCTTTCTTTTTTGGCACGTCGTGTTTTGTGTTGTTTTTTTTTTTATTTTGTGTTCAGAAATAACGTTTGTTATTTGGTGAGTACAATCCTCATTATGGCTTCAAACAAATGATAGAAAGGCCTGCAGAGCCCTGGATTTCACTAACGGATCCCTAGAACTCTGCGGATCCCAGATTGAAAAAAAAAATGAGCTATACATTTCTGCCTACGTTGCGGTGTGATGGATATAGGCTCGGAATGAGAAATCAGAGAGCAGAGTTCGAATTCTAGTCGGGGTTGTTACATTTACTTACGCGCAAATATCCATCAGAGTTATATGAATAAATCCCCTGTTCCCCCCGCTATGGGTTGAAGAGTAGGACAGACTGGATCGTATAATCTTAGTTGGCAACCAGTATAGAACAGAAAGTAACGGCAAATATCTTCTTCTTTATGTATCGTGGCTTTTCAGTACGTAGGCGATTATGATCCCCCACATCTTCCTGTCCCTTGTAGCTCTCAATAAGTCTTGGCTTTTTTTTCTATTTCTCCCAAACCCTGTTCTATCATTCATTTATTCAAACCCTTCAAGTATGCTATGTGCTGCTTTCCTCTTTCTATCTTTTCCTCTGTCCTCCTTGTGAGTATCATATTCTCCAAGCCCTCTTTCCTCATTACGTTCACCAGAAATTTCAACTGCCTTTTCCTGGCCTTAAGTATACGTTCCCTGTTTGCTCCCATTTTCTCTAAAACTTCGTCGTTGCTCACAGGTTCGGTCCATGGTATCCTCAGCATCTTTCTGTATAACCACGTTTCTGCTCCTTCAGATCTTTCCTTCATCTTTGAGGAGATTGTTCAGCATTCATTTCCATATAGGGGGACAGACATCACGTAAAAGTTCAGTAGTCTTTTCTTTGTTTTTAACGAAGTTTTTTTTTCTGTCTCTTGATACTCTGCTTAGATTTTGAAATACATCTTTGGCAATCCCAATACGTCTTTAGATCTCAGTATCGCACTTTCCGTCCTCTGTTAAAACACTTTCCAGATAGTTAAATTTTTGTATTGTTTGATTTTAGTATCCTCAATTTGTTATTTGCATTTTGAGCTTACGGAAAATCTGCCTAATCAGTCATAATCGTCCAAGCGTGTATCACATATGGCACTTAACTGACTGACATATTTAACGTTCACCGTACCATTTGGATGACTGTAAGCAGTAAAGGGTTAAACAGAATAACTCAGCATCAGTCCAAAGGAATCATTTTTCTAGCATTATAATCAGTCTTGAATTATTACAAATGCTTCTGTTGGTGAACACAATAATTCCATCTTAACTTTAAATTCTAAATTGAATTGAATTGACTGAGTGAGTGAGTGAGTGAGTCCTGGGTAAGACGATAAACTACGTCCAGCAGCAAGGCCTCTGATCAGGAGGTTTTGAGGAGCGTGGAACCACCTCTTAATTGCTGGTGTTCCCAGGTTCACCCTGACCCGGGATGGTAGCACCGGTTAGGGTCCCAGCTATGGGTAAATAGTCAACCCGCAAACTGAGGTCAAAACACTATGTAAGTGTAAAAATAGGTTTTAATATCAGAAATACTTTGTAAAAAATAATTATCAACAATACATTATTACCAGCAACACATTTTTGAAAAAAAAATACCAGCTATACATTTTTGAAAAAAAAATATTACCAGTAATAAATATCTTATAGGCATTAAATAACCCATTGAGGTTGATATGCCGTAAAACAAACCAAACCAAACTTCTAACATGGTTCAAAATGGTTGGTCAACACAATAATTCCATCTTAACTTAAAATTTTGAATTGAATTAAATGTGTGAATGAGTGAGTGAGTGAGGTCTTCTAACATGAAGTTCAAAATGGTCAAACATTGTTTCTAATTGTAGAGCTTGTGAATTTCTCTCCAATTTACTCCATCTTGGCTTGTATAAAGCAACGTGGCGTATACGTAGTAACATTTGTCTGCGTACAGTTCGTCTTCTTGTTAAAAGAACAGAGGTTTAAAATGCAAAGAATTAAAAGGAGAGAAAAGAGAAAGATATAAGAAACAAGGTAGATGAAGCGAAGAAAATTGTGAGAAAGGGAAAAAGAAGAAGACGTGGATACAAAAGGTCAGAAAACAGAAAGCGTAAAACTGAGAAAGAAAGAAAGAAAGAAAGAAAGAAAGAAAGATGATAAGTAAAAAGAAAGAAAAAAAACGAAGTTAATTAAAACAAAAGAAAATCATAATTAAAAAAGAAAGTTACAGTAAGAAAGAAAAAAGAAAGAAAGGGAAAAAATAAAACGCAAGAAAGATGATAAGTAAGAAGAAAGAAAGAATGAAAGAAGTTAATAAAAAGCAAAAAACGAAAGCAAGAAAGTCCCAATTAAAAAAGAAAGTTACAATGAGAAAGAAAGAAAGAAAGAAAGAAGGAAAAAACGAAATAAAGAAAAGAAGAAAGTAACGTACAAAGAAAGAAAAATAATAATTAAAATGAAATAAGGGGAACACAAAAAAGAAAGTAACGTAATAAAAAAGAAAGTGATAAGTGGAAAAGATAAAAATTAATCACAAAAGAAAGTAAACGAAAAATAAGTGATTGAAAGAGAAGAGGAAAAAAAAAAGAATAAATAAAAGCAAATGAAAAAATATCCATATTTTTTTTTAAATAGTTAACAAAAAAATCTAATAAAAAAAATAAAAATGCGTAAAAGAATAAATAAAATAAAAAAATAAACCGAAAATTCCGGTGGGACTCGTCTGTCTGTCAGACAAAATCGACCCAGCGAGTTTCCGGTGAATAGGGAAGGTTCTCCGCTGTGCAATAGAATGTCAAAGAACAACATGTCGTCCGTCTGAGGAATCGCTTTTCGTTTGCTGCTCGCGTTGGGGAAGCCAGTGAATATTTTCAAGAACTCCACGGCATCTGCTACTCACGTCAAAGACCGACCGGGAGTTGCTTGCTTTTGTTTTCACACAAAACCTGGTAGGGTGGCTCCTGTTGCGTCGGTAAATGCAGCAGAGATGGATTAGTTAAAATGGCCGCCGGTTATGAAGTTAAGATGGAAATCGGCACGTAACATCCATACAACAAGCAATCAGCATATTCTTCTTTCGTTTTTGTTTTCTTATGCTTTCTTTCTTTCGCTTTCTATTTCGTTTCTATTATCATCTGCTTTCAATTATTTCTTTTTCTTCTTTTTATTAGCTACCGTTCTCATTTCCAATTCTTTCTTTTTTTACTCCTTTTCCTTTCCTTTCTTTTCTTTTTTTTTGTTTTCTTTTTCTTTCGTATTATCATTTTTTCCGCCTTTAAATTTGTTGCTCCGTTCCATCTTATTTTTAACTCTTTTCTCTTCATTCCACTTTTATAGAAATTTTCCTTCTATCTTTCGTATTTTTTTCTTTTCTTTGGTTTCCTTTTTTTTCTTTGATTTTTTTATTATTTTTATTTTAAATCTTCTGGAATTTTTGTTTTATTTTCTTTCTTTCCTTCTTTCTTTCTTTTTTTTTTTTTTTTTTTTTTTGCTTTCCTCTATATATGTTTATTTTTTTTTTAATTTTCTTTACATCCTTCTTTCTAAATTTTTCTTGTTCTTTTCTTCGTTATTTTCTACTTTAATTTTCTTTATTTTTTCTGTTTTCTTTCCTTTTTCTCTTTTCAGTCTTTTATTTTCTTTCTTCCTCATTCTTCTTTCGTTCTTTCCTTCGTTTTCTTCTTTTTATTTCAATTTACCTTTCTTCTTTTTTTTCCTTTCTTAACGCTTTTAACACATAAAAAAGATTTCAACTTTTGTTTACGACTTCTCTCCGTCTCTTACTCTCACACACACTTTCTCTCCCTCTTTCTTACTCTTTACCTACCTCTCTTTCTCCCTTCCTCTTGCTCTCTCTCCTTCTCTTATTTACTCTCTCTCTTACTTTCTCCCTCCCTTTCTTATTTACTGCCTCCCTCTCTCCCTTTCTTCCAACTACTTTTTTTACTCTCTGTTCATTCTACTCTTCTTTCCATGAGTTATTTTTCTTTTTCACAATTTTTGTACTACTCATTCCCAAATGTCTTTCAATTTTTAAGCACCCTCTCTATCAAACAATTTTAACCACTCTCTATCAACCACTCCCTATCAACCTCTCAACTCTTTCTATCAACCAATTTTAACCTCTCTCTATCAACCTCTCAACTCTTTCTCTCAGCCAATTCTCTCCACGATTTACGATTATATCACATTGAAATACCTGTTACTGTACGATCACCTAAGTTAAGCAAAGTCAAGCCTGGTGAGTATCTAGAGGGGTGACCGCTTGGTAATAACATGTGCTCTAAGCTTGGATGTGCGGGTGGTGTAATGGAACTGTTCATTGGAGAGCCGAGTTCCAATTCCAGTCGAGTTCGCGCAAATACCCTTAAGAAAGGTACAAATCCACCTCTTTTTCGCCCAGCTATGGATTAATTATTAGGATTTGTGCCATTAAATCATTATCTCAAACAAAAAAAAATCTAAAATTATTGTCTGGCTTTAAATAAGCAGCATGTTTCATTTTCATTTAAGCTTCAACAGAAATTTTTGGAAATTTCTGATGAAGCAGAAATAAAATCGAAACATGTTAAATTTATTAACGTTATATATTTATTCCTTATTCTATCTTTCTGTCGGATTTTAATCCCGTTTTGATTCCAATTCATTATTTCTTGTATCTTTTGTTGTTTCCCTATTGTTTCTTTTTCTGATTTTCCTTTTGAACTTTTTTCTTTTTCTCTGTTTTCTTTAACCATTTTTATTTGTTTCTTTTTTCCTTCTTTTATTCTTTGACATTTCTTTCACCTTTCTCTCTTTTTTTTTGTTTCGTTTTCTTTCCTTTGACCTTTCTTTTTCTTCGCCTGTTTTTCTCCCTTTGCATTTCCTCTTTTTTTCCTATTTCTTTTGTCGTTTTCTTCTTATATGTCTCTTTTATTCTTTTTTTTAACCCTTTATTCTTTTTCTCTATTTTCTTTTTCTTTTTCCTTTGACCATGCTTTCCTTTTTTTTTTTCATCCCCTTTATGGTCTTTTTGTCTTTCTTTCTTTTTGCTTTCTCTATTTCTTTTACGGTTCCTCCTCCTTTCAACCGTCTGGAAACAATCGAAAATTCCTTCTTTTTTTTTAATTCTCTTCTTTATTGATTTATAATTTTCTTCGCTTTAGTTATTCTTTCTCTTTTTATTAGTTTCATGATTCCTTTTTACTTTATTTTTTTCTCTCTTTTCTTTCTTTTTCTCTTTTTATTTATTTTTTTCTATATCATTTCCTGAACTTTTTTTTTCTTTCCCCATTTCTTTTTCCTCTTTTTCTTTTTTACTTTTTTCATCTTCATGACTTTCCTCTAACTTCATCTTTCTTTTTATCTTTTTTTCTTTTTGAACAGAAAAAGAAAAAGAAGGGAAAGATGAAGTTAGAGTAAAGTCATGAATATACATAAGATTATTTTATCTTTTTTCTTTCTTTATCACTTCTACTCGAGTTCTTTTTCTTTCTTTGTCATTATATTGATTTCCTTTAAACTGTACCTGTCTTTCTTTTTCCCTCTTTTTTTCCTTCTTTCTTTACCTTTCATTTTCAAACCTCTCCTCTTACCTTTTCCTTTTAATCTTTCTTTTTGCCTCCACTTCATTTGGAATTTTCTTTGCCATTTTGCCGTCTTTCCTCTCAATTTCTATTCTCTTTTCTTTCTTTATCGCTTTTTCTTTCTGGATCATTTTTATAAGTTTCCTTTTTTCTTCCTTTTTCGTTCTTTCCTCTTACATTCTTTTTTCTTTCGTTATCCCCTTTTCTTTTGTTCTTTTTCTTTCTTTTTATTCTATATTTCTTCTTTCTTCCTTTTCTTATCTCCTTTTCATTGGTTCTTTCTTGTTTTATCATTTTCTAACCTTTCGATATTTTTTTTCTTTTTCTTTCTTTTCTGGGGCTTTTCTTTCTTTTTCCCTTTCCATGACATTCCTTTTAATCTGTCATTTCATTTTTTTTTTTTTTTTTGCTTTTTTGTTATTTCTTTCGACGCTCCTTTTTTTTCTTTTTATTTTCTTTCATTTTTCAGAAGACAAGCCGTTTACTTCTTTAGACAGCATTGTGCAGAACTGACAAAATCCTGTTCGTTTGGAAACAAGGTATTGCGTGCAGAAGCCATTTGTAGACAGGCGGAGAAGAACTAAAATATTTCAGCAAATTGGGGGAAAAACACATCGAGAAAAAAACAAGAATTTGGACACAAAAAACAAGAATCGAAATCGTTTAACTTATCCAGGGTGTTCGGCTCTACTACTGATATTTGGACGAATGATGATTTTAATTTTGGGAATGGATGCCTGGAACTTGAGCTCAAATCATTGCAACCTTTAAGAAAAAAGTCTTTGTAAAATATTGATGTGTGTGTGTGTGTAATACAAATATACAGATGTTCTCACCTTTTAACACATAAAATGATTGTCCAAGAGATGTCAACATATATTCGACATATATATACACTCACGTATAAAAGAATACAGATAGATAGGTAGGTAGAAAAAGGGTAGATAGATAGAAAACATAGATAGATAGGTAGAAAAAGGATAGATAGATAGGTAGGTAGGTAGAAAACATAGATAGATAGGTAAAAGACATAGATAGGTAGGTACAAAACATAGGTAAAACAAAACATAAAAAAGACATAGATAGATAAGTAAAAAACATAGTAAAGACATAAATAGATAGAAAGATAGGTGAAAAAAACAAAAAAGACTTAGGTAGGTAGAAAAACATAGACAGAGAAAATAGATAGGTAAAATAAACAGAAAAGACATACATAGATAGGTAAAAAGACATAGATAGATAGATAGATAGATAGATAGGTAAAAAAACAGAAAAGTCATAGATAGATTGGTAGGTAGAAAAATATAGTTAGAAAAGACATAGATAGATAGATAGATAGATAGATAGATAGATAGGAAGAAAAAAGGATAGATAAAGAAGAGACAGAAAGAAAATAGATAGAAAAGACATAAATAAAGAAAAGAAAAAAAAAGACATAGATAGAAAAGGCTTAGATTGATAGGGAGATAGAAAAGAAAAGACTCAGATAGATAGATATGAACAGTCATAGATAGATAGATAGAAATGAGCATGATGGGTGAAAGACATAGAATGTGATTATATAGATGCGAATAGACTGAGAGAGATAATCAGCGTAGTTAGATTTAATTGGCGGAGAGCCACAATCGTAGGATATCTCGCTGGATTGGGAATCGTTACCCAATCAACGTTCTGTGAAGCTAACCTTTTCGCCATCGCTCTAAGGCAGGGGATTTTTCAGAGCGAGCCCCCGAGCGGAAATTCATCTTACTGCATAAACCGTGGTCTGTGTGATAAAGTACTCCACCACTACACATCTACACATTTATATATCAGTCGTAAGTAAACATGAATTTTGCTTGGTTGACATTTACTTGGCAATGCTCGCGTATCTGAATAGTTATACTTCTGGCCATGAAATGCGAGTTTGAATCTTATTTCTTTTATGAGTCGTGTTCCTTCAGGACGTCGGCGATCATGGCCCTCCACAAATTCCTGTCCTTTGTAACTCTTAATACGTTTTTTGTCTTTTTGTTATTTCTCCCAAACCCTGTTCTACCATCCATTTCCTCAAGCTCAAGTATGTTAAGCGCTGTTATATTATACCCCTCTTTCCCTCATATCTGCCCTGTGAGTATCAGATTTTCCCATCCGTCCTTCCTCGTTACATGACCCAGAAATGTCAACTGCCTCTTCTTGATGTTAACTATGAGTTTACTTTTCGTTTCCATTTTCTCTAAAATCTCGTCATTGCTCCTAATCTCTCCTAATCTCTGTTAATCCCTATTCTACCAATCATTTACACAGTCATTAGATACGTTTCTGCTTTCTTCTATCCCTCTCGACTTCAGTACGTCCCGTGAGTATCAAATTTTCCAAACCCTCTTTCCTCATTATGTGCCCTAGAAATTTAAGCCCTCTCTTTCTGATGTGATATATAATTATCATTTTGATTCTATTTTATCTAAAACTTTGTCGTCACTCACATGTTCAGTCTTTGGTATTCTCAGGATCCTTCTGTAGAGCCACATTTCTGTTGATTCAAGCATCTTCTTGATCCGTGAAGAGATTGTCCAACATTCACTGCCATATAGAAATACTGATATTGTATAACAGTTCAGTTATATTTTCTTCGTTTCTAAAGTTGCTCATAAAATGTATTACCCATAAATTTTGTATTTTTGTTATTTCTTCTAAACCTTGTTCCGCTATCTATTTATTCACTAAATAGGTTGTGCTTTATTTTCCTCTGTCTCTGTTGCCTTCACTCTGTCCTGTGAGTGTCAGATTTTCCAAGCCCTCTTTCTTCATTATGTGCCCGAGAAATTTCAACTCTCTCTGTTAAGTATAAGTTTCCTTTTTGTTTTAATTTTTCAAAAACTTTTAAAACTTCGGTCCATGGTATTCTCAGGATCCTTCTGTAGAACCACATTTCTGTTGCCTTAAGTCTTTTCTTCATCAGTGAGGAGATTGTCCAGCATTCGCTGTCATAAATGAGACAGTTCAGTACGGTTTTCTTTGTTTCTGTTGCTTTAAGTCTCTTCTTCACCTTTAAGAAAATTGTCGGGCATTGGCTGTCGTAGATGATGCAGTTCAGTACTGTTTTCTTTGTTTCCGATGAAGTTTTTCTGTCTCTTAATACTCTGCTTAGCTTTTGGAAGGCATCCCAATATGTCTTCGGATCTCAGTGTCCCACTCTCCGTCCTCTGTTAGACCACTCCAAAAATATTTAAAATTCTGTACTTGTTTGATTTCATATCGAGAAAATTGTTCCAAAATAATTATTAGAAAAACATTTATTCGAATTGTAAATTGTTTGAATGAAAATTAATAGAAAGGACAATTATACTAAATGATAATTATTCAAAATACCTATGTTTCAAATACATATGTAGTCTTCCTTTGAGAATGTCAATGATGAGTTACCGAGAACTAATAACGTCCTTGAAGGATGGCATAGGGCTTCTTTTTTTTTGCAGCAAGTGCCATCGTATCATCCTATAATATGGAAATTTTTAGACGCTCTTAAAAGACAATAGGATTTGCAAGAAATTCATATTTCAAAATTAATAGCAGGTTGCCAAAATATCAAAAGAAATACCGCGACGTAAATGGAAAACTTACTGGCATCCTTTAACGAGTACTTTTTAGTAGATGACTAATGTTATTGTAGTTGATCTAAAGGTTATAAGAATATTTTCTTACTAAATTGTTTTATTAATGATATTTGTTTGTCGAATAATTATCATTTGTATATTTCCTCTTTTAATTTTTATATTTTTATTTCATTAAAGAAATTTGCATTTCCAAAAATTTTCATTTAGTATAATTGCCCTTTTGATTAATTTTCATTCAAACAATTTACAATTCGAAAAAATGTTTTTTGGAATAATTGTTTTCGAATAGGTTGGATCTAGCTAGTTCAACAGTAAAAATGTGAGACCTAGTTGCCAATCTAGTAGCACGTTTAAGTTCATGCCGTCGATGCACTAAGGAAAATAGCTCATCAGAAAAGTTGCCATAAAAATATTAGTATGAAAGACAGAGGGAAGCCAAGTTACGTCGGTGAGAAAGTGACTGAATTCAAGATGTCAGGTCAGGTTCGATTACATTATATAGACCCATTCTTTGAATTTTGTCAAGAATGCCGCGATACATAGTAGGAGTACAAGACCACATATGGCAACATTATTCGATGCACGGACGAATGGTAAATTTATAAATGTACAAAATGGATTCTGACAAGAAAAATTTCTAGCTTGACGCAATGAACTAAATTTCTTTGCCGTTGCTGAAACAATGGATTCGATATAATCACTTCATTTCATATCAGGGGAAAACGAAAGGGTGTGATCCGGGTGAAAGATGGGTTAGAAGGAAGTGAAGATCATGAGGACCATATACCCTTGTGCAAATTAACTGAAACAGCCGCTTTAGTTTCCTTTCTTTCACCGTACAGTCAGTTTTAGACCCACTGGAATGACAGGGTGTAATCGATTTCTATTTTTCCTCAGATTAGGTCATTTGCTGTGGTGTACAGTAATATGAATCTATTTTCGGGGTGTATGATGAAATTTTTTGGCCTTGAAAAATATTGCGTCATCCTTGATTGCATAAGATTTTTATCACGCTCGGACACTACTGTCTCGACTGTCGATTAGTTGCCCTACGACTATTGTCTGCGATGTACGTTATTTTAAGGAAGCGTACGAAAATTGTAACGCTTCACGAACACACTGGCAAGCCTTACCAGTGATATAATCAAAGTACTATAGATTGGCCAGGAAATTCTCCTGATTTAAATCTAATCGAGATTCTGTGATCAATCTGCATGTATTGACTCAGTGGAATAGACTTACGAAGTACTAACCTGTGCACTGGGTCGTTTTTCATTGGAAAAATACGAAAGAAATAGTAAATAATAAGGGAATTATTTGTTTTGTTTCAATTAATTTGCACAAGGTGTAGATAATAATTGACCTTTGACTTGAAGTATATCGTAGGAGGACCAGATTGGATATTGCTGTAATATTCAATTCAAGGACGAATGGTAGATCTATAAATGTGCAAGTCAGATTCTGACGAGAAAAAATTGTCTGGCACTCCACAGTTGTTTTTAGCCCTATCTACGCCTGAAGAAGGACGCATATCAATATTCGCCCTCGAAACAGGATATATGACTTATAATCCAGGAATTGAACTTACGACCACACAGTAACTGCATGTGATTTAGTTATATGCCATGCGTGACACACGCTTAAGCGATCATGTATCTTTCAATACATGACTGACGAGGCAGGTTTTTTCCCCGCAGTAGGCTGCCATTTCTTTCTGCGGTAGACCAGTTGCCATCCAAGGCTATAGAACCCGGTATGTCCTATAGCTGGGGGGGGGGAAGTGTATTCATACCTGTCCGAAGGGTATTAACACGTAAGTGAATGTAATGGATTTGCCTGGAATTCGAACTCGGCTCTTCGAGCCTCGATCCATTACTCCACCATGCGCCCCTGTTATTACCGAACCTTTCTCCTGTAGGCCAATTCAATGGAGAAACAAATTGCCTCGTAAGTTCAAATCAATCAAAGGTTCAATCGGTTTTTCTATATATTAGTTTGCGTCATAATTTATTTCCGTTCTTGCTTATCAATTTTATTCCGCCCCCACCCCTAAAAAATATAATTACATTTCATTCAATCATTCAAGGTGCCCAGTAAAAAACAAAGTGGTAAATTTATTATCATTGTTTTATCTTTCAGGAACAATTGATATTGAATAACCTTAAATAAATGTCTTGAATATTCATGACCTTGAATAATCATTTGACTCTCGCGTAATTACTTAACTCTGATTGGTTCTTTTATGATTGATTAATTGCTGCTCGATCTTCTGACTCGTCATTTAAGGGTTACTTGCAGACAACTTTCGTTCTGGCCTTCTCGTATGGCTAAACAACTCACTGATTTTGAGCGTCAAGTTATACTTTTCAAAGAACATCCTACGTAGGGATTGACGAAATGTGCAGAAATTCTTCCTGTCACATCAATCACCACCAGTTTTCAACGATTGTCTCACATCTTTCTGAATTTATCGCTTTTTTCACTGGATACCCTGTACATTCGCCATTATTTGCGATGTCTTGTTGCCAAATATCAGACAGCATTTCGATAATCTTTGAATAAAATTCAGTCGGTTTTGATGTAAACAAATTTGAACGAATTCTGGAAACTGGTTTTCATTAAATAAATTTCACTCCTTCAAAACGTTTTACAGTAACCGAAAAAGGTACACAACCAGTTGAATATTGTGGATGAGGTAGAACAGACCAACCGAGTTCCCAAAATTATTTCCTGTGTTATTTTTACTGTATGCCACATTGCATACAGTAAAAATACAGAACAACATTTTTCCTTTAATCCACCGTGTACGCTGCTACTGACACACAAAAATGTATTTTTATGTACTCCATTTATCAGTATATTCGTCATTACTTATGACCCTAATATTTTCGAAAGGGAGTATACGCAGTGTCGATGGCATATGATAGTCTTCCAAAGATCCTCTTGCCGGCGAACTATCCTCTAGCAAACGAGGAATGTGAATGTGACACAAGAGAGTAAAAAAAAGTAATGTAATTTCGGGGGTAATCAGTTACAGTTATTACATAACAAAGGTCGCCAAAGCCGTCTAAGTGGAGCTTCTTCCTTACAAATGGAATACGTAGGGACTATCAAGACTGAAAAATCCCAGATGTGGCAGCAGCACTCCATTTTTAGGCCTGATCTGGTACTTGTAAAGGTAAAACCTAGAATAAGGGGTCAGATAGTAGAGCGGTGTAAAGAACCAACTATTTTTTTCTGATTTTTGAATATATATACACAGACATACATACACTGACACAAATCAATAGAAAGACAGAGAGAGAGAGTGTGTGTATGTGTTTGTGCACGCATATGTGCGGATGCATAGTTTCAAACATATATACGATCGTTCTCTGAGTGTATCTGTGCCTGTCTGTCTGTTTGTCTGTCTGTTTGTCTGTCTCTCTCTCCACACACACACACGCACGCACACACACACACACACACACACATATATATATATATATATATATATATATATATATATAATAGATAATATATGTGCTTCTATTGTATATATGCGTATACTTGCATTTGTATGGATGTGTCTATTTGCATATTTTTTTTATGTGTATATGCCACATATTCACACACACACGCACACATATATGATGTATTTTTATAATTATGATGAATTAGATATATTTAATTTAATTTTTTTTGTTACATATATATATCATATTATCAATTTTTTCAATCCTTTTATATATATATATATATATATATATATATATATATATATATATATATATGATGATTGTTATTATATAGACGTAAATTAGATGATGGTATAAATTTTGTTTTAATTCTAATGTATTTCATTAGATGTCATTTGTACTTCCCCTTCTCACTCCTGTTCGTTGTGTTGACACGTTGCTTTTCCTTTTTCTCTCCCCCCCACTTCTCTCTTCAATAATGTAAAGGTCGAGTATTTTAGACTTTGCTTCCTGTTCTCTTCTGATTTATTTTTATCAGGTCATCCCATAAGTTCTGTCCGAATTTTAACTTTTTGTTAAAATGAACGAAATTTTAAGAGTATTTTATAATGTCTAATGGAGCTGAACATTATTTTTTTATGTTTAGATGCATTTAAACAGATCAAATCTTATTTCAGATAACAATAAAATTAAATTTTGTTTGATTAAAACCCTGCTAACATGGAAGTACCCAAGAATCATTTGAGTAATGCTTTATGAGTTCAAGAAAGGAAACTCAGCAGCCGAAGCGACTAGAAACATTCACTCAGTTTATGGAGAGGAATGTGTGAATGAAAGAACTTGCAGAAGATGGTTTGCAAAATTCAGTGGAGATTTCACCCTTGAAGATGAAGATCGAACCGGACGTCCAGTTGAGTTTGATGAAAAGCTTCTTGAAGCAGCCCTTGAAGAAAATCTTGCTTTATCAGTTGAGGAATTGGCAGTGGTTCTCAGTTCAAACCATACAACTGTTCATCGTCATCTTCAACAACTTGGAAAAGTTCCTAAACTTGGAAAATGGGTGCCTCATGAATTGTCTGAAAACAACCTCAAATCCCGAGTTGACATCTGTTCTTCTCGTCATTCTCGCCAAATTGTTTCACCTTTTTTTTGGATAGACTTGTGACTGGCGACGAAAAATGGATCTTTTATCGAAATGTTAAGCGTCGTAGACAGTGCCTTGGTAAAGGGCAAGGACCCCAGCCGCAGCCGAGAAGGGAACTTTATGGGCAAAATGTTCTTCTTTCAATCTGGTGGGATCGCCAAGGAATAATCCACTTTGAATTCTTACCACCTAATGCAACAATTAATGTTCAAATCTACTGTCAGCAATTAGAGCGTTTGAACCAAGATTTGAGGAAAAAAGACCTGATCTAGTGAATCGAAAAGGGGTGATGTTTCATCAGGACAATGCGCGACCCCACACAGCAAGAATCACGTCACAAAAGAAAATTCCTCATCCACCTTATTCTCCCGATCTTGCTCCTTCAGACTACCATTTGTTTCGTAGCTTACATATTCATTTGGAAGAAACAGCTTTTGTAACACAGGAAGAGGTTAAAACTGCTGACATTTGTGAGTTCTTCGAATCAAAGCCAAAAGAATTTTACAGTAATGGAATTAGTAAGCTTGTTAATAGATGGAAGGAAGTCATAGATAATCAGGGAAAATACATTGTTGATTGAATCTGTAATTAAATGTAACATTTGGTCACTTGTTTTCTTTATTCAAAATTCGGACAGAACTTATGGGATGTCCTGATAAAATAATTTTTAACATATTGTCTAGATAAATTTAAACCATTTTGCAATTTCGGTCCGATGAGGCAGGTATTAAAAAAAAATCTTACCTGCTGAAATAGTAGTATTAAAGTATTAAAAAGGAAACAGTAGTATTAAAAATTGCTCAATACACATAAAAAGATTAAAAAAATTAACGTGTAGATCTTTTAAGTATAAGAAATTAGGAAATCAGCCGATTCCGCTACCTTGGTTTCAATATTTCGGTAACTTCAGGCGATTTCGTTCAATTGATTTACAAACGCTTTATTTATTTTTTTTAATAAAAACTTTATGAACGTTATATTTTTAAAATAGATAAATAAAAGAATAAGCGCACGATGTATGGTGTGGTAGAAAGTGGGGAGGAGGAAGAGGAGAAAAGCAAGTGTATTGGAAATGTATTATTGCGGGGTTCAGTAAAATATTCCTATTTTCATTTCATCCCACTTCATATGAACTCAAAAGGAATTTTTTAATATGTATAAAACGCATCATAATTTCCGATCACTATTAGCGCATCCAAATTCTTTTGTACATATACTGAATACATACATGTATTTGAATCAGAAGCTGTGCCATATATCGAGTCAAATACAAATTTCGATTGACAAGGGTTTGTATCGATAATGACTGAGTAAGGGGTAAAAAGAAAAACAAAACAAAAAAGGGTCCCAGTCGATGTCATAAATATGTTGGTCCTGAAAAATGACGCTATTTCATATCAGCGATCTATTTTTTTATTTATAAAATCCTGTTACGCGTGTGTTTATGCTTGTTATCTAATGAAATCAAAACCAAATGAAAGAAACGGGGAAAAATGCAAAAGCGATACAGAGAAAGAGAGAGGGGGAGAGAGAGAGAGAAAGAGAAAGATTATGTTAACCATGTTTGCCGTAGTCTTTGAATATAGAATCCAGTGAAGTACGTAATGTGTTCAATATCAGAGGTTGGCAGTGAAGATTCGCAGAAAGTAGCAGCTGTTAAACTAATTCTTTAAGTCTTCGATATCAGAGGTTGGCAGTGAAGATATTTTGGGAGAAAAAAAACAATATGGCTGCCTTTATACACGTCGCATTGAATATTTTGAGCTTTCTGATTGGTTAACCCTTCTCTTGGTGGACTATAAAACGAGTCAGCTCATTTTGGCTGGCTCACTAGTACAAAGCTACCCAAAAATTCCAACAGATTACAATAAAAAAAATGAAAAGCTAGCAAGAGAACATCAGAACATTTACCTGAAAAAAAAACAGTGGTTAGAGAAATCTAAATGCAAATATAGCCTCGTCACAGAGATTTAATTCCAAAGACAATACCTCTCCAATGCGTTTTTTCTTCGTGTTTTTTAAACGCTTCTGAATTCCTATTGTAATACTATAGCGTTGACTGACGCTATGAAATACCAGAATTTTTAATCGATTTTACTGTTAATTAGATACATTTTAGCTAAGAAGAGTTGCTCTGTGGTGATCCCAGTATATACTGTGCTAAACTTAAGAGATAACAAAAGTAAGACTTATATTTGGTGTCATATCAGAATATCAATATATTAGGTGCCTTAGTGGTTCGATCAGGTAGGGCAGAAACCAATATAAAAGAAGGGAAGTCAACCCATCTGAACTTGGTATATACATACACAAGAGACACGAATGACAAGAATTTGTAGAAATAACCGACTCGCGAGGTGAGAAGGTAGTGCCTTTCACATACTCGCGATAAGAAGATCGAAGGTTAGAAGTCGTGGAAACCACATACCCTCCACAGTCGACTTTAATTGGACGGAGTCTAGAAGTGTGCAAATTCTTTTACGTATGAAAGGCGTCGTCTCGCATCATCATCATCATCATCATCATCATCATCATCACTATTATGGCTATTCATTATTTATCTGTGGAGTTAATGCTGCTGCATTTATAAAAGACAACACGCCTTTTAAAATCTCCAGGTCCATCCTCAATAAAATTGCCCACATTGAGCAGTGATGTGTCTTGAACACGGTCACCGTCAATTTTCCAGTTTCTCCTGTATTTCTTATATGAGGCGACTCGGCCTATGGATAATAGATAACGGGGCTAGTCTGGTTGACTATTACCACTGAATAGTGTGAAAATTACTCTCTCAAGCATTTTGTAACTCATCTTTTTATCATATCTCAGTTGCGTCTCTATCTTTGGGCAGAGTGCGCTCAGGGGCGGCTCCGTCAAAGGACAGAGTCGCAACTGAGGAAAATTATATTGAGAGGGGCCCAGTCCTGGGAAACAGCTGGCCGAGGCTGCACCCTCTTATTGCACCAAAGAGGGGGATCGGTGCTCGCACCGAGGCCAGCGCAACCGACGCTTGCGAGGGCTACGGGCAAATTGTTGTCCCTAGCCCGGGTGTACGCGCTCTGGCCCCTACCTTTAAAACTGACCTTGTGTCACAACTCGTCTTATTTGGGAGACAGAGTAAATACCTACTACTGAATATTGAGATGGATCCTCAGTATGTGCCCCCATATAAAATATTTGACATTAAATATACCCCAACAACTTTTGACGTGCTGTAAAATAAATCCGACCAATATAGAATTATTTCCGTTGCATCTTCACAGTAAAATCATCTTCAGGCGCTTCATTGTTGCTTAGAGAAACCTTTCTTATATGGCGGTGGTCTAGGAAGACGTAGGTCACGTGGGTATTAAATAAAAATAATGTCAATCTTTCTGGCTTTTACTTTTTTTTCTTTTTGTCTATTTCTAATTCTGATCTCCTCTCTGTATGGAATGAATAAAACATTAGGATTCCCGTTTAATCGCAGAGGCTTGAAGGTGAGTTTCAAATAAATCCAAGTTTTAAATACAGCGGCGTCATTAAATTAACATTAATCCGTAACATTAAAAATTAAGAGGTTCTATTATTAGTAGTCGTAGTAGAGTAGGTGAGAATAAAACAAGTGGTGGTGATGGTTGTAATGGTGATGGTGATGTTTAGATAGGAAATGAAAATAAAATGTAAGTCCTGTCGATGTTGACCTCGGAAAAAGATGTATTATAATTATTATAATATCGGAAAGAGTAATATTGTTGCAAACAGGAGGTAAACACTGAATATGAAAAAGAAAAGCCATAAAGAAGAAGAAGCAAACCGAAAAGAGAAGAAAAAACGAAAAAAGAAGAAAAACCAAAAAAGATGAAGAAAATCGAAAAAGAAGAAGATAAACAAAATAGAAGAAAAACGAAAAAAGATTAAGAAAATCGAAAAAGAAGAGGATAAACGAAAAAGAAGAAAAAACGGAAAAAGATGAAGAAAATCGAAAAAAGAAGATAAACGAAAAAAAGAAAAAACGAAAAAAAAAGATGAAGAAAAACGAAAAAAGAAGAAAAACCAAAAAAGATGAAGAAAATCGAAAAAGAAGAAGATAAACGAAAAAGATGAAGAAAATCGAAAAAGAAGAAGATAAACAAAAAAGAAGAAAAACGAAAAAAGATGAAGAAAATCGAAAAAGAAGAGGATAAACGAAAAAGAAGAAAAACGGAAAAAAGATGAAAATCGAAAAAGAAGATAAACGAAAAAGAAGAAAAACGAAAAAAGATGAAGAAAAACGAAAAAAGAAGAAAAACCAAAAAAGATGAAGAAAATCGAAAAAGAAGAAGATAAACAAAAAAGAAGAAAAAACGAAAACGAAGAAAAACGAAAAAAAGAAGAAAAACGAAAAAATGAAGTAAGATGAAAAAGAAGAAAAACGAAAAACGAAAAAAACGAAAAATGGAGACGAAAAACGAAAAAAGAAGAAGAAAAACGAAAAAGTAGAAAAAAAGAAAAACGAAAGAAGAAGAAGAAAGCGGTGGCGGCAGCGGCTCATGGGCTATACTCTGCCCGTACCAGACAAGCTAACGGAGACAAACCTCGTAACCATCAGCGGTTACGTTGTACAGGGTTAAAAGCTGAAAAGGTTTTATTCTTGCTGTACAGGACCGATGCTTGCTAAATTGAAATTACTAAGCACACATACTGAAAAATTGGGTTGTCCCCAAATGCAGAGTCTATGCTAAATATCCAGAAACAATTGGTCATTTTGTATCAGGTTCCACCCGCTGAATATAAAACTCGACATGAGAAAGTGGGCCAATATCTGCACTGGAAAAATATGCAACTTTCATTGAAAGGAAGCTGCAAAAAAGTTGGTATGAACCCCACACAGACCTGATTACAGAGACAGGACCTGTAACAATTGTATGGATCTTTACAGTACACACGGACAGATCAATCAAATCTAATCGCCCAGGCATCGTGATCAAAAAGCCACAAGAACAAAATGTGATTTCTTATTGATATGACAGGCCCTGCAGACTGTAATTTATCTTTGAAAATCTTTTTAAAAAAAACTATCAAAATACAAGGATCTTGAAATCAAAATCTCAAAAATGTGGCACATGAGTACATCAACAATTCCAGTTGTATTTCCAGCCCTTGAATTGATTTGAAAAGGTTCGGATCAACTCATTGATATGGATTCCTGATATCTCAGACTTAAAGAAATACAAAAAAAAATTGTATTCATAACTACAGTTCACACATTACTTAGAGTTTTATCTATTTAAAATGTGCGTGATCTTGGGTTTTTGGGGGGATTTTTTTGTATTTTTTTTTGTTTATTTTTTTGGTTCTGCTTTTTACAAAACTGATCAGTGGAAAAATTCATGAAGCCATTTCTGGAATGAGTATCCATCAGAAATCAAAAGAAATAATAATAATAATAATAATAATAATAATAATAATAATAATAATAATAATACAGAAACAATGCACGATAAGCCTCTTTATGGTCAATACACCGCCTGTACAAAACAAGCTAGACACCGTACGCATCAGTTGTTACGTAGTGCAGGCTTAAAAGCTAAAACCGAAGGTTTTATTCTTGCTGCACAGGACCAATGCTTGCTAACTATAAATTACCAAGCACACATACTAGAAAAATTGCTTTGGTTCAAAATGCAGATTCTATGATAAATATCTAGAAACAATTGATCAATTGTATCATTGTTAGCACCCACTGAATATAAAATTCGGTACTGGAAAATATGCAACTTTACGGGAAGTAAACACCAAGAAACTGGTATGAACATAGCACAAACCCGTAATGCATGAAGCCATTTGTGGTCTTAATGTCTCTGGTTGGGACCCGGAAGGAAATGTGCATATCACAGAAATCAAAGTTAGGTTCAGGTTTATTTTGTTTTACGGCATATCAACACCCCAATGCCGTCAAGACATTCAGGATAGGTTTGTATGAATAGAATATGTATTCTTTGTAAGTAATCAGTTTGTAGATCAGGTTTCATTGACATATTTTTGTAAAGAGCGTTTTTGTCAAGAGACAAAATTTTTGCTGGTATTTTTAGTATAAAAATCTATTTCTTATATTTACATTATTTAAGTTATTCGAACTGTTATCCTCATCTTTATTGCCATATTCAGCCTGTACGCTCCGGCCTTCTACGGGTGATTGGAATTTCGATTTCCAGTCACCTGACCTAGTGGATAAAGGACTAGATGCTTAGATACAGTGACTAGAACCAAAAAGTGGTGAGTTCAATACCAGGCTACAGTGAACCAAAAATACTTGAGTTGATTTAAAGTAAATAACTGAGACATCCGGAAGAGGCATGGCGCATGGAACTAGAACAATCTACGCCGGTGGACGAAATAAAGAAAGTCGGAGCGGACAACGGCCGAAACGTTGTGAATATAGCGACGAGGAAAATAGTCCGAATAATGTATATGTATGCATAGCTGGCCATTTGTATTCGAGGATACCTGCCTACTAGGACGGCTAGCCAATCCATATTGCAGACGCTTGTTCAAGACGACCCAGAGCCCACCTGTAGTTTATACTGCACAACCCTTAGTTACAGTTTCTGGGAAAGAGCGTGTTATCTAGCGTGATGAACAATTTGAACATGCACGCTCAATCCCTCGGCCACGATGACATGTGAATTTGTGCTAGCACAGCAGGGGTTCCGTCTACCCAATTTCACTCACAGGTACTTTCCAAATGTGCTGCACGCAGGGATCGATCCCTCCAGTCCGATAGCATCAGGAAGTCTCCTTCCTGACAAATCGACCATGGTGAGATTCGAACCCGGGTCTCATGGTCAGAATGCGAACGTTCTTACCACTCAGCCATGTGCCCATATTAAATAATGTAAATAAGCATAATACCCCATCTCTGAGATATAGGCAGATATTTATTTTTATACTTTCATTAAAAGAATCTTAAGAAAAATCGTAACCATGGCAATCATTCTACTTAAAAACGATGTTGTTAATTTGAAAAGTTTGGACATTTAATGCATTTTTATTGTTTTTGTCGTCTTTTTAATACTTCATAATTATTTTACAATTTTAATTTTTTTTTTACTTCTTAAAGGTGTTTTCTCTTTTAGCTGTTAAAATTTTTCAAAGCGTTTTAAAATTTTTCAAGCGTATCATATTTTCTTGATTACATTATATGAAAATTTGGAAATATATTTTAGTGGAAAGATTTCTTTCCGAAATTATAGTTTATAATTATGGTTTAAATTTGTTTTTTACAATAATGTTCACTCTATACAAGACCCAAGAACCACTCAAGGTAGAGAGTTAGTAAGAGACACAGTTTATGGGGATATGTGGGAAAGATAACGGCTAAACCCGAGATATGAATAGGTTAAGATTGCAATGATCGGGTAAGTATCCTTTTGGGAGTCGGTTCTAGAAAGCAGCAATTCGGGGGAAGAAGCTTCCCGAGTAGAATTTACATTTCACCAATCTCAACAGTGGAATAAGAAGTGTGATCCGTCACAGTGTGTGTGGCATGGCGGGTCTTAGCCGTGAATGTTATAATTTAAAAAAAAAAAAAAAAAAAAAAGCAAATCATCCCAAGTAAGGCGGTCGTGCTAATAGTACGCAGTCGGTTACAGGTGGTGAAAGTGAGAGAAAAAACTGGGCATTAGGGGTGATTGAGGAAAGGATAAAAGATGAACGGGGTTTCAAGACAACAGAAGATGCCGATTGACGTTGCATTTAAATCCCTGAAGATTGTACACTATTTAAATTATTCGGACTATTGTCCTCATCTTTGTCGCCATATTTATCATAACGTTTCGGCTATTGTACGCTCCGGCCTTCTTCAGGTGGTTGAAATGTCAAACTGAACCCTTTACTTCAGTCACTGGGGTAGACTGTTCTTGTGATAAATATGGCGACAAAGATGAGGACAATAGTCCGAATAATGTAAATAATGTACATAATACCTCATCTCAGAAATATAGACAGATACTGAAGGGCCGAAACGTTGTGATATATATAGCAACAAAGATGAGGACAATAGTCCGAATAATGTAAATAGTGTACATAATACCTCATCTCAGAAATATAGACAGATACTGAAGGGCCGAAACGTTGTGATATATATAGCAACAAAGATGAGGACAATAGTCCGAATAATGTAAATAGTGTACATAATACCTCATCCCAGAAATATAGACAGATACTGAAGGGCCGAAACGTTGTGATATATATGCCGACAAAGATGAGGACAATAGTCCGAATAATGTAAATAGTGTACATAATATCTCATCTCAGAAATATAGACAGATACTGAAGGGCCGAAACGTTGTGATATTTATCGCAACAAAGATGAGGACAATAGTCCGAATAATTTAAATAGTGTACATAATACCTCATCTCAGAAATATAGACAGATACTGAAGATTGTAGTCATCAAGGAAGCAAGTAAGAGGAAGGGAGATGCACTGGCGGTAGTAAGGAATTTAGTTCGCCTGAAAACTTTACGTGGAAATAGCGATTGAGCAGATAGAGGATTGCAACGTTTCGTCTCTGGGAAGGTGGTGGTAAGGTGAAAAATAAAGATAATTCATTACCCACAAGGATGGCGTCGGGGGGTGGGGGGGTACGTTACCACTTTAAGCACAACTCTTAAGTGTAAAACAACGTAGGTACAATCTTCTCTGAATATTTCATTTGCTGAAAAAACGAATAGAAAGTTTGTTCTTCGTTGACCCTGCTAGCATTTGCTTTTGTGTAAAAAAGAAAAAAAAAATCAACTCCCACCCGATACAGTGACACTTACACCAGCAGCTAAATTTAATGTTTGGTACTTAATGTTCCTTATTTAATTGTTGATCTCAGAAGAAAACAAACGCCAAAACTATTCAAAGCCGAACTTTTTTTTCTTTTTTTATAGTGAGGTCCACACTTTACAAGGTCCGGGTGCCACTCGAGGTAGAGGTTACGTTAGGAGGTTTGGTTTGGTTTGGTTTGTTTTACGGCATATCAACCTCAATGGGTTATTTAATACCGACAAAATTTTGTATTGCTGGTAATATTTTGTTTTGTCAAAAATCTATTTCTGGTAATATTTTTTTCCTCAAAAATCTATATTTGGTAATATTATTTTAAAAAATGTATTGTTGGTAATATTGTTTTTTTCAAAAACGTATTGCTGGTAATAATTTTTTCAAAAATATATTGAATGTTCTTGCTTTTGTTTATTAGAGCAAAATTTGTTCTTACAATTAAATTTTAATATTTACGTATTGCTGGTATTTTTTTTTCTTCAAAAATTTATTACTGGTAATAATTTTTTACAAAGTATTTCTAGTATTAAAACCTATTTTTACATTTTCGTAAGTTTTTACCCCAGTTTGGGGGTTAACTATTTGCCCATAGCTGGGTCCCTAACAGGTGCTAGCACCCCGGGTCAGGGTGGACATGAGAACACCAGCAATTAAGAAGTGATTCCACGCTCCTCAAAACCTTCTTGTTGTTGGATATAGTTTATCGTCATACCCAGGACGAGTTACGTTAGGAGGCCATTTGTGCGCATAGGTGAGGGAGATAACGATTTAACCCTAGCATGAATAAGTTAAGATTGTAGTGATCAGGGAAACATCATGTTGGGAGTCGATTCCACAGGGCAGTGGTTTGCAGGAACAATTGCTCGAGTTGAACTTACTACTCACCGATGGAATGAGGAGGAAATGTGGGTAGATTGCTAGTATGTAAGTGGCATGGTGTGTTCTTTCCATGAAGGTCTGCCTTGGCCGGACCAGGTAATGTCGTTCGTCCGAACATTTTCCATGGAAATAGCGGTAGAACAACAAGAGGATTGCTACATCCCGCCTATGGGAGAGGGGTTGAAGAGTGAGAATAATTCGTCACCCACAACGGCTCGGAGATTATTTTAAAGGCCGGAGAGTGAAGTCTTGGCAGCTCTTGCTTAAATATGACAACAGTTCTTTGTTTTTGGTCCGATCTGGTGTTTATCAAATGAAACGTAATACATTTTCTAGGATTAAAAACTGATCTCTAGTTTCGTTTCGTTTCTTGGGAAGCGAGGCATTTTGGGTTTTGATATGACCATTGCAACATAACTAAAAGAAAATGTCCGCCATCATACAAATCATTGACTATGGAAGAGGATACAAAAAATGGCTATGGCATCTAAGTAAGTACTTGCTTCAAATTTTACGAAATAATTATCAATAATTTTCAGTGGCTTTGGATTTGTGTTGCTCTAAAGAAGTTTGAGACTATATTTGTATTATCTTTTTATTGAGTTTTTTTTTTCCGCATGAACGTTCAACTTTTCTACAGAAACGCACCTTTCCAAGAAATGAATTATTTCTTTCTTTAATTTTTTTAATTTTGTTTTCATATTTCTATAGATTTAAGTCTCTAGATCACAAACATAAAAAAAGAAAATATTTTAATTTTCGAAGTTTTAAGAGACGGCTAAATTTGCTATTTAAATTGTTTATAAGCCGTGTACATTTTTACTATTACACCCGTCACAGTAACGTCTTTTTCTTTGTTTTAGGCAGACCATAAATTAATCGAAGAATCGGGTGTAATAGTAAGATAATACAGCATTTTAATCCACTTTACGAAAGCTAAAAATAACAGTTGATTAAGGAAATTAATTAATGTTAATATGTATTAGTTAAGTAGCGGACTTTCTCCTTTTTTTTTGTGACGTGGGTTGGGGGAGAAATCATTTTTGCTGAGAAAAATTCTTATGAACTTCCTTAGGCCACAACAGTTGACCTGATAAAATCGATTGATTCGTTATCTATCTAGAAGTGGAAACTTTTTTGTAATATTGATACAGTATCAAATCGATCCCAGATTTTGAAGATTTATTGACCTTTGTCTAGGTTACTGAGCTGTTATTTCCAAAAAATGTAAATCTAAGATTGAACATTGATTATTTCATATTTATGCATATTATTTTTAACTTTTTAAAAAAGTTTTAATTTTTTCTTTAATTATTTTTGATAAAGATTATGTCTGTCTTGTTTTTTTTTTTCTTTTGTTTTTTCGGAAGCACATTCACAAGTATTTGAGGTTCTTAATGATTTATCTTAAAGAAAGGAATAGCAAATACATTAAGCGTATTAATTTATGTCATTTTTTTTATTCTTTAATTAAAAAAAAATAGATTATATCTGTTATTTAAATAAAATTGCTTTGTGTCACTCCTCAACCCCGGAAAAAAGTCTGTTTTCGTTCGCAAAGCCCAATGACTTGCTAAAATTCAAGAATCGATTTGTAAATGAATCGATATTATAAACAGTCCCTAAATTGATAACGATTCAATATATTTTTTTATTATTATTATTTTGATAAATGTCGCGGCTTAAGTTAAGTCGGAACAATGTTAATTTATGAAAGTTGTTTCCAATAGAGGCATTCTCTATTTTTTACGCGTGGACCAGCCTACTTAAGTAGTTTAGTGGTAGAATAATAATAATGATGATGATAATAATAATAATAGTATAATAATAATAATAATAAAGTAATAATAGGAAGTCGTAGTACTACAACTAATAGTACATTTAATAATTGTAGTAGTACTATTAATAATAGTAGTACTGTAGTAGTAGTATTATTACTAGTATAGCAGTAATAATAATAGTATAATAATAGAGTAGTAGCAATGATACTATAATAGTATAATAATAAAAATAGAATAGTAGTATACCACGAGGCCATGTTGATATAGATTTATTGGTATGATTATTAAAAGCAATTTCTAATCTACTTAAATAGCAAAATGAACCCCCCCTCTAAACATTTAGAAAATATTTTCTTTACATATATGTGATCTGGTGTAGGAATACGTAAAAATAAAAAAAATTTCTCGGGTAATTGTGCGTTTCTGTTGAAAAGCCGGACGTTCTTTGCAATGAAAATCTTGGGAATAGATTTTAATTTTTTTAATAAATTTGTTTTATTTTACTTTTCTCTTTCAGTCACTTTTTAAAGTCTCATAAAATAATCTTTTTCCTTTATTACTTAATTTTTACATTGTTTCTTTTTAAAGCATTTACACTGATTTTCAACGTTTACTGCAATGTGTCCGTTTCGTTTCTTAAATATATTTTTTTTATGTTATTTCGGATTTATGTCTATAACGATATTGCCGATTGCAGTTCATAAAAATTCATTTAAGACTTAAACATCATTCGGCTACGAAAGAAATGAAGTTATGATATATATTTTAGTTAAGGCTTAATTCGAAAAGGAATACAACATTGAAAAATACAGCCTTTCTGTCAGAAGCGAAATTTGCCGCGTGGAATTGTTTCTGTCAGAAGCGAAATTTGCCGCATGGAATTGCCAGATTTAGTCATTAAAATCTCCTATTTTCTAAGGAATTAATATTAGGTTGGTGCAAAAATAATTTCGTTTTCTCACATAGTAACATAAGTTAGAAAACGAAATTATTTTTGCACCAACCTAATAGATTTTATTGATAATCCGACATTATTTTTTGTAACTTCAAACAATACATTTAGTGGAATTATGTGTTTGAGTAGGAATCCTTAATAATTATTTTTCCCCCTGGAAAAATGGACCAGTAGACGTAAATCTACAATGCTTAAAAAATCCAGATGTATGCACTAAATACGTTTAAAAATTCTCTCTAATCTGCGTTACATTCATACGTTGTCTGTGAAAATATTGTCGCTTTTTTTTTTCTTTTAAATACTGTAATCAGGTTCAAAGATAAGTGTTTGAATTCTTTACTACTTTTGTAGATCTTAATCGTAAACAATCTCAGAAATGTTCCAATGTATCTTTCTCGGCACTAAAATTCGAACATTTCTACAACAACCAATTTTTTGTCATTATAATTGCGAAAGGACTCTTCTCAATGGGTGGGTGTTAATAAATATAACATTTATCTATCAGCTCTGAACAGTCTATGATGTACAAATTGTTATATTACAATTGAACATAGAAGTGTCTTTTTAATATATCATGAAATTTTATTTCCTTTTGTATTTTCTCAGTCCAGCAGTAGTTGTTAATGTCGCGTATTATATTCAAGATTTACAGTGTAACCCGGATATAAGAGAGTTGTCGGGACCGGAGAAGAAGTCTCTTATATCCGGGTTTGGTCTATTTTATATACATTAACACAGGCTCTAATTTGGGACCAGAGAAAATCTCTCTTATATCCGGGTTACACTGTACATAAATTAGAATTGTGGCAAAAAGCCTAAAAGAGGGAATGCATTGGGACTGATCGTTATTTACTATCTTATAACTAGCTAATCAGATTCACGGCCCATTCACGCGTTACAATTTGCACATCCCCCGCAGTAACTCCTCCATCATCATTCAATCCGCCATATACCATAATACCGCATACATTCAGGGAACCTACAAAACACACCCTTTGACATAAAAATTTAATGAACATAAAATTCTATATATAAAAATCTGTAAATGATATGCAATGAGTGGTGGGGGGAAATAAACCCTGTAGCATATTCTGCCCCTCCCTTTACTGCTTGGGCACTTGCATAGTCTCTATGCGTTAGCTATGTTAATTAGGCAGGCATTTACATATCACTACATAATGTCTGTTTTTATTGCCAGGGGTTGCTCTTTCTAAGAGTAGTTGGTTTAATTTATCTAATGCAAATCGGAAGTGTATGAATAGGCGTTTCTTTGAAGCAAAAAATGGCATTCATTGACCAAACAGTTATCGACTTGTTTTTTTGTTTGTTTTCTTCTTTTTTTTTGTAGTTTCCTTCCTTGCTTTTTGTGTAAGGTCGTATGTAATATCAACATCCTAATTGTGTCATTTACTTTCTCTACGTGTTACATGACTTAGTCATTTTTGCTTGTTGCTGCTTTCGGATTACTCCAAGTGGTGAGCTCTTTGTGATTCTGCAGCGCCAGTCTATAAGATCTGACGAAGGACTCCCTTCTTCTTGTCCTAGACGATTCGTTCGTTTGAAACTATTTTTATTCACCGATCTGAAGAAACTTTAATCGCAAATAAGAGAAAGAACAGGTAGAGTAAGCCTCTTTAGCGACACTTTATTCCTATATAACAGTATCCTACATGACGGGTCTCCATTATAAACGTCAGCGTGTTAGAAGAAATATTATGGGAATACTTATAGCGGCGAATGACTAGCGAAATTTTGTCTCTGGGCAAAGGGTGGTCGAGTGCGGAATAATTCATTCTACACAAGGCAATGTAGACGCTTTTGAACTCTTATCAAGTTAGGCAAGCAAGGGCTGGGTAGCCCCGGTCAGGATATGGCAGTAATATTCTATTTTTAGTTAAGATTACGGTTTGTTTGTTTTTTTTTAATAAATTTACTCCCATAGAAGTGTTAAAATCTTTTTCTATTACTTTGCATATATGTGATATCCCATCGACGGGTTAAATAACAGAATAGGCTGGACTCTCTCGACTTAGAAACCATCCGGTCAAGGATAGCTAAACTAGAAACCACTCAATCCTTCTCCAAAAGTCATTTCAATTTACAGATCATAAAGAATCTCTGATAGTTAGACGACTGAAAGAATGCATATGTTAGGCTATGAGGACCCCCTTAGTAGGCCTAGCTGAGAAATGAAAATAATATGGGAGCCGCTAAAAATAGGCAAATAACAGCAAATCTTCAACAGCGGCAGTCACACAACGGGTAGCGACCCTAATCAGCAGGCAGGTTAGGTTGAAGGCTCCAAGTTTACCAAAGAATTGCCCTATGGGATAAGTGGATTAAATCGTTGGTCGGGAATTTAGTGATATGGTAATTGTGAGTTCAATCCTTGGGACGGGCAGTGTGTACTTTGACGAGCATTAACTGAGCACTACTAAAAATAAGAACTAGACGAGATGTCCCTCGAGAACATAGATTAAATGAAGAATTCGGTTTAGAATTCCCTATAGGTTACCTAGATCGATATACATCGACTGATATATATATATATATATATATAATTGTTCCATTGGAACATACACATTAACAAGACTAAAAATGCATATTTGTTTCGATGTCTAATGTAGATATCACGTGGTTAACATATCACCAATTTTAACCACCTGATGCGTTGTCTAAATTAGACATCGAAACAAATGTGCATTTTTGTAACTTGCATGTTCTAATGTAAGATGTTTTATAATAAATAACTATTGCTCTACTCTTGTAAATTAATGCTATGAACGTTTGAATGTATATTCTTTCGTTCTTTTTATATATATATATATATATATATATATATATAATATAAATTTATGGAGGCACGGGGGAGTAATGGATAGGGTTCGAACTAAGGAATCGGAGAGCCGAGTTCGAATTCCAGTCGAATCCATTACATTAACTTACTGGTTAATACTCTTGGGAAAGACACGATTCCTCTTTTCCCACTAGCTATGGTTAAATAGCAAGACAGACTGGGTTGGATTGCAACTGGTCTAGGAGAAGGACAACTCTGAATTCAAGACCTGGGGAGAGTCGTTTTGGAGACCTAGTGGCTCTTACTAAAGTGTGGTTGGTTCTGCACAAAGCCTTCACCAGTATAATCCAATAATATTTGCAGGTGCATAGCTTTTGGTTCCTAAGGAGAGTCCAGCATCTATATCATTTAACCAACTTCAAAGCTTCGCGTTGTACCGCTCATCAGGGGTTAAATAGTCTGATAAATATATTGCATTATTTCTGCATGTCGTAGCTATACACCATAAAACAAACGCTGATCGTAAATTTCAAATACGCACCTCGTTATTTGTCTATAGCGAACGCGACATATAAATATTTAGAAACAAACAAAATGTCCTATATTTTTTTTTAAAAACCCAGCAAACTCACCAAGGATCACCTACTTCAGAAAATAGATGCATTTAAACCATCGAAATCCATATATTTATATATATATATATATATATATATATATATATATATATATATATATATATAGTGTGTAAGAATTCTACTCACCCAGAAAACCTTCGGTATCTTTATTTGCGAATAATCAAACCAATACCAAAGGGAAAAATGGTATAAAAAAAGAAAGAACCAAGAACATGTACGTTAGCCGAAAATAATCGTCTAACATGCAAGTCCCAAGAAAAAAAACCCGATACGAGTAAGCAAAATAACTAACGTGCTCAATACATCAAGTAGAGCAGACCTAGTAAACTATATATATATATATATATATATATATATATATATTCGGAATTTTATATATATAATTCGAATTTTTTCATTTAACACTGATATATATGCTTTTAAATCTTTTATAATTATGTATTTGCAGCAGGCAAGTTCATTTGTTATAGAAGTAAAACTGTATTTAATCATCACAAAAAGTTCCCATCAATTCAGTGTGTGTACAAATCTGTTGATTTGTGTAAATACGGAAGTCCTTACACGGCATTGTTAAAAAAAAGCGGTACTTATAACAAATGTCAAATTTATTGATAATTTTCTCAATAAACGTCTTCCTAAGTAAGCCATAAAATATTAGATTACTTAAAATATTTTCTTAATTTTTTTAAGATTACTGGACAATTAAAAAAATATTATATAAAAAGGCATGTAAGTTATATTCAGTGTAATTACTTTCATTTCACTACCTCTTGCTTAAATTTTCCAAACGTCAGGCTGTCACTCAAATCAGTCAACACATCAAAAAGCAAACACGCTGTGATTTAAAAAAACTGCTTTTCTGCTATATTTTTAACTAAAAGTGAGTAATATTTGTTTCAATTCAGAACTTTAAATCTTCTAGTTTTGCTAAAATAATGTTTCAGAAAATTATATTTTTGAAAGATTGTTTTAAAAGAGAATTTTGCGTTGGCAGATCTGACAATATGGAACAATTTATAGATTTTACTGATAAGGAAAAAGATGCCAATCAAATTCGGTTTAGAATACACTATTATTTATTTTTTATTTATTAAGACTTATTTTATTAAGAATATTTTTGTTTTAATTAAGACTACATTTTATCTATTCGCTTTGAATTCTGAAGACTTCGAAAATTTAACGTTCCCAGGACATATAGAAAGAAAGAGGGAGAGTAGGAAACAGCGTATACGCTACCTAATGAGATCGCGTAAATGGTTGGTAGAACAGGGATTAGGAGAGATATTAAATTACAAAGTTTACTCAGAGCTACAAAGGACAAGAAAATGTGGAGAGCTATGATCGTCCACGTCCTGAAGAGATATGCCGCATAGGAGAAAATTCATTTTAAACTTAGATATGGCTTTCATATTTATATATTCCCCGTGACTTTTCTCTAAATACATTCATAATTTTCCTGATGAGATTTTCTCTTTGGTATCTAGACATTATGAATTTAAGCGCAGTATTAGATTAGCAGCAAGTTATTATCATCATTTTAGAAGTTGAAATGACTAGATGCAACCGTAAGTTCTATGCTAACAGTTTCTTCTATCGCACTTCTCGCTTATGCCACTCTTTTCCCGCTTCTTGATTCCCAGTCAACTTTGATCTTCAAAAATGTAAATGCAATGTCAATCGTTATCATCCGTCTTCCTAATTCTTGTTCTTATTGTTCTCTCTCCTGAAAAGTATTTTCTCATATTCTCTAATAGTTAGTAATCCCTTGCGTCTTAGTGGCATTATTGCCTTTCTTGGGCTGAAATGATTATATATATATATATATATATATATAAAATTGGTGTATACGGAATGAATTCCAATAACCAACTATTACTATTCTTAAAAGAGTGCTCAATACAAAGTAGAGCAGATATAATTATTTAAAAAAAAATCTATAACATAAATATGTTATAAAATCACTTAAGACATTTTGAGGGTGTTAAAAAAAAAAAAAAAATAGCTATTTTTTAGTGATTTTATAACATTTATGTTTTTTTTTTTAATATATATTATATATATATATATATATATATATATATATATATATATATATATATATATATGGCTCCTATTACTATTCAACAACCACAGAAATAATACATCTCACACAGTCAAACCATATATATATATATATATACACAAAAAAAAAATATATATATACATATTTTTGCTAAACGTGTTTCGGATCATTCGACCTTCATCAGGCGAAGTATGGTTATTTCCCCATATTATTTAAAGGAATTAATTTCCTTATGTTTTATGATCCTTAGCTATTATTGTCTTTTGTGTGTAGTAGCAATCCAAATTTTCCTCTCATTGGAACAACTATAACCTGTTTCGCTGTATTACAGTTCATCAGTGTGGTAGACATCCAATTGCTTCGAATATATACATATATGTGTGTGTTTTGTTTGTTTGTTTGCTTTTTATATGTAGCAATGTTAACAAATATTTATACTAAAATAGTTCTATAGTCTAGACACGGAAAATTACCCGGAATAAATGTTTCTAAGATTTGAGTGTCCGCGACAAAACAGTGAAAATAAACGAGCAAGTAAGAAAGAAAGGTTGGCTTAGACGGAAATGGCCTACCTGCTGCTTGATTGCACGTCGTCTCGTCGATTCAAGTGGCCTAAGCGACAATAACCTGGAGGGACGAACGGAGATGAAGAATAGATAGAATTGCAAGGAATTGGATCGATAATTCAAGTCGAAAAACAGGCAGAGAGAAGTCGGAGAAAGACGGCTTCAGGCGATTTGCCTCAAAGATATCAGATGTCGGCTTTTCTCCAACAAACAAAACCCGACGACGGGAATAAATTCCAAAACGAAAATGCCTTTGCCATTGAAAATCCGTTATTAGTGTTTAACCCTTTGTTGTATTCAAAGTGCCAGACCTTCAGCCATGGAAGAGGGGTTTAATGTCTTTTTATTATTATTATTATTCCGTGGCAAATTTCGAAGTAACAAGACTGCTATGGCAAAATTGTATACAAAATATTTCAGATCAATATCAGTGTAGCTGGTGTAATGTATAACGGCTCGGCATGAGAGATCCGAGTTCGAATCCCAGTCGACTTCATTACAGTCACTTATGCGTAATAAAAATACTTGGGAAAGGTATGAATCAATCTCTTCTCCATTTCCCCCAACTATGTGTTAAATAGTAAATCGTGTATCTGAAAAAAATAATTCTTACAATCACAAAATATTTCAGCTTTAAATAACCCACAAAGAGTTGATGAACCGTAAAAAAAGCAATCAACATTGGTGATTGCTTTTTTTTTTTTGTGATACTTTATAGAATGAGGAAACCATCTCTCTCTCCCTTTCCGCTCTCTCTCTCTCCCTTTCCGCTCTCTCTCTCTCCCTTTCCGCTCTCTCTCTCTCCCTTTCCGCTCTCTCTCTCTCTCCCTTTCCGCTCCCTCTCTCTCTCTCATCTCCCCTTTCTCTTTTATCTCCCCTTTCTCTTTTATCTCCCTCTCTCTTTCTCCAATCTCTCTTTCGATTCCACCCTATTTCTCTTCACACTCTCTTTCTATCTCTCTCTCTCTCTCTCCCTTGTTCACCTTAACAATTGATATTGCTTAAAAATAGCAAACTGATTTAATTTAGCTTTGTGGTCCTTTGGAACGCTGTTTAGGAACCATTCCCTGGGGGGAGTTTCGCTTATGCCATGGTTAAACAATATCCACAAAGTTGATGCCCACCCTACTGACGGGGGGGGGGCTGCTATTGGTTGGCTGCATCTTTCCTTAAGCATGTAATGACCTTTTTTGTGTCCTTGAGTTTGAGACCCCCTGGCATACGTCATGAAAGGACATGGCAGTCGTAAAAAAATGTTAAAATCCGAATCTTTATTACCCGTTTCATAGAAGAAAAAAATTCTAATTAAAGACAAATTAGTAATAATCCTTTTCGTTGTGGTTGCTAAATTATTTCACAGAATATTGATAACAAATCTCCTTTATTCATCTTATTTCACGGACAACAGTCGAAATCATAGTCCCTAATCACGCAACGTATTTAATTGTGGATTTCATCTTTTCTATGACTGTATAGCATGTACTTTGCCAGCGCTACATGCAGGTTAGAATTGTCCTTCTCCTATACTGGTTGCCAACCACGGCTAAAGAATCCAGTCTGCACTGCTTTGTCCTTGTACGTACCGTGTCTCTTCAGGAAGTTAGCGATTATGGTTCTCCACAATTTCCTTTCCTTAGCTCTTAATAACTTTTGACTTTTGGCATCTTCCCCATACCCTACTCCGCCATCTATTCACTCAAGCTTACCAGGTATCACGTGCTTTGCTTTCATCGATCAATCTGACCTTCAGTCTTGTGACTATCAGATTTTCTAAGCCTTCTTTCCTCGTTATGTGCAACAGAAACCTCAACTGTCTCTTCCTGATTATGTATTAGTGGGTACTACTATAGTACGCGGTCTACCATGGTATCTAACAGTATATCATGCTGTCTACTTCATTTATTAGGCACGGTGGAGTAATGGATAGCGGCTCCGATTGAGGAATCGGAGAGCCGAGTTCGAATTCCAGTCGGGCTAATACCCTTAAGAAAGGTATGAATCCTCTTCTTCTCCCCCCAGCTATGGGTAAATACCAGGACAAACTGGTCTACTGCAGAAAGAAATGGCAACCTACTGCGGGAAAAAAAACTGTCTCGTGAGTCATGTATCGAAAGATACATGATCGCCTGAGCGTGTATCACGCATGGCACATAACGGATACGGTCTAGCGAGCTATCTAACGCTGTAGCGTATCAAGTAGATTGTTCTCTCGTAAAAATGTGGCTGTTGTTTCCTCGGGCAAGAAAATGCTTTTATGAAACTCTTTCAGCTACATTTTAATCTGAAGGAGGTTATCTAGTTGATGTCCTCGGTTTCATACCGAGGCGGGTTCTGATGTGGCAGCTCCTTTTCTTTCCTTTGATGTGGACAGGACACACGAGACGTGAGGTGAGGTGATGGTAGAATTTATCGTGGTAGATCGCCAGTGGACGGCAGGAGAGGTGAATTGAGGCCATGGTATAATTCATAGCGCGGGAGTGTCGTTTTTGTTGCCATGGGTTGAAGAAAAGACGCATTTCTAACCTTCCTACCCCCGCTTCACACGCACACGCGGTGGTATTTGTGGAAAAAAAAAATTGAATGTAATGAATCCCATCGGAATTCGAACTCGCCTCGCCGATTTCTCGGTTCGTGCCGCTAACTGTGGCATCGTTTAAGATGTCCAGGTAGAACATATCACTGACACTGCAACTAGCCGCGTCCTGTCTGATGTCCTACCACTAAGCTCTCTAGTTGCAATGGTTCTCGGGCGATAAATATCGACGCCGAAGCCAACAACAGGGCCTCCATTTTGATTTACGGTCTTGTCTTTTCTTACCGCCAACGGCGTTTGTTCATTTCCCCAGCGCTGCTAATGACATCTTTAGAGATGACATCGACAAATAAATTGTAAAGAACAAAACCAATTACTAAAACGATAAAAAAAAGAAAGAAAGAAAGAAAATGAATGTGCCTTTAAATAAAAGAAAATAAAGAATGAGTTTAACGGTGAAGAATGGCGATTTCGAAACTTTAAGACAAGTGCATAAATTTACTTCAAGAATGTGCCCGTGTGTCACGGCGCAATGGATAAGGCGATTTTAATATATTTTTTTTTAACCAATTGTAATCTCGTACACAATAACTTGTAGAAAAAACTTCACAAATCATACTGTGGAATATATGATCATAAGAAAATGGATGATATTTTTTTCATAAAAAAACGATAGCTGAAAAGAAAAATTATATTCCAACAACTGATATTAAAATCTGCCACAACTAAGGGTGGGGGACAAAAATATTTTCCTAGTTAGGCGTAAAATTCATGACCGGCTCCCCAAACAAAGCGAGGTTGTGTTTTAATTCTCTCTGCCTACACAAAGCAGCTTTTTTGATTTTTGTTCCCCTACCCACTAGTTGTGGTATATTTTAACAGCAGTTGTTGAAAATATTTTTTTTCTTTTCAACTAAAATTTTTTTATTTAGTTTTTTTTGCCGACGATATTATTTTTTTTCTGAAGATGTGTCGGACGAAAGGTACCTTAAATTTTAATCGTCGTGATACTTTTGCATCGTTTTTCATGAATAAAATATTACACTTCCTAAAGATCATTTTATCCTGGTGTGACAAGAATAATCTGTTTATACACGTTAAGTCCTATGAACGGATGGATCTTGTCATAACCCGAGTTTCTCGTTCATGCGATCGTCAGATGACTATTTTTTTTTTTTTGCTCGATCTAGGATTCGAGCATTTCACTTTACTGAGTAGATAAGTATGCCTTAGGTATGTTTTTTTTTTCTTTTTTAATATTGTAGTTTTTATTCGAGACTGTAGATTTAAGTTTTGACAAGTAGTCCTTTGGTTTCATCAAGTGTTTTTATTTTCCTTATATATATATGGTTGGATAGATGTGAGTTTGTGACCCTGGGTTTCACGCTTTAGCGTTGTCTGACGATCGTTAAAGCGTGAAACCCAGGGTCACAAACTCACATCTATCAACCAAATATGTTCTCTATCTCTGATATTGAGCGCTTTCTAATAAGTACCGCGCATATAATATATAAATAATTATATATATATATATATACACACACACACATATATATATATATATATATATATATATATATATATATATAAAATTTAAATAAATTGAACAGTATATTTTTGGTTTTCATCTAGCGGCCTCAATATTCAAAGCTCATTAAAAAAATTATGCATTCTGCGGTAGGATTTGAACCGTCTCTCCTGCCCTATGGGCAGAGAGAGAGAACCGTTGTTAGATCCAACGTGATTTAAAAGACTCGGTCACGAATAAACCTTTGCCGTTCAACCAAGACTGAATCGTGCTATTAAATGAAATCCCTCTGGAAATTTTCATATTTTAGTTTCGTATCCAGACGTAAACTTTATATATATATATATATATATATATATATATATATATATATATATATATATATATATATATATAAAAGATAACTAGACTCGTTTCCACTGAGGATTTTTTTTTTTTTTTTTTGTTGAATAAATATTTATCCCCCCCACTTAGGTTGTTTTTGTTTGTTTTTTGTTTTTGTCACGTGGTATGATTTTAGCTATCACCTATAAATATGTGTTTCTCTTTGCCTCGTTAGCCAAACTTTCCCTGACGATCCGTTTAGGTAGGTTTGTCTGGCTCACTAGGTGTGTGTATATATATATATATATATATATATATATATATATATATAATACAATAAAATGTTTATCACTCGGCTGAATGATGTTTATTTCAGTAGTCGGTCACTCGGAGAATCACTCCGTCCTCTCGTCAGGGAGTATCTACATTAAATCAATTAATAAACGAGTCCAAAAAATTATCTACCTGATAAGTTTCGCAGATACACCGTTCGTCAGCGTCAGATAATGTAAAGAAATGATAAAATTTTAACAGCCTTACAAAGATGAAATTAAAGAAAGCACCGATCCGAAATCTTTCATCTCTTTTCTGTTTGGTTACGTTTTTGGATCTATCTGCCTTACTTGCTCTGTCTATGGAATGTTCAGTATCCTTCTGTAGAGCCACGACGTTTCTAATGCCTCAAGTTTTTTCCTCATCCGTGGGGAGGTTTTCCAGCATTTACTACCGTATTAGAGGAGTGATATTGTAGACACACAAACCTAATCTAAAAGTAAGTTAACGCTTCAGAGTCAAAAACGCAAATGACGAACACACGTTCGTACGCAGGTAGACATGACGCAGAACTCCCGTTTATTTCAACTTAAAAAAAAATAAGAAATTCGGATTGCACATTTCAGCCAATCGGAGAACAGCCCGCCAAAAAAAAAAAAAGGAAATCGGATAGCTGTAAGATATTTTTTTTCAACAAAGTGTATATAAAGGAAAACTGAATTATCTTCAGAACCTTTTTTTCAACCACTGATACTAGAAGATACATTCTCAAATACCCAACACGTAGGACTTGATTTTTATAAATTGATAGAAATGTTTTCTATCGTACACACAACGACAGTGATATTATTTGATTTTCTTTCGCATAAAAATTCAGTAAAAAAAACAAAACACGCATAAATTGGTCTAATATTTCTTACTATGACTCGTACAGACATTTCTGAACACGAGGAACTTTACTTACACATCAAATACTAAAATTCTCGTAAATTATCTTTATATAAAATTATTTCCATTCTTTACGTTTTTTGTTGTTGTTTTTTTTTAATCGAATTTTTCTTATGGAATTATCCAAAAGGCCGTAATTCCGCAGCAATATCACATAGCAATCCAGAACTCTTTTCTTTGTTTCTAATTAAATTTTCCAGTTTCTCAAGACCTTAGCTTCTTGAATACGTCTTTCGTTATTCCAATGCATGTTCGGTTCCCGGTGTCACATTTTCCATCCTCTGTTAAAATGCTTCCCAGATATTTAAACTTCTTCACCTGCTTGATGTTAACATCTCCAATTCGTAACATGCATCTTGGGCTTTTTCTCTTGCTGATGACCCATACTTTCTGTCTTCTTGTTAATCCTTTTTTCTTACTTTTTTCTATCCCCACATTCCCTCTTGGAAAAAAAATTGTTAGCATTCGATTGGGTTGGTTGATTTTGTTGAGCGGCATATGTGTTATTTCATGCCAAAATGTAAATATTTTGAACGCAATTGTATACCTTCAAAAAATGTATTGCTGGTCATTTTGCTTTGAAAATGTATTTCTATTCATTTTACTGTCCATAGATATCGTTGTTAATTTTACTATAAAAATGTATTTCCTAGTGTTTTGTTTTGGTTTGGGGTTTCACTATTTTCTGTAGCTGGGACCCTAACAGTTGTTATCACCCTGGCTCAAGGTGAACTTGGGAAAACAAAAATTAAGAGGTGGTTCCACGCTCCTCAAAACCACCAATCTCCCGATCAAATACCTTGCTGCCTGATGTAGTTTATCGTCATACCCAGGATTTATTCGATTGGGATGAAGAATTTTTTTATGCTATCTCAAGAATATTCTGAAGAGCACTCTTTCTATATATTTTATAAATTGGAATATCCATTGATTTCCATTTAAATAGAAAATAGGTTATAGTCTGAGAACAAACTCAGAAAAACAAAATAAACATGCCTAATGTTTTTCCCGTTGTGCTCAGCATAAGTGGTATTCGTTTAAATATGAGGCACCATAATTAGAAAATATTATTAATGGTATTTGTCCACGCAAAATACAGTGTTTATTTCGTTTCCCATGAGGGTTAATACAACACAAGGTCCGCTTTAATGTGAGGGTCACACGTGCGCCAGTGTGTGTTAAGGCAAAAATTACTCCGTCCCGTTGGGCTTTCCGCGCAGACGTGAGAGCTCAGTTCAAAAATCTACTCTGTTCGCGCAATAAGGTGGTATCGTCCGAGAGACGGATCCCTAGGGACTAGACAGGCTTCAGTTCTGTACAAAAGACTATGGTCGTTTCAAATTGAGCTCAAAGTAACTGCGCCGATTGAATATGGTTCACGCAAATATTCTGATTAGTGGTTAGATTGTGACGTATTTCCACAATAAATGAAAGAACGACACCTGATTGGTTGGTTGGACCTTGTCGTATTTCTAAAATTAAATGTTGGTATGAGGTTATATTGTTTTTAAAAAAAAACATTTTTTTTAGATTCGTCTGTGATTATCTGACGTTAGCTTTATTTTTAAGATATGGTAAATGTGCATAGTTTTGAAAGGAACTTTTATATCTCTGAATGTTTTTCAAAGAAAGATGACATCTCTCTCTGCTTATCTCTCTCTCTCTCTCTTTATCTGCTTATCTCTCTCTTTATCTGCTTATCTCTCTCTTTATCTGCTTATCGCTCTCTTTATCTCTCTCTCTCTTTCGCTCTCTTTATCTCTCTCTCTCTTTCGCTCTCTTTATCTCTCTCTCTCTTTCGCTCTCTTTATCTCTCTCTCTCTTTCGCTCTCTTTATCTCTCTCTCTCTTTCGCTCTCTTTATCTCTCTCTCTCTTTCGCTCTCTTTATCTCTCTCTCTTTCGCTCTCTTTTTCTCTCTCTCTCTTTTCTCTCTCTTTCTTTCTCTCTCTTTCTTTTTCTCTTTCTCTCTCTCTCTCTCTCTCTTTCGCTCTCTCTCTCTTTCGCTCTCTCTCTCTTTCTCTCTCTCTCTCTCTGCTTATCTCTCTCTCTGCATATATATATATATATATATATATATATATATATATATATATATATTCTCCTGTATATCTCTTTCTCTTTATATCGCTCTCTCTCTCTCTCTCTCCCTCTCCTTATCTCTATTGCAACACTATAATAATTTTCTTTTATAACCTCATTCTCTTCATAATTGGTATTAGTTATGAAATACGTTATTTGTTTATTTTTTAAATCATTTCACCCCAAGCAAGGCGGGAATGCCACTAGTACACAGGGAGTTAAACAGAATGAAAAGATTGAATACAGGGAGGATTGAGGAAAGGACAAAAGATGAACGGCATTCAAGAAGATAGAAGATGGCGATTGACGTTGCATTTACATTTTTTGAATATTGAAAAAATCAGGAAAGCAAGTAAAACTGGAGTCCCACAGGCGGGAAATGCAAGAAAAACTTTTTGGTGCAGACGTGGACATTGCATTTAATTATTTCAATCAGTGGGACCTAGGTGCCAATCTAGTGGAACACTTAAACTCCTGCAGTCGTGGAACCAGGGTGGAAAAAGCTCGTCAAAGCAGTAAAAATATTTATATAAAAGACAGAGGAAAGTCGCGTGACTGAATTCGAGATGCCAAATCAGGATCGATTACATTACAGATCGTTCTTTGCATTTTGTCAAGAACCTCGTGACTAATAGCAGAGACGCCTGACCAGATATGAGAGCAGTATTCAATGCACGGGCGAATGGTAGATTTGTAAATGTGCAAAATGGATTCTGACGAGAAAAATGTTCTGGCGCGACACAGTGACCCAACTTTCCTTGCAGTAGATGCAGCTATTGATTTAGTGTCGTCTTTTCACTTCAAGTCAGTTGAAAACATGAGGTCAAAAAGAAGCAGTGTGTTGCTCTCCAGGAGTCTAGCGTCAGCCATGCTGATGACAAGCAAAAAAGTTTCTGGTGGTTCAATAAGAGCAGTTTTGTTTTGGAGGCGTTAAAACTTAGAAGCCATTTCCTGTCCCAGTTAACCACAGATTGGCGGTCATTTTCAAGAGCAACAGCCATAATTACTTCGTCAGCTCTGACGGACTTGCTATTTAGATAGGACTAAACGGTAGTGTCATCTGCATAAATACCTACTTAAGAACTGATGACATCAGAAATATCATAGGACCCAGGATAGTGCATTAGGAGACATGCACGGATATCTGCTGATATCTTTGCGTTCGATGTATCCTGTGGGTGTTTAATTTTCCAAATCCTCTTGCCTCCTTATATATCTGCCACATCCTAGAAGTGAAGCTCGCACTTAGAGCTTGTATATTTTACCAGGTATCCTATTCAAAAAAATGGAAATATTGGTCGAGTGAGCTGGATTCATTGACATGCGTTAGACTCCCTGAACTTCAACTAGTGAAAACGCAGACAAAGAATGATTGAACAATTGGGGTTAAGAGTTTGATTCCGTGCGATTACATCAGTCGGCAACGGGAAAGAGTAGAAGCGCCTGGACGCCATTAAAAGCCACACCATTCAAAAATGTCAAATATCTTTTTCTGTAATCAACGGTTGCATTTTATTCTAGATTCTTTTTTAAACTTCATGTGTCACTTGAACTGCGCCTGAGACTTTTCATAGTGGCCGTGAGAAGCATATCGCTTTTACTTTTCTATTTTTTCTTTTCACATTGCTTTTTTTCTCTTTAATTTTATTTCTCATTCGCTCACTCCCTCCCTTCTTTACTTTTCTCTCTCTCTCTCTCTCGTTACACTCTGTCTCTCTCTCGTTACACTCTGTCTCTCTCTCTCTCGTTACACTCTGTCTGTCTGTCTCTCTCTCGTTACACTCTGTCTGTCTCTCTCGTTACACTCTGTCTGTCTCTCTCGTTACACTCTGTCTGTCTCTCTCGTTACACTCTCTCTGTCTCTCTCGTTACACTCTGTCTGTCTCTCTCGTTACACTCTGTCTGTCTCTCTCGTTACACTCTGTCTGTCTCTCTCGTTACACTCTGTCTGTCTCTCTCGTTACACTCTGTCTCTCTCTCTCGTTACACTCTGTCTCTCTCTCTCTCTACACTCTGTCTCTCTCTCTCTCTACACTCTGTCTCTCTCTCTCTCTACACTCTGTCTCTCTCTCTCTCTCTCTCTCTCTCTCTCTCTCTGTCTCTCTCTCTCTCTCTACTACCTCTCTCTCTCTCTCTCTCTCTCTACTCTCTGTCTCTCTCTCTCTCTCTCTCTCTACACTCTGTCTCTCTTTCTCTCTCTCTCGTTACACTCTGGTTTCACTCTCTCTCTCTCTCTCGTTACACTCTGGTTTCACTCTCTCACTCTGGTTTCACTCTCTCACTCTCGTTTCACTTTCGTTTCACTTTGTCTCACTCGTTTCACTCTGGTTTCACTCTGTCTCTCTCTCTCGTTTCACTCTGTCTCTCTCTCTCGTTTCACTCTTTCTCTCTCTCTCGTTTCACTCTTTCTCTCTCTCTCGTTTCACTCTTTCTCTCACTCTCGTTTCACTCTTTCTCTCTCGTTTCACTCTCGTTTCTCTCTGTCTCTCTCTCCACTCTGTCGCACTCTCTCCTTTTCTTTCTATCGATCTGGTCTCTTAGCAGCGAGGTTTTAACTTGTCCCTCGTCTTTTTTTTCTTCCTATTTTGTTTTTTTTAGGTCTCTTAAAATCCGGCCAATTTCCAAATATATTACCCCAAAAAAAAAAAAAAAAAAAAAAAATATGGCTATTTTCGCTATATAGATAAACTGCGATCACGGAGTAGTACGGACACTACATCCTTAGCATCGTAGGGACATGTACTGCAGCCGTAATAGCAGTGGTGTGTCTCAGCCAAGATAGCCTAACGGGGCCCAACCCTCTCCAGGTTGATTTGAATTCAGTTTTCCTTCCCCTACATTAGTCGCCAACCAAAGCTATACGACCCACTCTGACGATAATGATTTAGTGATAGAAATCTTACTTATTAATCCATAGCTGGGGGAGAAGTGGTGTATTCTTACTTTTCTCAAGTTTATTAGTAGGTAAATGAATGTAATGAACTCGACTGGAATTCGAACTCACACTCTGATTCCTCAATCCAAACCGCTATCCACTGTGCCTCCATTATATAGATAAGTGACGCCTTCCTGATACATCGTTAAACTACTAAATTACTTGATGCTATAAATAAGCTAAAACCTGCAATTGAATTCACATAAGAAAAAGCTGCTTAAAATTTTACCTTTTCTTGATATTCTGATAGTGGTTTGAAAATAAGTGTCTACCATAAATGATTACCTGAAAAGATCTCATAACTTTTTTTATTCATATGCCCACAATAAGTGAAAATCATTGATAATTGCTGGCTTTTATTCGAGAGCCTTTCGAAGTGTCAGCTCGAAATATCTACAGAATGAAGAAAAATAGATTGTAAATATTTTTTTAGATTATCTACTGTCTTTGCCAAAAGAAAATCTGTCCTGGGTATGACGATAAACTACATCCGGCACCAAGGCATCTGATGGAGACGTTTTGAGGAACCACTTAATTGCTGTTGTTCCCAGCTCCAATCTGCCCCGGGGTGGTAGCACCTGTTAGGGTCCCAACTATGGGTAAATAGTTAATACTATGAAAGTATAAAAATACATTTTTATAGTAAGAAATACCTTCATTTTTTTTTTTTTTTTAAACAAATTATCAAAAATACATTTGACACTCAAAAAAAAACAAACTCTTTACAAAAATACGTCAATGAAACCTGATCTACAAACTGACCTTTTTTTTTTTTTTTTTTTTTTTTTTGACAAAGAGTCTACATTCTATTGATACGAATCTATTCTAAAACGTCTTGGCGGCATTAAATAACCCATTGAGATTGATAAATAAACCCAAAAGAAAAACGCCTATGAGAACAAAGAACAATGCAAGCAAAACCAACTTTGGGCTCGTTTTTATTACCCATAGACTCTGTAACAAATAAATATCGTTAATCTCAATATAAAAATTGTCAAAATTACTTCAAAAGATTTAATCAAAATGTAAAATAGTTGATTTGACATCAGAAGCAGGAAATGTAAACATGGCACCCACACTTGTAAAAAATATTTTGGGACAGTTTTGACTATTTTTCTGATATACAATTCTACTAAAAATACTTATTTAGATTTTTTTTCCTTTTTGTTATATTCTAGTTTTTTTCTTTCGTTTTTCTCGTTCTCGTACAATCATCAAAATTAAGCAACGTCGAGTCGGGTCAGTATCTAGACGGGTGACCGCTTGGGAATACCAGTTGTTCCAAGCTTAGTTGTGCGGGTTGTGTAATGGATAAAGGCTCCGAAATTGGAAATCGGAGAGCGGAGTTCCAACTCCAGTCGGGTTCATTAATTCACTTATGCGCAACTACTCTTGAGAAAGGTATGAATTCACTTCTTCTCCTCACGCCCACCCTATGGCTTTATTCGTAGGACTTGTATCACTAAATCAAACTCAAAATATTTTTGTTATATTCCGGGCTAATAGGAATATATGCTTGAAAAAACAAGGTGGATAAAATAAGTAAAGGTTTATTGTAAAAAAAAAAAAAATGACTTACCTAGATGAACTAGGCCTTCATCTCCTAAGTAATTTCTGTTTCGGAATACTTTTTGGAAACGTCCAGTCCACTTTTCAAATCTGTCTGCAAAAATCCTCTTTCAGAAAGAACATTCTCCTTTATCTCGACACCGGTATAAAATCTCTTCTCTTTAGAATGAAAATTTTAGCTTTGGAAAAAGGCTGATGCCAAAAGTAAAAAGAAAGCGAACAGTAATAAGGCTGATATAATCGGGTGATGTAGACTTTTACCAAAAATAAGCTACCCAAAAGGAAAAATGGTTTGTCGGCGAGGCTTAGAATTCACCGACTTGCAACATTGGAAGAAGGGGTGACACACCCTCATTTAAACCAACTTTGAAGTGAATAATTAGACTTTGGTATAAACTGGACTTATGTCTCTCTGTTTAATTCTAGCACACTTATCAGAAGATTGAAGGATTTTGATCTCGTAGTCACATTTGTACCCAGGTTTACCCTAACTCTGAGTGGTAGCACCTGTTAGGGCCACAGCTATGGATAAATAGGGAACTCCAAAGAAAAACAAAACATTGTAAAAGTGTAAAAATACATTTTTATAGTAGAAATACCAACAATAAAATTCTAAAGTAAAATGACCAGCAATAACTTTTATAGCTAAACTAGCATCCATAGTCGATCAGAAAAAGCGATCAATTAGAATGGATCAAAAACGGCATCATGTTTAGCTTATAACAGTCTATATTCTTCAATTACTTTAAAGTACTTTCATTAAAAATCATTTTGAATTAATGCAGTTACTGATATAACAGAAGTAGTCTCTATTTACACAATCGAAGTTAGCCGAGGACATAAAGGGGTAAAACAGGCAATATGAAGACCCACTTCAGAACACAATTATTTTGGAGTTTTTGAAATTCAATTTGTCAGTGTGTTACCAGGGATGTAAAAGAGGATGCATTTATAAAGCAATTGTTAAGTTTGATGAAAATTGGTTGAAAGATCAACGAAAAAAAGGAACCAGTAAAAATCGCTATTTTTCGATATCTACGCGGGTTTTCACTATATGGGTGGACTTGGTTATCAAGTTAAATGACTGTTAAACAATTTATTGTTGACTAAAATTGAGTGAAGTTTGTATTAGATTGCTTGAAAATTGTAGGAGTTTTTAGTTTAAAATTTGTGTTGAAATCGATTTTTCGTTTTTCGTGTTTTTGTGCTAAACGTAGTGACATAGAAATAAAAAAAATGAGGCATCGTTGTGCTCGTCATGATAAAAGTAACCTACATACCAAGTTTGAATAAAATCAGAGAAGTTGAATTTATAGATTTATGATCGACTTTACCGATTATTGATTTTTTTTAATTATCGATTTTTTGCACTAAGAACCTATCTCTTACATGGTACAATGTATGTGCCAAGTTTGGTCAAAATCGGTCGAATGAATCTCTAGTGAAAAGGTATCACACAGAGATACAGTCATCCTCTGTTATATATAAAATTATTTTTTATAAAAAAAGAATTTATAACATAAATATGTTATAAAATCACTACAAAAATAGCCATTTTGTTTCAACACCCTCGGTGTCTTATCAAGTGAGGATGTTGAATATAAAATAAATGGTTTTAAAAGTTTCAAATTAATTAACGATCCTTCGCTAGGGGAAAACATTGTTACAAAAGCTAGAATGACCAATCAAAATCCAAGTATAGGAAGATTCAAAAGCTTGACAACGAAATCATGTTATAATAGCTATTCAGATCTTTAAAATACGGGTAATATTAAAAAGAATATATACTAACGAATAATTATAAAGTAATATGATAAAATTTGATATTAAAATTAAAACTGCCAATTTTAAAATCCAAATTTAATCACTATTAAGTTTTAAAAATGTATTGTTGGTTTTTTATATATATATATATATATATATATATATATATATATATATATAACCACAATACATTTTTAAGAAAATGAACAACAAATTATTTCTTTTTACTTAAAACGTTACATTTAATGACCATAGATGTTTGAGTAGATAACTCTGTTTTTAGCCCGTGTAAATCTATGTCTACCGGCCTGTACCTTCCATGACTCAACGTTGAAAAAGTGCACCGGGCTAGACAGTTGTTCTCCACTGTAAGATGGGGTGTGTCATTTCGAACCCTAACAGAACAGTTTCATTATTTTCAAATATACAGCCTGGTATACGTAAATTTACATTGTTTGAAAAAAACAAGATGTCGACTTAAACACATTTATCTACTGTAAGTCGATAATAAAATTTAAAAAATTCCCTCCAGTCATTTTTTCCCCTACTTAAAGCAAACTTTGTCATATCTGTATTTAAGATTTCGCAACAAAAAAAGATAGATATTGATTTTTATGAAGCTAATCAGCTAATGGAATGTTGTTTTGGTCAGATTGCTTTAAGGTATGTACACGGCGACCTACGCTAAAATATACCCGCCATTATTAGCAAGATGGCGTACAAATAACGACCGACTTTTCTGGAATTTCATTCACAACTAAATAAAATTTTAAAAGGAAAAGACAAAAAGAAATTACTTGCATTGTCTTATGTCTTCACTGCCTTGAATGAAGATAACACAATCAATAATTAAATATTATGTCGATTGAAGACGATGTAGTTTTGCTGAAATAGGTAGTAGGCAGATAAGCTGGATCTCTAACTCACTACTTCCTTACTCCTTCCACTGAAGATTCTCAGCGTACGTATATATATGTTTGAAAGTGTCCAAGTTGTCTTCTGGAGAGATGTGATCCTCATCGCAACACATTGTTATGAAAACTTACATAGTAAAAAAAGACTAAAAGCAAACATTGCCGTTTACATATTATATAATATTATATTACGTACCTCCACGAGTTCGCTAAAAAAGAGCATAGCATGATGAAATTGACGCCAAACTTGAAGAAAATAAAATTTTATGTTATTATGAAAAGGAAAAACCAAAGTTTATTTTAATTATTTTAAAAAAAATTTCCTTTTTTTTTTTTTTTTTTTTTTTTTTTAGAACATACTAAATTTTGATTAAAAAAAAAAACCTTGTTTCTGTTTGTATCACCGGAACTAGTAAAATAACATACAATTTTTAGCACACTTTTTTTTTTGTATGACACATTAATATGGAAAAATCTTGCAAGAATAAAAATAATTGTCTGATGTTAATGAAACTTTCAGAAACTATTCACAGATGATCGAAATTATTAAAAATATGATTTTTTTTTATTAAAGTTACAGTTTTTTTTAATATTTATTACCCCCCACCACCAAGTAACTAATTTTATGAAAGCGCTAGAAATTCGATCGCATCGGGTTTAGTGATTACAATAGTTAAAAAGTATAAGGCTTTGAGGAATGCAAATCATGTTTTTTGTTTTTTTTTAATTGGACCCCACCCTCTACCTGAAAATCAGCTCTGAATTGTAACATACAAAACTCAATAAAACAAAGATATTATTTAATTTCAAATGCTTTTATTTGCTTTTAGTTGTTTTTATGAATATGGACAATATTTTCTGAAAGCAAAACAAATTTTTCGATGAAAAATACATTTTTAATACAATCATTTATTTCTTTAATTAGAATAGATTTTTACATTTAAGTTGTTAAAATATTATAAAATTATTTAAAAGCCGCATCAGCTTTCGTAACTGTCCTTATGAGATAGATCTTTTTTTTTAGTGCGTTGTAAATTGTATCGTTTTGACTAATCAGAAGACCTACAATAATTAAGTAATGTAATTTTGTGTTTATAATCGGGCTGTAATTATAAAGTACGGAAGACCAATCAGAATACAATTAAGTTGCGTTATTTGAGTTAAGCATTGTTCTCTGCTGTTAAGGCCTTTACTTTTGCGAAATACGCGTGGAGAAGTTGATTTTTCAATTTCAACTGAGAAGGGTACCTACAAGTATCAGTATCATCTTATGAAATTTATATGATCTTATTTTTATATTAACCTCAGTTATGAAATATCAAAATTAATAGTAAAATGAATGAAAATACAAATAACACAGTAAAATGTAGTAAATGTACATAAAATTTTAGTATTTTATGTATACTTCTGATAAAATTTCATAAAAAAGATACCTATAAATTAATTAGATACCTTTCTTATGAAATTTAATCTCACTCTTAAGTCTTATTTTAATTTCTTTATATTTTCCATAAAACATCGTAAACGTAAACGCTAAGTACAAAAAAATTAGAGCGCTGAACGTTTTCCTTAAAAATAATGAGGTAAATAATTTGTTCACTTAAATGTAAATAACTTCACTTCTCTCCTTCCGTAGAAGTAATTATCCTCACGTAATCGGTCAATATGTCATTCATCACCTGTCAAGTGACGCGAAAGTTTATGACTTGCTTTGTTTTATTTTCAAATTACATCTTTTCGTCGCAGAAGCTAAGTTAAGCTTGGTTTAAAATATTTTAAATAAACATTATAATTTCTGATTTTCTTAAAATAAGTTTTGAAAAAATGATAATTGATTTTTAAAAGAATTTCAAACTGACATTTTCATTTTTTTTTTTTTTTTTTTTTTTTTTTTATAAAATGGAAAAAAAATGACTGCCATGATCGATTATCTGTCAATTTTTTTTTTTTTTTTTTGACTCAAAAAAGAAAGTTTTTAACGAAAATTTCGGACCTTCTAGGAACGAATAAAAATGTAAAAAAATATCACCAAAATATCTTGATTTTTCCTCTTAATAATAACACACATTTAGACGATAAAATTTTGTTTTCATCAAGTTTGGCGTCTTTTTCATTATGCTATGCTCTTTTTTAGCAATCTCGTGGAGTTTCCTATATTATATATATATATATATATATATATATATATAAACATGCAAATATATAGGTGTATTTTTTATTTAGTGTCTGAATTTTATTTTTAATAATTATTTTTCGATTTCATTACTTTTAATTTTTCTTTCCGGCTACTGTTGACAACTAATTATTGTCAATTATTAAAAGTAGGTATTGGTAAACTATACATCGGCAGTTTTATTTACCGATACCGAACGGAAATCTAAAATACATTGTAGAAACATTGAAACCGTAAATAAAAAATATCTTAATCAGGGAACATCTGTTTTATTTTTATGAAACCTGTGTGTGTCTTCTGTCTTTCTGATCCCTGCTCTTTTATTTCTGAATGTTTCCTCCTCCTTCTCTTCTTTCACTCCAAGTCACCTCATGCTTCTAAATGGCATTATCGCCTACTTGGTGGGCATGTAATCGTATATATATATATATATATATATATATATATATATATATATATATATATATATATATATATATATATATAGTGCATTTAGTCATCAATTCTTTCATTTAATCTTCATTAAATATGGCAGACTAGGTGCTTTGGTTAAGTTTTTATGTAATTTTTTTATATGATCTTATTTTTTTTTCTTTTCCGTGGATAGATTATACAAAAACTGTCCAGATGTTTTATTTTTCCAAGCGCTTTCTGCCATATATATTGAGCCATTATCAAGGATGAATTATATTTACTGTTAACTGGAAATGGATTGTTGCATGTATGCATTTAGCATTATAGAATGTTCTATCTTCAAAACACATTGTGCCCATGTTCATTGTTGATATGATTTTTTTGGTTTTTATTAATAGGGCTTCCATTATTTTTAGCCTTGTTGATAATACAGAGATAATAACATCGTCTACATATAAAAAAAAGCAAGACTAAAGATGTGTGTTTAAGGAAAAGATAAAAAGAAGGACGGGGCACAAGATCAAGGCATCAAATTCTCAAATGTAATGTCAGATTTGAATATTTGAAGATTACAGCTTTCAGGGAAGCAAGTAAGAGGAAGGTAGTTCTACGGCTACATACTTCTCAATGGCATTATCGCCTTACTTGGGTGGGGATGAAATAATATATATATATATATATATATAGAGAGAGAGAGAGAGAGAGTGTATTTAGTCATCAATTATTCTTTCATTTAATCTTCATTAAATATGACAGACTAGGTGCTTTAAGTTTTTATGTAATTTTTCATATGATCTTATATTTTTTTTCTTTTCCGTAGATAGATTATACAAAAACTATCTAAATGTGTTATTTTTACAAGCGCTTTCGGCTATATATTTAGCCATTATCAATGATCAATTATATTAACTGTGAACTGGAAATGGATTATTGTATGTATTTAGCATTATAGAATGTTCGATTGTCAAAACACAGTCAACATATTGTGTCCATTTTCATTGTTGACATTTTTTCAGTGTTTTTGGTTTTTATTAATAGGGCTTCCATTATTTTTTAGCCTTGTTGATAATACAAATATAATAGAATTGTCTACATGTAAAAAAGATGCCTGGTTAAGGAAAGGATAAAGAGAAGAAAAAGTAACAAGATCAAGGCATCAAATATTCAAATGTAATGTCATATTTGAAGATTATAGCTATCGGGGAAGCAAGTAAGAGGAAGGGAGTTCCACTGCCGGGAAGTGCGAGAGAAGACACTGTAAAACTAGAAGAGACGGCTACATTTAACCGTTTCGACAGTGAAAAGGTGGGATCGAGATTGCAATCTAGTAGCACGCTTAAATTCATGCAGTTTGGGCACCAGTGAAAGTAACTCGACAGAGGGAAGCCACAGTTTGTCTGTGAGAAAGTGACTGTAGACGAGATGTCAGATCAGGACCTATCACATTGCATGTTCGTCTCTGGATTTTGCCGTGAACCTCATAACTTCCAGCGTGGGCACCAGACCATATATGACAGCAATATTCCATGCAAGGACGAATGGTTGATTTGTAGATTTGAAGGATAGACTCAGGCGAGAAAAAGCGTTCCTGCGCGACACAAAAAAACAACTTTCCTTGCGGTAGATGATGATATATATATAAAAAACAACTGACAACCAAGGTACGTTGATGACATTTTTGGATATAAATAGGGATGAAATTATAAATATAAAATCAACTTTTGAAAAAAAAAAACTCATGGCTAAATTTTACATATGATCTCATGGTTAATAACAAAACCCCATTTCTTAACGTCGATATAGAACTAAAATCCAAAGTATTTACCACCATTACGAACTTTTGTCTTCTCAACTACCATAGCCAATGCCCAGAAAGATAAAATAGCAGCGATAAAAAAAAAGAACTCCCTAAATAGATAAGTAATAAATGAAGAGGGGTGGGGTGAGTTTTTAACGAAACAATTCCAATATCTTCCTCTCTCTTCTGTCTTCATTTTTATCCTGTCATTTATTGCCTCCCACGACTATAAAAGTTTTTCTTTTCCTTCTTGTCTTTCTTTTTAAAATTAATATCTTTCCTGTGTTTTGTGCATTTAAACCAGTCTGAAGGTGCAGTGTAAAAACCAACAGCGAAATAAATTTCAATTTACAACTGGAAAATTCAAATGTAAGGTTTTTCTTTGAATTTTCTTCTCTATTATAACACTAGCCATCAAGAGGTCGTTAGTGTTGTGTTATTTGGGGGGGGGGTTAATATCGCGTGTTGAATTTTTTGACTCCAATATTGAAAATGTAAACGTAAAAAAAAATAATCAACATGGAACATGTATTGACTTTCAGTAACCCTCTGCTTAATTTGCTTTAGGCAAGTGGGATGGGGATATAGACATGTCCTTTCACATAGCCTCATAGAAAAAAAAATACAAGGTGTAAATCCGCTCGGCGTATGCCTCGAGCATGTAAATACAGCCAGCGTATGCTAGGAGTTTGTCAGTGTATACCTCCAGCGTGTAAATCCGGCCGGCGTATACTAGAAGCTCCGGTAGGCCTATGCCTCGAGCATGTAAATCCGGCCGGCGTATGCTAGAAGCTCCGGTAGGCCTATGCCTCGAGCATGTAAATCCGGCCGGCGTATGCTAGAAGCTCCGGTAGGCCTATGCCTCGAGCATGTAAATCCGGCCGGCGTATGCTAGAATCTCCGGTAGGCCGATGCCTCGAGCATGTAAATCCGGCCGGCGTATGCTAGAAGCTCCGGCCGATATATGCCTCGTGCATGTAAATCCGGTGGGCGTACGCCACGAGCTTGTAACTCCGTTCGGTATATGTTAAATCTTTGAACTCCTTTGCTAATTTCATCTTTCTATCTATCTATCTATCTATCTATCTATCTATCTATCTATCTATCTATCTA
>CAHIKZ030000322.1:1125000-1195000 GCA_903632075.3 Acanthosepion pharaonis
ATAGATTCCGCCATTAAATAACCCATAGAAGAATTGTTGAACAAAAAATTATTCGTGCAACATCTTTATTTAATGTCAGTCTTGGATGATGTTGGTGATATTAATCCGGTGAGTTAAACATATGTTTTTACACCCCCCTCCACTAGAGTAGTGGTTGCCAATCGATTTTGGGCCATATTCTATTTTGGTATTTCTAAAATTCTGATGCCCCCTGTAATATTTAATTCTTACATATATACCAATTACACAGTACGTACATACACAGAAAATATTTTTATGTATGCGTACTGTATATGTGTCTTATGTATTAACACGCATTAACACACTCACTCAGACTAGAAAACAATTCATTGTTAATAACTCGTTCTCGAATTGCCAACCTTATTCTGTTGGTATAGTAAGCCGAAGGGTGCACATGCTACGCATGCCCAACCAAAATATTACCATGCTCCCCTGGAGGGGCATATGCGTCCCATGTTGAGAATCATTGAATGCCATAATTATTACAAGAGAAAGTAATTTACTTAGACGGAAAATTCTCGAGAATGTTGCTATTGAATTTTATCAAAATATAAACCTGCGTCATGGATTTTTTTTTTCTCAAATTTCTCCAATTCCTGAAACAATTACTCCTTTCCCAAACCAACATACATTTTTTGTAAAAATTCGATAAAATTAAGAGAAAATGGTTAAATTCAAAAACTTCTATTATTTAAAATATAAAACATTAATTTCCCAAACTAAGATAATATAAATAATAATTAAATTTTATATAAAAAAAAAAAAATTACCCCCGCAATCCTTCCGCTAGCCATGATGAAAAGTTAATTTTTTTTTTTTTTTTTTTTACTTTGGAGAAAACGTTATTTCCCTAATTAAGAAAATTGAAGGCTTTTTTATAATTTTTTTATTATTTTTATAATAGAAAATAGAATATTATGGACGTGAGGAATAAGAGATATATTAAGAGAGAAAATATTCAAAGTGAACAGTAAGATAGGGAGACGGAAGAAGTATATCAATGAGTGGAGAAATTATTTTGGGTGGAAGTTTTCAGTAGAACGAAGACAGCAATGCTTTTTTTTTTTTTTTTTTTTTACTTTATATTGAAGTCTCCACTATCGAAGAGTTATCTCCCTTCTACGTCAACTTTTATTTTTTTTATTTATTTTTTTTTTTTTTGGAACTTTCATTGAAAGGTTAAGTTAACCTTGCGTCAAACTTGGATCAGACCCACTATTATCGAATGGTCATAATTTCTTCCCCTATTGGACCAGAAATATGGCCACGTTCTGGACGCGGATAAAAACAAACCAAAATCAATGTGAAAAGGAGACACGTATGAATAAAAAGAACAATTGATGGACATGAATTCAAAAAGTAAAGATCTAATAAAAAGAAAAAGGGCTAATCTGCTATGGTAGGAAAAAAGGACAAAAAAAAACCCAATGAAGAACCAGAAAGAAGAAATAAAATCAGTAAGAAGAGATAATAAAAATTTTAGTAACAAATGTAAGGGAAGAATAGCCGTATTGACTTAGAAAGAAAAGGCTTGCTGGATGGAAGAGAAATAAATAACACTTGCAATTTTCAAGGAAGGGATAAATGAAAGACAAAAACGAAATGAAGGATAAATCCTTGAACGAAATAGATTTATTTCCTTCTTAGGCCTGCGATTCAAAGTGATATTTGTTCCATTTGTCTTGTTAATACACCGAGTTACATGGATTAATACTGTGTCCGTTATTTTCCACGGAAACTGAATGAATTGCATGCATGTACTCCGTGTCTATATGTTAGCAAAGGAGTGTTAATTCACTCGAAACGCTTGGATATGCTCGCTTTTGAATACAATGAAAGCAAGTCTATAATGGCTGTCAATGTGTATTAATCGATCTTTGTTCTTTCTCTCACGACAGACGTTGATATATTTTGTTAATATTTTTTAAGGAGCTTATATTAATGAGTAAACATATTCTATACGTATACGGTACATAAATACATACATACAAACACACACACACACACATACATACACACACACACAGAGTATGTGATGGATAAATTGTCGTCTTAGATTTAGAAAAAATGAAAATAACACTGACCTCTGATTTAACAGATATATCTACCAAAACTACACAAAAATATCTTGAAATACTAAAGAAGCCAGTTACGATTTTATTGAATAAATTTAATTCAATAAAATCACCATTGACTTCCTCCACGACCTACAGACGACTTAAGAATCTCTTGTAACTCCTCCAGACGGTCTCCTTGTTCAATTTAGTGAATGCTGCCGTAATCCTTGCCTTCATATCATCTTTGGTGTTACAACGGGTTTTTTTTGTTTTTTTTTGGTCTCTCGCTCAACTGCATCCCACACATAATAATCAAGGGTTTTGCAGCTTAGGGAGTTAAGTGGCCAGATCTAAGGGGTGATGTAATTGCAGAAATTGTCTGACAGCTCTGACTGGGTTCTCCTGCTTGTGTCGCATGGTTCAGAGTCCTCTTGCCAGACATAGGGTCTTTGAGCAGCCACCCTCTTTAGCAAGAGCACTAGCTTCTCAATGCTCTTGATGTAGGCTTCCGTGTTGATTCTGAGGCTCTCACCAACAAATTCGGGAGTTCTTTTCTTATCAGAACGAACAGAGTGAATTTTCCAAGCTGTCGTACATTCGTAATCCCCAAATCTGAAATGTTCGTATTGGTTTTTCCGGTGCGAATGCCAAGCAGTACAACATGCCGTTTCCAAACTTCTGTCAGAGTGAATTGCATCATGGTGCTCTTTTTTCTCACAGATAGTGCCCAACTGACCCTACTATCATGTGCAGTCAACAAAATCCAAAACAAACAACATGCATAAGTAAAATTAAAAATATAAAATGTCGACAATTTATCTATCGTACACACACACACACGCATATATATATATATATATATATATATGATCCCTTCGCTACATAAGAGTTCTCATGTTTCAAAACAAGAGCCGAAAACTTCAATATATTTATTAGAATTAAATTGAATTTATTTAACAGACCATGTTTGAAAGAATTATTGCTGCCTGAAATACCTTATATATATATATATATATATATATATATATATATATATATATATATACACATACTTAGAGGCGACAGACTGTTTCAGGCTTGACGATTGCGATTAGTATGAAATAGCCTATCGCCTCTAAGTGTTGACTTCAATGTTCCTTTTATATTTACACGCTCTCTCTGATATTGAGCACTTTATACCATAGATATAGCACACCTTAACAGTATATTTCTTATATATATATATATATATATATAAGGCGAGAGAACTCAGTCTAATGTAGTATTTAACCACTAGCTGCAATAATAATTATATATTATTATTATTTATTCGGTCGATCTAACTCGAACACTTATGAGTCTATTACGCCAACCATCACGGTCCTGCATTAAGGTCGGAAGGTCACTGAGATTTTATTCTGTCATAACATAGATGGTCAATATAGGTGATTGACAGGCGACCTGCCCGTCTTGCGCCATGGCTAGGTGTCCAGAACAATAGATCACTTGCATGTTTCTCTTTTGCTCGCCAGCAGTGTCCTGCAAAACGTATTCTGCGTTCGCTTAATATTGTAGAAATAACAGCGATTTACTTGGATATTGTCTCCGATAAATGTTAAGTATAGCTCTTAGCATCCAAGTGGACGTCCCATCAAAGACTAAGGTTTTACTTAATACCCAAGCAGTAGTACCATAAATTAAAACCGCCTCTATAATGGCTCGGAAGAATGTTCTCCTGAGGTTGTCTGTTAGAGAAGATTCCCAGATTACATCCATTTTATTCAAGACGGCTCAAGCTTTAACCAAGCGAATTTCACGCCCTTTTCAGTGTCATTTATTTCGCTTTCTAGGTGTGTAAAAGTTTCGACAGACTTTATTGATTCATCTCAAACAGTTGGTATCTGAAGGGTATGAATTCTGTTTGAGGGACATTGAGCCCAACGTCGTTAGTAGCATTTTTAGATGATGTAGGAAAACTGTGACATTGGTAATAGTGTATGCGATATTGATTATATATATATATATATATATATATATATATATATATATATATATATATATATATTTCTATATTTATATCATTATTATTCTCATCCCAGCTCAGAATTAAATAGCATGACAGATTGGTTTCTCTTGTGTTTTTCTCGGTCCATTCGGAAAAATGTGTCTGATTCTATTCAAAGTATTTGGACGGGAGCTGCCCAGTCTTGGTAGAGTTCAAAAGTGTCTCCGTGTGTCCTTGTTGAAGAAGAATTATCTTCCATTCCCCAACCTCTCGGGATGTGGCGAGTCTCTCACTGTTCTATCGCTGCTTCCATGGAAAGTGCTCTGACGAATTACATTCCTTGGTTCCGCTGGGTCTATCCTTCACAGATAGGACCACTTACATAGTAGCAAACTACCCACATTCCCTCGGTACCCCATCAGCGAGAAGTAAGTTACCCTCAAACAGGTTCTTCCCGCGAGCCACTACTTTGTAGAATTGATTCCCAAGAGGATGTTTCCCTGATGACTACAATCTTAACCTGACCAAGTCTAGAATGAACCGTTATCTTCTCTCCTATGTATATAAACTGCCCGTTAACATAACCCTCTATCTTGAGTAGCCTCCCGACCTTGTACAGGGTGGACATTACTGTAAAAAAAATGCTTTCACCCTTATATTTATAACCAAATCAGTTCGGCTTTCATACGTCGAGAATATGAGCATCTTTTTAATTCTTTTCCTCTTTCTTTATAATATAGCAGTCAGTCATTTATGTGTCATGCGGGACACAAGCTCTCTCTCTCTCTCTCTCTCTCTCTCTCTCTCTCTCTCTCTCTTAGTCTCCATTTCTTTTTCTTCTTTGACTGACAAGGCAGATTTTTCCCGCAGTAGGTTGCCATTTCTTTCTTCTGTAGACCATTGCCATCCAAGGCTATAGAACCCGGTCTGTCCTGCTATTTACTCATAGCTCTTCTCAGGGAGGCACGTTGATGTAATGGATAGCGGCTCGGATTGAGGAATCGGAGAGCCGAGTTCGATTTCCACTCAGCCTTATTACATTCACTTACGTGCTAATACTCTTGGGAAAGGCATGATTTCTCTTCTTCTCCCACTGTGGGTAAATAGCAGTACAGACCTTGGATGGCAACTGGTCCACTGCAGAAAGAAATGGCAAACTACTGCGGGAAAAAATCTGCCTCATCAATCATGTATCGAAAGATGCATGATCGCCTAAGCGTGTATCACGCATGGCACATAACTGACTGACAGAATAAAAACATTTTTAAATCGCTAAAGTTAAAAATGGGGGGGGGGCATAATCACAAGTCTAATTTTAATTCTGTCCCCACCCACTTTTTTTAAATTTCGGAAAAGAGGTAACATCTGTTTTTAAATTTCATTAAAAATCATTTCATCAACAGTTACTTGCCATCGCATGAAGAAGTACAATCAAAGTATTGAAACATGAAAGCTTTTGTGTAGCGATTTCAATGTTTTTATTCAGTCAGTTATCGGCCATACGTGATACACGCTTAGGCGATCATGTATCTTTCGATACACGACTGACGAGGCAGAATTTTTTTTTGCAGTAGGTTGTCATTTCTTTCTGCGGTAGACCAGTTGCCATCCAAGGTCTGTACTGGTATTTACCCATAGGGGTAGAGGATTCATACCTTTCCCAAGAGTATTAGCACGTAAGTGAATGTAATGGATCAGACTGGAATTCGAACTTGGACCTCCGATTCCTCAATCCGAGCCGTTATCCATTATTCCACCGAGTCACTATATCTCACTATATTAAAACCTCTTTGTAAAGCATCTCTTTGTGTGTAAATCCTTTCTTTGTATCGACGAAGTATCTCTTGTACTCTCTCTCTCTCTCTCTCTCTCTGTATATGAAGTACGTATAGTTCCCTGTGTACATATATATAAACTCATTTGCGTATATGATATCATGTTAATACTGTATCTAATCTCCTTTTTTCTATCGGCAAATCCTGGTATTTTATCGGCATTTGTTATGAGTACGTGTTTATAGGCGCACTTACCAGCTTGACATGCATTCATCATGATTATAGAAAATGGTGTCCCCAAAATAAATGCACTTTATCGACTAATATAAACACTGTGGATAATGCAGTGTTTAAACATATATCGGAGTCGGGGAATGGTTTTGCAGCCCGATACGTATTTGCTGGAATTATGACTGTATAATATTCGATCCGTGTGATTGTTATTCAGCACTGAATTAAGTGCATTGACAAGGAAAGCTAATACGCTGAAAGCTATTCTAAAATAAATGCGTTTTTCAACATTGCCAAACAAATTTCTTCATGTAGATACGTATGTAGCAGCACACTTTCTCTGTACTCCTCTCTTGCCCCCCTCCCTCGTATTCCTCTCTTGCCCCCCCTCCCTCGTATTCCTCTCTTGCCCCCCCTCCCTCGTATTCCTCTCTTGCCCCCTCCCTCGTATTCCTCTCTTGCCCCCCTCCCTCGTATTCCTCTCTTCCCCCCCCCTCTCTGGGATTCCTCTCTGTCCCCCCCCCCCTCTCTGGGATTCCTCTCTTGTCCCCCCCTCTCTGGGATTCCTCTCTTGTCCCCCGCCTCTCTGGGATTCCTCTCTTGGCCCCCCTCTCTGGTATTCCTCTCTGGGCCCTCTCTCTCTCTCTTGTCCCCTTCGCTTTTCCTCTCTCTCTCCCCTTTTCTCTCTCTCTCTCCCCTTTTCTCTCTCTCTCTCCCCTTTTCTCTCTCTCTCTCCCTTTTTCTCTCTCTCTCTCTCTTTCTCTCTCTCTCTCTCCCTTTTCTCTCTCTCTCTCCCCTTTTCTCTCTCTCTCCCTCTCTCTCTCTCCCCTTTTCTCTCTCTCTCTCCCCTTTTCTCTCTCTCTCTCTCTCTCTCCCCGTCTCTTCTATTCTTGATGTCTTTTTCTTTTTTCTTCCCCTCTCTATCCCAGTCCCTCTCTCTCTCTCTCTCCTTTTCTCTCTCTCTCTCTCCCCCCGTCTCTTCTATTCTTGATGTCTTTAAATCTTTGAAAAACAAGGTTGACTGGAAAGCAAAAAGACTTCCACAAGCGAGAAGTGCGATAGAAGAAACTGTTAGCATAGAACTTGCGGTTACATCTAACCATTTTGTTTTCTCTTCATTTCACGTTCGAAAAATCTAGGTACACATTTTTGTATAAAAATGAAAAAGAAAATGGATATAGGAAAAATATTTGCAGTACGAAGCAAAACATGGACACACCCAAAGAAAGTCGATTTTTGTCTTTTTTACCAAGACGAATGAATAAAAGAATTCGTTTATTAATACACAGTATTAATACAGGTGTACATATATACATTATACAAGTCAAAAATGACTTAGTATTTTGTTGTGTAACCTTTTGCTTTAATAATTCCCAACTCTTCCAGTGGCCTAGTCAGAGTCCTGACCTTAACCCAATTTAAAATCTTTCGGTGATAATGAACAAGCGTGTTTGCAAAGTAAAGAAATACTGGAAAACTTTTTGCGAAGGACGTTGACTTGCTAAAGAATTTAGTCTGTAGCATGCTCAGAAGAATTAAGGCCGTTTTTAAGGCAAAATTTTACCCAACAAAATACTAAATCATTTTTGACTTGTATAATGCACATTTGTACACCTGTATTAATACCCTGTATTAATAATGAATTCTATAACTCACTTTTCTTGCTAAAAATACAAGAATCGACTTTCAATTGAGGCGTTCATATTTTTGCCTCATACTTTATTTAAAAAAACAAAAAAAAAAACATTTTTTAAAATTATTTTTACATAAGGTTCACCCAATACAGATTCCAGGGTCATTCAAAGTAGAGGATTACTTTTAAAATGGTAATTATGAATGAGGTATGTGATATGAATGACAGAAGAGGTCTTAGGAAGTGAATATTATGAGGATAAGAAAGAAAGATAATTATTGGCCCTTGACTTAGAGAGGTTAACATAGTGTTCAGAGAAGAATCCGAGGAGAAAAAAAAAAGGATTCAGTGTGAAACTTTCTCCTTATATTTAGAATATAGGAGAAATAAGGGAGATTCGATTCCTTAGAAGTGACATGATATGTCCTCGTTGTTCATCTGACCATTCTACTATGGAATTAGCGATAGGCTTGCGATATTTTGGCTGTAGGATGGAGAATAATTCTGCTCTCACTGCGATTTTGAATTTTATCAAGCCTGGGAAGTGAATGATAATGCTCTATTTTCATGTAATCTCGCTCTTGTAGAGACAATACATGCCAGGAGAAGCCGGGTATATCCTGGAGCGATAGAAAGGGTCGATTATTTCTCTAGAATCTTTAGCCAAAAAAATGGTCCCTAAAACAAAAGTAATTTCATTCCTTAGGTTGGCAAGGCTTCTGAGTACCCAACATTCTTTTCTTCTTCTGATGTGCCATGTCCTTTCAGGACGTAGACGATCATGGCTCTCCACCTCCCTCTATCCCTTGCAGCTCTCAAAAAGTCCCTTCCCACTGCTTCCTCTCCCAGACCATGTTCTGTCATCAAGTCAGCCAGGTATGTCACGCGCTGTTTTCCCTTGTCTCTTTTTCCCTCTATTCGACCCGTGAGTATCAGATTCTCTAGGCCCTCCTTCCTCATTATGTGTCCCAGAGACTTCCGATGTCTCTTCCTGGTGTTAAGTATAAGCCGCCTCCTTGTTTGCATCCTCTCCAAAGCCCCACCGTTGCTAACGCGCTTGGTCCATCCTTAGCATCCTTGATTCTCTAACTGGGTGTCAGTATGAAATCTAATCTTAAAAAAAAAAAAAATCTGTCGATACCTGGACATGACACTCCCTCATTCCTGTTCATGAACAGAGATTCACAGTAAATCATCCCCTTGGAGGCATTTTCAACTGGCTATGGTTAGACAAGTGACGAGCAAATATGTGATACTGACTTGGACATTTACTGTAAGCCTAAGAGTCACCAAGAGAAAATATATACATTTAGCACTTTCAATCACATCATATCAGAAGCCATGAGAGCCATACCTTGTTTTGCTGCTTCTGCTGCTGCTTTTTTTCTTTTTCTTCTTTTTCTTTTTTTTCCTTTTCTTTTTTTTCCTTTTCTTTTTTTTCCTTTTCTTTTTTTTCCTTTTCTTTTTTTTCCTTTTCTTTTTTTTCCTTTTCTTTTTTTTCCTTTTCTTTTTTTTTTTCTTTTTTTTTTTTTTCCTTTTCTTTTTTTTCCTTTTCTTTTTTTTCCTTTTCTTTTTTTTCCTTTTCTTTTTCGTCGTCGTCTTTTTCTTTTTCGTCGTCGTCTTTTTCTTTTTCGTCGTCTTTTTCTTTTTCGTCGTCTTTTTCTTTTTCGTCGTCTTTTTAGTCTTCTTTTTCGTCTTCTTTTTCCTCTTATTATTTTCCCCGACACGGTTTCGAGTGTTCAATGGAGTTCTCAGACTGAACCTTGCGTAGAATCTATGCAGTAGCAAGCAATGCAGACTACTGAGGCAATGTCGGTTTTATTTGGATTTTCTCAATGTCGTTGCTATAGATCCCAACGCCCTAATCTTAACTGGGACGATAATGGTCTGTGTCCGAAATTCTGTCAACGAATTATTACTAAATTCTGCCATTTCGTCCTTTTTCAACATCTTCTATTTCCTCATTCTATTCACATTCTTTTTTTTCCTTTTCTTCTTTCTTTTCTATTATTTCTTTTTTCTCTTTTTTTTCTTTTTCTCTTTTTTTTCTTTTTCTCTTTTTTTCTTTTTCTCTTTTTTTTCTTTTTCTCTTTTTTTTCTTTTTCTCTTTTTTTTCTTTTTCTTTTTTTTTTTTTTTTTTTTTTCTTTTTTTTCTTTTTTTTTTTTTCTTTTTTTTTTTTTTTTTTTTTTTTTTTCTCTTTTTTCTTTTCTCTTTTTTTTTTTTCTTTTTTTTTTCTCTTTTTTTTTTTTTCTTTTTTTTTTTTTCTTTTTCTTTTTCTCTTTTTTCTCTTTTCTTTTTTCTTTTTTCTCTCTTTTCTTTTCTCTTTTTTCTCTTTTTTCTCTTTTTTTCTTTCTCTGCCTTTTCCTTTCCCCTTTTTTCCATCATCATCTTCTTCGCATTGTTATCATTATCATCCTCATTCATTTCTACCCCATCATTCTTTATTCCTTGCCTTCTCCTCTGTCCTGTTCAGACTCACCATCTCTTATCATAGGACCACATTCATGGAATATCCAGTTAGAATTGAGCTTGCTACCCTTCGGGCCTCACGGTGTGCGCACTGCATTCTATCTGCACGTATCGATTAAAATTAACAAGCAAACGCGTGAGATGCCGATGGTTATTTTATGTGATCTCCGACAGAGACCCACGTTGAAAGATTTTTTAGTACTGAAGCCGTCGACTACAGCTGAGATCGTAAAAATTAAATATCATAAATAAACAATGCAGTCTTCTCATTTTCTATTTATTTATTTATTTATTTCCTCTTCTTGTATGTTTTCTTTTTTACCTGTTGAACCTAATTATCAAAACGGTTCCAATATACAAGATGGAAAAAAGACGAACGAAATGGTTTGTTTTTGTTTAGTTTTTTTTTTCTTTTTAATTTGTGAACTGCTGCTTTGGAAAGAAAATAACGGTGCTGAGGAAATTGGTTAGCCTGCAATTTACCACAGACTATGGCGCGAAAATTATACAATCTGTCGGTGTCTAATTTTATCATAATCAATCTCTCCAGGCTACTTAAGCTCCTAAATGAATATAAAGTAATGTCCTTTTGAATAAGAAACCTGGGCACCGTAATGTACGCGTGTATAAGTCGGTCCTTTTTATTGTTTTTTTTTCTTTTTTTTTCTTTTATTTTTCTTTTCTTTTTCTTCTTTTCTTTTTACTTTAACCATTTCGTGACGGCATATTTTTGCGTAATAACAGCAAGATCTCTCTTCAGCTGCTCCAGGACACACATTGTTTTCTCTTCTATTGTTCATCAAAGATATTAACATTCTACGAACAACATGATTTTCTATAAAAGAAAAAGACAAACTGGATACAAGAAGTGCTTATTATAGCAATGACAAAAGACAGCCGATATATACTTTCAGGAAAAGTATCTGTCGGCTCAAAGGTAAAATGTTCAGTCAAGGCGAAATTGAAGGATCCTTTACTGAAGTTCCAAGTTTAAGTTTGTCTTTTGTCCATGTAAAAGGAGAGGTAGCAGAGATGACTTACTGTTTGCTGAAATTGACCTAGGTTGGTCTCCTTGTCATCAACGCTGTAGTCGAGTAGTGATTGCTGTCGAAATGGGGATTTTTGAGCCTGGGTTTTGTTTATATGTAGTTTTTTTTTCCGTATCTTGAAAAGGGGCGCTTGAAATTCTGGAAGATAGACGAATTTTCCTTGGTCAATAACGTCATGTAACTTATTTTATTCCGCATCTAAGATTAGCAGCAGCAGTTTAAAAAGGAAACCAGGCGATAAATTTAAATAGTTTTGAATGAAATGCCTACAGGATTTAGGTTTATAAGTTGTGAATATTCAATTCGAGGATGAGGACTAAAATAATAAAGTTGATTTTCTATTTTAATCTTACTTACTTTTTCTTTTTTCTACTTTTGTCCACTTTTTTTCTTCTTTTCTTCTTTCGTCCTCTTTTTTCTTCTTTCGTCCTCTTTTGTCCTTTTTTTCTTTTGTCCTTTTTTCTTTTGTCCTTTTTTCTTTTGTCCTTTTTTTCTTTTGTCCTTTTTTTCTTTTGTCCTTTTTTTCTTTTGTCCTTTTTTCTTTTGTCCTTTTTTCTTTTGTCCTTTTTTCTTTTGTCCTTTTTTCTTTTGTCCTTTTTTCTTTTGTCCTTTTTTCTTTTGTCCTTTTTTCTTTTGTCCTTTTTTCTTTTGTCCTTTTTTTTTTTTGTCCTTTTTCTTTTTGTCCTTTTTTTTTTGTCTTTTTTTCTTTTTCCTTTTTTCCTTTTTTCTTCTTTTTTTTTTCTTTTGTCCTTCTTTTTTTTTCGTCTTTTGTCCTTCTTTTTTTTTCGTCTTTTGTCCTTCTTTTTTTTTCGTCTTTTGTCCTTTTTTTTTTTTTCGTCTTTTGTCCTTTTTTTTTTTTTTTTTTCGTCTTTTTTTTTTTTTTTTTTTTCTTTTTTTTTTTTTTTTTTTTTTCTTTTTTTTTTTTTTTTTTTTTTCGTCTTTTTCCTTTTTTTTTTTTTCGTCTTTTTTCTTTTTTTTTTTTTTTTCGTCTTTTTTTCTTTTTTTTTTTTTTTTTTTTTTCTTTTTTTTTTTTTTTTTTTTCGTCTTTTTTCCTTATTTTTTCGTCTTTTATCTCTTATTCTTTTGCCCTGTTTTTCTCCTTTTGTTTTTATTCTCCTTTTTATTCTTCTTTTGTCATTTTTTTTCTTGCTGTTGTACTATATTCTTTTCTTATCTTTTTTTTTTCATACTTTTACTTGTCTTTTTTCGTTCTTCTAAGCCCATATTACAACCTGTATATTTCGGTTACCCTGAGGCGCCGAATCTGGAAAGCTAAAATGCTTTGGTTTGAATCCCTGTCACGAATGACAATAGGTTTAATAGTTTTTTTTTGGGGGGGGTTCCTATTACGTTTATAATGTTCACAAATGGTTAATAAACCATTTCCAGTGCGTGCGAAATGTAAAGCTATTTAGTCACAGAACAAATAGAAAATATTTTAACCTTTTTCTTTCTTTCTTCTTTTTTTTTTTTTAGTTTTTGTTTTTGTGGCTTATGCTAAAATATCATTATTTTCTGAACTGTCTTCGTGCAACAATTTTGCTGGAATTAACATTACCGAAAAAAAAACGAACATTGACAGTATATTTTTAAATCAATTGATATATAAAAAATTGACGTCATTTTCTTTTCTTTGACTAACAGGCTTCTTCCGCTCGCTCTTGCTTCGCAAAATAAGATATATTCATTACTTGAAATCTTTGAAACGAAAATGTTAAATTAATTCATAAATTGGTTTGTTATAGTTAAGGAACGTTTTACAAATAGATGCCAACTTGTTGAAGGCTAAGCACTATATAAGACAATATTCCTAAACAGAACTATTTTTGATATGAAAATCAAAACAATCCTCGAATAAAAGAACAATAATGAAGGACAGTTAATTAATGAAAATCAATATGCAGGTTAAACCTGAAGAGTATTTTGTAAACCGTTTATTTATCTCTCAGTTGCGTCTCTGTTTTCGGGCAGTGTGTACTCAGGGGCTGCTCTGTCGGAGGACAGTCGCAACCGAGGAAAATTATACTGAGAGGTAGCGGCTCTGGGGAACAGCTACCCGAGGCCACGCCCTCGCATTGCACTAGAGAGAAAGATCGGTGCTCGCCCCGACGGTTGCGGGGGCTCGGAGAATTTTTGTTCCTAGCCTGGGTGTACGCGCTCGGGCTCCCCACATTGTCACATATTAAGTCAAGTAAATACCAAATTATTATAAAGTATATTATCCTCAGAATTCGTGGGAGAATTGAGCTCCTATTTCGCATTTATTCATATAGATTTCATAATACAGACTTTAGTTAATTAGCTATGTTTCTTCAAATGTTGAATATATAACTTATTTCTATTTTCCCATATTTACACTGTATTAATTTCATCTTATAAATTGTCCCGTCTTCTGTCACCCATGAAATAAAAATAATTGTTTGTACGGAAAATAAGGACCTACGTACATCAAATCGTCTTTAAATTAAATGACAGCAGAATAATTATCGTTGAACTTTTAAAAGGTAAGCTTAAATATTGATTCAATACTTGAATGCAGCGATCAATTTTGAGTTATTCCGTAGTTTATTGCTGCCTATCTCATCTATTCCTCCCTAGCTAGCTTAAATTTCTTCCCACAAACCACTGCTTTGTGGGTCCGACTCCTAAGAATGAATGATAGATTCGTTTTTTTACATTGCAGGTTACTTAAATCCAGAAAATATTTTTAGATTGCAAGAAATTTTTTTTTTTTTTGTGATATGCTTAGTAATACAAATATTACTAATTAACCTATAGATAGGGGAGAAGAGGTAGATTAATATCATTTCCAAGTGTATTTGCGCGTAAGTTAATATAAGGAAACCCAAGAGGAAGTGGAATTAGAATTCGGCTCTCCAATTAACAATTCAGTCATTATCCATTACACCACCCGCACATCCAAGCTTACAATATGTGTTTTTCCCCAGGTGGTCACCCATCTAGGTACTGACCAGACTCAATTTTGCTTAACTTCAGTGATCTTATGGGAACAGGTATTTCAATGTGATGTGACAGTAAGCCTGACTCCCCAAAGGATGCTTCCTCGATGACTAGAATCATAACCTGTTTAAGTTAACCAGTATTTTTTACCACATATACCTATAAAGTGTATCTCTCACTCTGTAACCTACCTTGAGTGCCTCTTTGGCTTGTACGGGATGAACATTATTTTAATTTTCAAAAGTGAATCGTTATTTCTTCCCATCCTCATTGCGGGTGAGTTTCCAGCTAAAACTACTTTGCCGTGTATTGATTGGTTCCTGGTTTTTATAAGTAAAAAAATAAATAAATAAATAAAATTTCCGGAAATGCTTTATATAAGCTTATGCAATATACGATATCTGATCAAAATTATCGCGACTGTTGTTATGGTAACGGAGCTAAAGTATGCAGATTGACCTTGAACTCTGTTGCGCATGCACACTAAAATTAATACGTTCTAGCTCACTTCCGTTGTTTATAACAGTGCTTGGAAAGAAAGTGTGTAGAGTGTGGTCATCTCGCCAAACCACTGAGGTTCCATCACTGGCCATGACTTGTGTCCAAGCACAACTTTTTCCAGGTCCGGCAACCGCCATATTCTCCAGGTCCGGCAACCACCATATTCACCGGTTCCGGCAACCACCATATTCTTCATATCTTCATACTTTCGATTTTTCCTCTTTCCAAAAATCTAATTCTACTTGAAAGGAACAAGACTTCAAGACGTCAAGGAAATTCTAGCGAATCCAACGGATCAACTCTTTGTGCTGCCAAAAGATGAATGATTCCATCAATGGAACCACGCTGGATAAAGTGTCTGGCTTCAGAAAGGGACTACTTCCAAAGAGATTATATGCCGAATATCTGTTGTAGTTTTCTTTTTATAACACTAGTCTCGATAGTTTTTTGATCAGACCACTTATATGGCGCGCACTAATACGATAATGTGGCAGACAAATTCATGTAGCGTTGGGGCTGGATTTAATGTGTGGTTAATTTGGGTTGTCCAAAGTATGCCCGAAAAGTAGCGTACAGCTATTTACTTATTCAGTATATTAATTATACAAATAAAACATCGTGTGTATATTATTAGCAGTAAATTGATTTTTTCCCATAGAGATGAATATATTTAACCCGTATTTGCATGAGCGGAGGAATACATATTCTCGAAAAACATGGCGGCGTCAAAAGATTTGAGCCACTCTTGCGCCTCTGCAATAACAACGTGTAGAATCGTTTGTTATTGTGTGTCTGCGTGTATAATATGTATATATAAGTAGAGTAGATAAGTTGGTCAATTAAAACAAAGTCGAAAAAAAGAGTACCGATGTAATCAGTACGAGAAACATTTATTGATGTTAACCATGTGACAAAAAAATGAAGCACGGAGATTTAGGTTCCAAGTTCGAATGGCGTGCATCGGTCTCATGTAGCGCCGCGACCCGTAACGATCGACGCGGGTGCCCACGCGCGTGATGTCACGCAGGCGACGGCGACGCGCCAACCGATCGCGGCCTGTGTCACATGTATTAGCTCTAGAATTGTTAGTTATCCATCGCCTCCCCCCCCACACACACACATAATTCCCAGAGAGTACTGTTTCGCTGTATCACAGCTCCTTAAGGCGACTAGACACCCGAATACTTCAAGCCCGGATCGAAACCCAAACGATCAATCAGAGTTTCTACCACTGAACTATCTTGATTCGACAGAGAGAAACAACTAAATCTAGGGTATTGTTTTTACGAATGAAAAGACATGCCAATCAGCCGGAGTGCTCCAATTCATTTTACTGAAGAGCTTTGCATTAACGCAGGTGGGTGTAGTTTATAGAATTAGCTTATCACTCAACAGTGCTCAAGTGAAATATATTTTCAAGAGCACTAAAAATATGATATATAGTATAAAACTAAAAACATATCTGTAAAAGAACAATATAAATAATGAAAACAAATAGAAAACTTGATTAGAAATGCCAGATTCTATAAGCTTGGATGTAGCCACATCAGTTTGAAACATCCGTTTCCGTAGGATCACCGAAATTAAGCAATGTCGAGCTTGCTCAGTACTTAGACGGGTTACAAGCAGCTGTAAGCTTCGATGGGGCGGTGGGCGTGATGTAATAGATAACGGCTTGGAATTGTTAATCGGAGAGCCAAATTCCAATTCTAGTCGAGTCCGTTATAGTTACCTACCTCTTCTCCCCAACCATGGATTAAATAGTAGTTGTTTCAGTAAATTATCATCTCTCCCAAAATTCTTCCAATCTAAAAATATTTTCTGTGATTAAATAACTTGTAAAAGGTTTAGCTGTAAAAATCCAATCAATCAATAGGAAGTTTACCTTTTGTCTTTATTATTCACTATATATATATATATATATATAAAATATATATATATATATTAGTCATTGACAGACAGCTCATCAGTGTGGCTATACATCCGATTGTCTCAAGCAAGGATCATGATTTGATGTCAGTCGGAGACTCTACCCCTAAGCCATTGGCGAATGAGCTGGATGAAGGTGAATTTAGACGTATTATTTTTTAGACAAACACGCTAGTGACTGGGAGAACTCGATTCGCCTAAACGAAGAATCTTGTGTCCGCAGCAGTAATAGTCACTGTTTATAAATTCACTTTATAATTTCTAAAGAACTAATTAATTCTTTAGAAATTATATAATTTTGAAAGAATTAGTTTTTGATCCGATATATATTTTTTTAATTCAAACGTTATTTTTAGTAGATACCCGTGTTTCAGTAAACGCCTCGTTTTTTTCGTTTTTTGTTTTTTCGTTTTTTGTTTTTTTTTTTTTTTTTTTTTTTTTTCTTTTTTTGTTTTTTTTCGTTTTGTTTTTTTTTCGTTTGTTTTTTTTTTTTTTTCGTTTTTTTTTGTTTTGTTTTTTTTTTTTGTTTTGTTTTTTTGTTTTCTTTTTTTGTTTTTGTTGGTTTTTTGTTTTTTTGTTTTGTTTTTTTTTTTTTTTTTTTGTTTTTTTTTTTTTTTCTTTTTTTGTTTTTGTTGGTTTTTTGGTTTTTTGTTTTTTTTTTTTGTTGTTTTGTTTTGTTTTGTTGTTTTTTGGTTTTTGGGGGGGGGGTTGTTTAAAGAGTTAACTTTTAACGTCTACTGATTTATGCACTCGAGAAAACTTACTAAAGAAAATGTTGCCATCTGGAGTGCTCTGATTGTTCGGCTACGGAGAGGTTCATTGTCAAGTAAAGTTCCATTTCCCTCTATGCACATTCAATAATTATGATTTTCACAGTAGGCGAAATAAGCACTGTTAAAAAAATGGACGTCTACTCAAATACGGACATCTACTAAAGAATAACATTTGAAGTAATATTTAAAGTTTACGCAATCCAAGGCCCAGATACCCACTCAAGGTAAAAGGTTGCAGAGTGATAAATGTGAGGTGACGATTATGAATATATGAACGACTGAATTTTTTGATTGATCCGTTTTTTACGGTTTATCAACACTTTACAAGTTAGTTACACACAAAATATTTTTAGAGATAATAATGATTTAGTTATAGACTCTTACTAATTAACCCATAGCTGGGGGAGAAGAGGTGGATTCATACCTTTCACAAGGGTATTTGCGCGTAAGTGAAAAATAACGAACCCAACGCGAACTGTAACTCTGCTCTCGGATTAATAATTCTGAGCCATACCTATTACACCAACCACACATCCACATATTCCCAAGTGGTCACACATCTAGGTACTGACCGGGGTCGGTGATCGTACAGGAACCGGTGATTCAACGTGATATGGCCTAGATAATGATTGACCTTAGACTTGAAGTGATCAAGATTGTTGTGGAAGTAAGGACGATGGAGTCTGTTCCAGAAAGTAACAGTTCTTAGAAACCTGGTACAATACGAATAAATAGAAAGGGATTGTGATTAAATCCTGTGGACGTTAAAAGGTGTTTCTTGCCTGTAAAAGTCTGAACAGTTGGAACTAAACCAGAGGTCGCCAAAGGGGGTCCGTACAACCGCTTATGGATCGGTGAAGAGTTCCGGGGGATCAATGAGGGAGGGTGTGCGAATGACACTGGCCTAAATTTTACTTAGTGTACATGTATGTTGTATTCTTTAATGCAGATGAAAGAAAGTTCGACTGTCAACGGAATCAAAAGCCTTAGTTACATAGACCCAAGTAGCTTTTAACTTATTTTGATGAGAATTATTTAATGCTACATTGAGCAATGATTTTTTTTTTTTTGGTGGGGTGGCGTCTGAACCTTATGATGCAGGGGGGGATTTTGAACCTAATCCAAATTTCTTAACTTTTCATTTTATTTTAGTTAACATTTTATTTGCCACATCAGTGCGATTTTTAAGGTTCAAAGATATTTTAAATGGCGGGCGCTGAAGAAGGAAGATAAACTTAAGGGGGTCTGGTCGAAAAAGTTTGACAACCTCTGAACATAGACAATGGAGTCCGTCAGAGTAGCAACGTTTCATCTGTAGGTAAAGGGTTGCAGGGGCAGATCCATCATCCACATGGCCGCGTAAATGCTTTTGAAGTTTGTCACGTGTTGAAAGTGAGGATTGAGTAGCTCAATCCCAAATATGGAAGCAATACTCCATTTTTGCTTTTGATTTGTCTCCTGTCTTGGCAAGAGTCGGGTATTTTCTGGAGTAGTGCGTGAAACCGACCATATTTCCAACATCTTTAACAATGGATCGTATCCAGGATGGGTCAAAAGTCGCGTACCATAGGGATAAAGTATTAAAAGTATAATCAAATATACTAATTTTATTTATTAGTCATTTAATTGTCATATGTTCTGTTCAAAATGTCCCCCCTTCTTTTTCTTTATTTCATATTTAATTCTTTCTTTAAGTTCCTCAGTATTTTTTGACCGTATCTGATAACTGATTTCAAGTGACCCCCACAGAAAAAAATTCAAGAGTGTGAGGTCTGGTGACATCGATGACCACTCAACATGACCTCTTCGACCTATTCAGTTGTTAGGTAAATGTTCAGTTAGATAAGGTAAGGATAATAAGCGGTTACAAAAGGAAAAATATACACACCTTTTCTCTTTCTAACCTTCCCAATCACAGAATTTAGTGAGTACAATACATATCCATTTTCCTTCTCCACAGAGACAGCAACCGGGCAAACCGACTTCTTAATTTCAACCAAACTACGTGGCAAATTCACTCCCCTCCCCACAAGAACTAATCACAAAAATTGTTTTTTCTTTCCTTCTTCGTGAATTATGTTATTCTTATATATATATATATATATATATATATATATATATATAATTGCGAGGCAGATTATTAAAAGTACAATTACGCCTGAACATTTTATTTACTAGTTATTTAATTGTACCGTTCAAAATGTGCTCCTCCTTTTTCAAAACATATTTCAATTTTGTGTCTGAATTTCCTGTCATTTTATAGCATTCATATTTAATTCTTTCTTTAAATTCCTCAATATTTCTTGACCGCGTCAGATATACAATTGATTTCAAATGACCCTCACAGAAAAAAAGGTCCAAGGGTGTGAGGTCTGGTGACCTGTTGTTTCTGTAAAATAAGAAACAAATTAGACATTTAAAAGCTGATTATCATTTATCATTCAACCGTAATCTGGAACATCGACCTAATGCGAACGACCCTTTCTTTAGCTGTATAGATTGTCCTACGTCAGGGCTACATAGTTTTGATTTCAGTTACTTTCTCCTAGACCGGTTGCCACCCAAGGCTGCCATGAACAGAGTCTGTCTTGCTATTTATCCATAGCTTTGGGGGAGAAGATGATTCATACATTTCCCAAGGGTATTAACACGTAAGTGAATTTAATGGATCCTACTGGAATTCGAAATCTGCTCTCCGATTCCTCAATCCGAGCCACTATCCATTACGCCACCATTAACCCCAATGGTGCGCAACGTTTACCTCACCCTGTATGTGAGTTCCACTTGAAGTCTTTGGTTGAGTTTCAGCCTCAATAAACGTTCAAACCTCAGCGAGGACTACCGTTCATTATGACATGAGATAATTCAGAGTCTGCTTGGAGATTATAAAACGTTACTAGTTTGTTTTATTTTTTAAGCATTGAATATTTTGGAGGTATTGAAATAATGAGCTTGGTTTTCGAAGTATTGAATGTTACTAGCCATTTTTCTCCTATTGAGCTGCTTGAGCTTGATCAGAGGAGAGATCAGCTTCCAGGCTCTAATCATTTTGAGGTTAGGAGGTCTCTCTCTTTACGGTTTCATCTGCATGGATATTTAAAAGCATGAGTAAATATTGATCTAGCGGCCTAAACGGACGCAGTAAATGGTCGTAATAACATCTTTGGAGTCACTATTTTTGTCAGGTTGGCCGTGTGCGTGGTGGCGTTATTCTGCAGAAGAATGATTTCCTTGAATAATGTTTTGGTCTTTCAATGAAAACACCTCCCCTCAGTTATTCCAGCGCTTCACTGTATCTGACTGCACTAAATTTTCGGACACACAGTGCGAAGCCCACGAGCAACATAGTTGTTCCCAGTTTCTTCGCTGAGTGCTGAACTTTGAATTTTGCTGGGGTCGGTAACAATTGGTGCTTTCAGGTCACGGAATCCAGCTTTGTCCCCCAGGTAACGTGGCCACAACAAGGTTTCATCACTCGTGATCCGAAATGTCCCCATCAGCTCCTCTGTACCGTTCCAAATGCTGAAAAGAAATGCCCTCAAACTTCAGTAGAACTCGTGTTGAATTTTTTGCTTTTGCTATACAAAAATTTGATTATATCTCGCAACTCATTTTACCTACTGTGTTATCGTGACAATTATTCTTTCTGGTGACGTCATATACGCATGCGCACTATGTTAACGTTATCCTGACTGTTACAAGAATTACTGTACACCTTTTGTTTCGTGCAATCCTTGAATTACGTTCAGTTTATGACTATCTACATCTAATTGTAGGGAAATCGTTATAGTAGACAAGCAAAAAGTAATAACTTTAGAAAAATTATGTAGTTTTAAAGCAACAAAATGAAACAACTATATTTGTAGTATATTAAGGAAACTATAAGTATTGCTCTTTTCCCTCATCCGACTCTGTCTCCTCTCTTTTATCCCCTGTTTTCTCTTTTATCCCCTGTTTTCTCTTTTTTCCCCGACACCATCTCCTCTTTTTTCCCCGACACCATCTCCTCTTTTTTCCCCGACACCATCTCCTCTTTTTTTTTTTCCGACACCATCTCCTTTTTTTTTTTCCCGACACCATCTCCTCTTTTTTTTTCCCGACACCATCTCCTCTTTTTTTTTTCCGACACCATCTCCTCTTTTTTTTTTCCCGACACCATCTCCTCTTTTTTTTTTCCCGACACCATCTCCTCTTTTTTTGTTTTTAGTCCGACACCGTCTCCTCTTTTTGTTTTTTGTTTTTTGTTTTTTTTTAGTCCGACACCGTCTCTCTCTCTTTTTTTTTTAGTCCGACACCGTCTCCTCTCTCTTTTTTCCCCAGGCTCCGTCTCCTCCCTTCCCACCCCCGACTCCGTCTCTTTTGTTATCCCTCAACTCCATCGACGCTGTTTTTCTCCGTCGCCATCTCTTTTTACCCATATCCACATTTTTCTCCTCTCTCTCATATATATATATATATATGATCTTCCCATCTCGCTCTCTCTCTCTCTCTCTCTCTCTAGCTGCTCCTATGAGAATTTCCTGGCAAGGGACTGCTCAAAACTGTTGGTCGGTCAGCGCACTACCATCGAAGTCATTTTCATATAAAAATGGTCGCTTGCTATTCTGGCTACTACTTAACTCTTGCAGTCTTTCTGGCGTGTATTTTTATTAAAATATTTGAACGGCAATGATGGATGACCGACCTTCTGCGAAACCCTAATACTGTCCACGTTTCTTTTCTATTGAACGAACAACTCAAAACCACAACATGAACTCATAGAGCGTGTGTGTGTGTGTGTGTGTGTGTGTGTCTGTCTATGTGTGATGAATAATGGCTCTCTTGTGCCTGAAAGAGCTTCGGTAAAACTATAGACATGTAATATATCAAAAGAGAGATGGCACGCGGGAACTGAAAGGTGTGGTGGGGGCAAAAAAAAGGAGTCGTCGAAAAGAGTGAGGTTTAAAATCAGGCAAGAGGAAGTTGAAAGGGACAAAGAGGAAACTGAAGAGAAGGTGGGGAGGCAAAAAGTGGAAGAAAAAGAAAGGAAATTAATAAATGCGAATAATTTAGAATATACAGAAATAAACGTTAAATGTGAAAACAAAAGAAAGGCGAAAAGAAAACAGCCTCCAAAAGGGAAAAGCCGAAAAGTAGGGGAAGGAGTAAAAATGAATTCTGTGATACAAGTTTAATTTTTATCCTTCTGTTTCTTTTTTTTTCTATTGATTGATTTATTTTTTACGGCTTATCAACCCTTTTGTAGCTTATTTAAAACCAGAAAATATTTTGAGATTGGAAGAATTTGGTGGTGGGATAGTAATGATTTACTGATATAATCCTATAAATTAACCCATAGCTTGGGTGAGAAGGGGCGAATTTGTATCTTTTCCCAAGGGTATTTGCGCATAAGTGACTATAACGATTCCAACTGCAGTTAAAGCTCGGATCTCCAAATTCCAACTCCCGTCATTATCCATTACACCACCCGCACGTCTAAGCTTACAGCACCTGGTATTCCGAAGCGATCACCCATCTAGATATTGAGCAGGCTTTTTTTTTAGTTTGGAGGCGTGGCCACTTGTCTGTCAAAGAAGTTCGGCTAGCTGCTTCTAGGTGGCATTACCAATAGTAGTATGTAGGAAAAAGACTCAAAGCCTCGTATTTTTTTTTTCTTTTAGCTACAGGATAACTAATTGGATGTGTCTCGTTTCCCCGTTGGGGACCTTAGTCCCCAGTGTACATCGTATCGCAAACACCATAACACACACTGTATAAATTCCCTAAGCTTACTTGTCTCTATACAGGCATATACAATAATGATTTACTGATACAAGTCCTGGCGAGAAAAGAAGTGGATTCATACTTTTCCCAAGAGTATTTGACGAAATGAATATAACGAACCCAACTGGAATTGGAACTTCTCTTTCCAATTCCAAGCTGTTATCTATTAGACCAACCGCACATTCGAGCTTACATTACCTTGTATTACCAAACTGTCACCTAACTAGTTTAATAACAAAAGTGATTAAAAAAAAAAGAAAAATGAAATTAAGTTAAAAATCGGCCCTTCTCCTTTGTGCGTTTGTCTAGTCGCATCAGCGTAAACATCACTTTAGTTAGATGAAGTCCTAAAGGATGAAATACGTCAGTCAAAATTTTTTTCACACTTCCTCAAAGATTTCGTAAACACACACACACATATATATATATATATATATATTGTAATGGATTTAGGACGGTCGGCCGTAACTATAAGTTTCACGCAGATGCGTAATGAATTTTGGCATGAATTTTGCTTTGAAGCCACTTGATGTTGACCGCGGTGTCTGCTTTCGTATTCACAAAGTCTCTATCTCTGATATTGGCACTTTTATCCATACATATAGATACAAATAGCCTGCTTTAAAACTATATTTTTATCTCACACACACACATATATATATATATATATATATATATATATATATATATATATATATATATATATATATATATATATATATATATATAGTGAGGTACGTGGTCGAGTGATTACAACGTTCGCATTCCCACCATATCCTGGTACGAATATCATCATGGTCGATTTGTCAGGAAGGAGACTTTTATCAGACTGGACTCGATCCCAGCGTGCGGCACCTTTTTGGAAAGTGCCTAAAAACCAAGCCTTTAAACTGGGTAGACGTAACCCTTGGGGTCCATCAAGAGCTGTGCTAGAACGAAGTTACAATATAACAATTTCAAATTGTTGATCACGCTAGATAACACGCTCTTTTCCCCCAGAAACTCTAAATAAGGCATAGTTGCAGTATAAACCACAGGTAAGCTCTGTGGGTGAAATAAACACAAATGCGTCTGAGAAAGTGTCTGCAATAGGGATTGGCAGGCCGCCCTAGTAGACGAGTATCCTCGAATGCAGTGGCCTTATATATATATATATATATATATATATATATATATATATATATATATATATATAATGATAGTGCGGACATAGGTATCAACACTTGATGATGACTGCATCAATTTCACGCTTCAATAAAATCTTAAAGGACCAAGTGGGTGGTATTACATGGTCTGAAGCTTGAAATGAAGTGTGAAACTGACAGTCTCCATCCAATGTTGGTATCTATATCCACACTGTCTCCATCAATAAAGTTTCTATGTCCCATAGTGAGCCCTCTTCGCCTATAAATATACCAAACTTTAACAATGTGTGCGTGTGTGTTTTCGTGTCTGTTGGCATATAGACAGATTTGGTACTTATTTCTTACATATAATCCATTGCTATTCATTCATGAAAATTCTATTCACCTAACATTTATCATTGCCTGATATTCCCGAGACAAGGACGTAATCTTTTCTACCGAACATTCTTTTTTTGTTCAAGAATTTAAAGGCCAGTTGTCCTTTTAAGAAATAAAATATTTTCCCCCGTTTTTCTGTTCAGTTGAAGTGTGTCCAACATTTTTCTTCACCAATGCTATCACTTAAAACTGATCATAAAACTGTCAGGCTTTAATCCATAGTTAATTCTACAGATTCTCAGAGAATTTCCAAATCTTGCTTCTTGCATCGGCAAACGATTTTTATCATATTCTGACTATGCTACACTTTAACGTTGATTTTATTTTATTTTTTTTATTATTATTATTATTATTTTTATTTTACTGGTTTCTTTTTGTTTGTTTGTTTTTTTTGTTTTTTTTTTTTGTTTTTGTGTTTTTGTTTTTTTGTTTTTTAAATCGGGCCAGGCAAGGCAGTAAAGCCACTATGACACAAGGGGGTTATTGTGTGTGAAAGGATTAGAAAACAAGAATCACTATTAGGGAGCGAGAACAAATGAAGAGTAATCAGGAAGACAGTAGATAACGATCGGCATTGCCTTTAAATTTTTGAAGATCAAATTTAACTGGAAACCAAAAAGCCGGAAGAGTGGCTACAAGAGAGAAATGCGAGAAAAAAACCAGCATGGCTGTGCTCAGAAATGTAAGCTGGCCAATATTATTATTCTAAGAATTATGTAGCTGTATAAAAGGTGATTTTTCGATTTTTAAAATCATATTACGCCATGCAAGGCAGTAAAGCCACTAAGACACAAGGAGTTACTGAATGAAAGAATAAGAAAAAAAAAATTAAGGAGCGAGAACACTAGATGAGTAATCAGGAAGACAGTAGTTAACAATTGACATTTTTGAAGATGAAGCTCGAATGGAAAGCAAGAAGGCGGAAGAGAATTCCACAAGCGAGAAGTGCGAGAGAAACTGTCAATAGAGTACTCACGGTTACATCTAACCAACTCAACTGTAAAATGATGAGACCTTGTTGCTAATCTAGTTCTGCGTTTAAATTCATAAAGTCTAGATACCATAGCGAAAAGCTCCTCTGAACAATTACAGTATTGAAAGTTTATATAAACACGACAAAGGGAAGCAACTTTACGGTGGTGGGAAGTGACTGAACCCGAGATGCCAGGTCAGGACCAGTAATGTTGCTGATTTGTTTTTTTGTTTTGTTTTTGTTTTTGTGTTTTTGTTTTTTTTTTTGTGTTTTTTTGTTTTTTTTTGTGTTTTTTTTTTTTTGTTTTTGTGTTTTTTTTGTTTTTTTGTTTTTTTGGGTTTTTTTGTTTTTTGGGGTTTTTTTGTTTTTTTTTGTTTTTTTTTTTTTTTTTGTTTTTTTTGTTTTTGTTTTTGTTTGTTTTTGTTTTTTGTTTGTTTTTGTTTTTTGTTTTTTTTTTGGTTTTTGGTTTTTTCTTTGTTTTTTTTTTGTTGGTTTCTGTTTTTTGTTTTTTGGGGTATTTTTGATTTTTATCAAGAATCTCTAAATATATAGCAAGGACACCGGGTTATATGCGGCAGCAATACTCGAAGTATGGGCGTATTGTAGACTTTTTTTCTTTATGATTGTATATAAAAATATGCTCGTGTTATAACGATTTCTCTAATATGGTGATTCTCAAAGTGAGCCTGCTTGGAAACACCAAGTGTTGTGAGGGTGGTGTAATGGATAACGATTCGGAATTGTTAATCGAAGAGCCAAGTTCCAATCTTCGTTGGGTTCGTTGTATTTACTTACGCGCAAATACCCTTGTGAATGGTATGATTCCACATCTTCTCTCCCCAGCTATGGGTTAATTAAGACTTCTATCACTAAATAAGCATCGCCAAAACAATATTCTTACAATCTAAAAATATTTTGTGGTTTTAATAACCCTGCAAAGGGTAGATAAGCTGTAGAAAACGAGTCAATCTCTATGTATCTTTCTCTCTCTCAATTTATCTATTTATCACTATTTATATATTTCTTTATTCATTTATCTCTATGTACCTGTCTCTCTCTCTCTTATATATCCCTCTTTCTATCCATGTAGATCTCTATATATCGCTTTATAAACTTATATATATCGAGTTCTCAATCTCTGTCGATATCTCTATATTTATCTCTTTCTCTCTCTCCCTCTATATAACTCTCTCTCTCTCTCTCTCTATCTATCTATCTATATATATATATATATATATATCCTATATCTATTTTCTCCCTCTTTTTTCTCATATATATATATATATATATATATATCCTCTTTCTATCTGTCGATAAATCTCTATATATAACGGTAACTATATTTATATCTATTCATCTCACTTTTAGCTCTCTCGCATATATATATATATATATATATATATATATATATATATATAATCACGCATATTCCAAGATGCGAATGAAGACCACATAAGAGACAATGAGGATAGTAATTCCGGTTCTCCTGGTTTTAAATTATCAGTACCAAATCACTACTTTTCATTGTTAGTGAAGACCTTTACGACAGACCAGATTCGTTAACGATAACTTAATTGGCATCGGAAACTACCTTTTCATAGCCTCCAGTCCAATACATTTCACAAACTTTGCCATAAACGTATGGTCTCAACAGTACAAAAAATAGTCTGTTATATTGTTGGCACGTAGGTTGTACTAAAGGGCGTAATAATAGACTTGTCCAACCTTTATATTTGGTGGTCAGTGTAATCAAGCCATTGGTACGCACTTGGTTTCGCATCGACTGACCTCTCCACCGCTAAGCCAATAACCTGTTTCCTTGATTTCTGAATTCTTCCTACCTCCACTCTCACTTACTATGCACCCGCCAAATGATCTATTCTGCGACCCCCCAGGCTACGAGCCAAGACTCGGTTTCCCTCAGTCGAACAAGCCAAGACATCAAACACGACACCCGGTGGTCCCAGCGGCGAATATATGTAAACTCGTTCGTTATTTGTATTGGAATTATCTCCCACTGTCTTGTCCGAAATGGACGAGATAAGACCGCAGGGTACAGCCGATTATCAATTTCAATTATAGATAAATAATAGATTTAAATTTTTTTTTTCAGCTGCAGCAACCCGACATTATTCATTTAAATTATGTTCTCTGATTTTTGGTTTTATAGTCGGTCGGTCGGTCGGTCTTAGTTTGAATGCTATACACTGATGTACACTGAATAAGCAAACTCATTTGGCCCTCACAAAGGATTATAATTCTTTTTAAATCAGAAAAATTGCTATACAAGTAAAATCTGAAGCTACAGAAAAAAAAAACAATGGCCAGACAGTGCATTTCACAAAACGTAAACATTTTAAAACTGATGAAGATATTAGTTTAAATAATTTTGTTTATTTCTAATTGTGGGACTGAATTTTCTGCGTCAATTACAAGGAACATTGAAATAAATAAATCCATTTAGGTACTAATTTCTCATTCAGCCTGCATTTGTTCTTCTCGTTGGCTGCTTCCCGATCTGTCTCTTCATTCTTTTAGGCAGACTTTTTCCACCACTTCGTCTGTACTTAAACTCTCTCTCCTCCACTTGGTCTGCTCTCTCTCTCCTCCACTTGGTCTGCTCTCTCTCTCTCCTCCACTTGGTCTGCTCTCTCTCTCTCCTCCACTTGGTCTGCTCTCTCTCTCTCCTCCACTTGGTCTGCTCTCTCTCTCTCCTCCACTTGGTCTGCTCTCTCTCTCTCCTCCACTTGGTCTGCTCTCTCTCTCTCTCCTCCACTTGGTCTGCTCTCTCTCTCTCTCCTCCACTTGGTCTGCTCTCTCTCTCTCTCCTCCACTTGGTCTGCTCTCTCTCTCTCTCCTCCACTTGGTCTGCTCTCTCTCTCTCTCCTCCACTTGGTCTGCTCTCTCTCTCTCTCCTCCACTTGGTCTGCTCTCTCTCTCTCTCCTCCACTTGGTCTGCTCTCTCTCTCTCTCTCTCCTCCACTTGGTCTGCTCTCTCTCTCTCTCTCTCCTCCACTTGGTCTGCTCTCTCTCTGTCTCTCCTCCACTTGGTCTGCTCTCTCTCGACTTTCTCTCTCTCCCTCCTCTACTTGGTCTGCTCTCTCTCGACTTTCTCTCTCTCCTACCTCTCTCCTTTTATTTTTTGTCATTTGCTGGCTGCTTAAACTTTGTTTATTTCAAAATATGTTGCATAGTTACATTTTCGCACAAATGAATCTTTCAAAATATAATTACTCGAATTGAGAAACATGATTTAATTAATCTGAGAACTTTTTTGTGTTCAGAATCAATTTTCAAGCAAATAGTTTATAATAATTGCAATAATGTAGAATATTTGATTACGACGTCCGTTCGTCCGTTCGTCCATTCCACTGACAAATAAACAGCACACATTTCACAAAGACAATCTCCTATTTTGTTGTCTTTGTGTAATAGCAGCTAGTACCCTAAACACACGACTTCGGTGATCACTAGTTACACTGAATGATGTGACACATTATATATATATATATATATATATATATATATATATATTAAAGGTCTAATGGAATTTTAGTAATTGATAGTGAACTTGTTAAAGTTTCTTCAATGAAAAATATAAGAATAAATATGTGTGTTTTTCGGATGTATAATAGTAACTGAAACCAAAGTGAAAATACTGTAAACAACGCGTTTCGAGGAACGTCTTTGGATTTCGGTTGGTGCTGTTTTTCTTATTTTCCATGTAATTTTTTTTTTAATTTCTCATATATGTTTAGAAATTATTGTGTCGTTCGCGTATAATTTGTAATGGATGTTTTGTTAACTTAGTTCCTCGGTTTCTAGGGTCCTTCAGTTACGCCTATGAATATTTTTCTTTGTTATCTGCGGTTTTACAGTGGCTTGGTATATTAGTGTTTTTCAAGTCTTTGCCATTTAAGGATTTTCGTTCTTTATTCTGCAGTTTCAGGTTGGCTTGATTTGTGGAGGTGTTTTTTTTTTTTTTTTTTTTTTTGGTTGGTTATTTTTCTGTTGTGCTTTTTTATTAATTATGTCATGTTCTCGGTGCAACTGTAGCTGATGTTTACTGTTTCTATTGAATACTTTATGAAAAGTTCTAGGTTGTTGCGGTGTGTATATGAATTTTGCCGAAAATCTAGATATCCTTTTAGGACTGTTTTTTAATCTTTTTTTTTTTTGTTTCGTTGAAGATGATTTTGTTGGAAGAATTGCCAGATAACCTGCGGGTAATTAATTGTAGGATCTGCTTGAGTAGTGCTGGTGGGTGATTGGAACAAGTGTGTATGTAAATTGGTTTGTCGTTGGATTTTTTTATGTGACATATATATACTTTTTCTTGGGTTGAGTGTGCCATCTAGGAAATCTACTTCTTTTAGGTTTGTTTTCATGTCTATGTCTTCGAAAATTGTATGATCATTTTTCTGATTTTTGTCTGCTTTTTATATGTTACAGTTTCTTATAATTATGATACCGTCGTCCTTTTATCGGATATTTTACTTAGTTCATATAGTAAAAGTATACCTACAAGCTCACATGTTTTTGCACCATCAAATCTTCCCATTTTAATGTCGAAGGTTACTTCTATCTTTATCCACACCTCTTCGATGTCGAATAATAGTGATTTTTCGGCTCTGATTAATTATCTTTACTTCGTTTATATTTGTTTTAAGTTTGTTTTGAAGGTTTCATTGTGGTCTTGTAAAGTAATGAAAGCTTGTGATTTAGCGATGCAATTCATTCAGTCGTCTAAGTCTAATCTTTGAGCGATACTTTAGCTTCCGTGTTAATATCGTAACTGTAGTTTCTAGTGCTTTTCTGTAGGTTTTAGTTATATTGTCCTTGAGTAGTTGCGTTTGAGGAGGGAGGGAAGGAGTGCTAGTACATTAAATTTCTAGATTTTTGTTTCCCTGCACTAATATGTTAGGTGAATTGTTTTTTGTAGTTTTTCTTGTATTTTTTTCTGGAAAGCATCTAATTATTTATGAAATTTTATGTTTTTTATTAAGTTATTAATCTCTTTCGAAGTTGTCACTGTTTATTTGCAGACCTAGCAATAGATTCAGTATAATTTTAGAATGTTGCAACAAGTCACTCTTATGGAAGTTATCAGCTATGTTGATGAGAGGTAGGAAGGAGTTCTTCAGGCGATTGATAGAGAGGTGTTTCGTTAAGGAGACGTTAAAATTCATTGCCCCGGTTAACAACTGAATGTAGATCATTTTTATATCAGCTGCCAATTTGAGCTAATCGAACTGATCCGACTAATAATCGATACGGTAGTCATATCAGTTAATCATTATCATTCCCACCGAAATATTGTTACAATCTAAAAGATAAATACATTTTCTGACTTTGCATAACCTGAAAAAGGTTGATAAGCCGTAAAAAATTAAACAATCTATCAATTCAAGCTAAAAATCTGCCATTTCGAGTGTTGTTTTTCGGTACAGGTTTTCACCTATGGCTCAATACAATCCCCCGGATTTAGTTTTCGCGTTCAGAAAGAGAAAATAGTAACTCTGCCTAAAGAGATACAACCAGAAAACAAAATCATCAGACATAAAGAGACTGTGTCGTGTGCCAAATATTTTATGACAAGCGAGAGGAGGAGAGGGAAAAAGAAGAAATCATCAAAAAATAAGCTACGAGGTTTTGCGATTATACGAATCAGTCATGGTAAATTCATTTTTTATTATTCTATCATTTCCCTTTCATTGGCATTACCTTTGATCGCAGAAACAGGCGGGCAATAAAATTGGCAGGTCTGATAGGTAATTGACTTGCGCAATCTTTTTCAGCTAGCGATGTCATAAATCAATCCCAGACACATTGACGTCTCGTTATGTATGATTATTACTTCTTTAACACACACACACACACACACATATATATATATATAAAACAATTTATAAAAATAAAATTGTCAAAGGCACAAAAGTTATTGCACACAGTGTTTAATGTGTAAAATATAAAATGCAGCGCCATATACGATATAAAAAGACATTTTTTTTTACTTAGCTTTTGTTGTATCCGCAACTTGCAGTTTCCTAGGCTCGCGTGATTTTACACGATCACATTATCTTCAAGCCGTAGAAAGTGACAGCCTATTTTCGAGAAATAAATAGCTACTTTATCCTATGTATTGCAATTTGTGAATACAGCAAAAGCTAATTAAAATATATATATATGCCTTTTTCTCTGTGTGTGTGTGCGCGCGCCTCTCTCTCTCTCTCTCTATATATATATATATATATATATATATATATATATGAAATGTGTGTGTGTGAGAAGAAAGTGGATGGATTTTTTAGTTATTAATCCGACATATTTTTATTATATAAACGTTATTTTTAGTGTATGTTTTAGTGTATTTGAGTAGATGCCCCGTTCATTTATTAAATAGTATATTTATTTAGTTCCGTCTACCTGGATATTCGAGAAATCTTATTAGAGAAAAATGTGCTCTTGTGTCATGTCGGAGAGTGCATATTTGTATCGGTAGATGAAATTAAATAAGTATACTGTTTAATAAATTTAATATATTTTATTGTTATACGTCATTTATATATACTCAGATATTTAAGTAAATGCTCTGTTAATAATAAACAGTATTAACAATATTTACCGGCCTGAACGTCCGAGAAATTTCATAGAAAATATGCGTCCTCCGACAAGAGTCGAACTTGTATCTTACACGGAAGCGTCATATAGCCTGACGTTTAGCTACGACGGAGCGTCTGGTTAGCAATGTTGATATTGTTGGACTGAATCCCTTTTCGTAGTGTGTGACTTCATTTTTTTACGTTTAAATACGCTTCGAGCAGATATGGACGTTCGAGGAAAATCATGCGAAGTTTGTAATTTAAATACAGTAAAATCAACCTTGCTAACCAGTCGCTCCCTCGTAGCGAAATGGTATAGCACCCTAGGCTATATTACAAGTTCGTGTACGATACAGTTTCGATTCCTGTCAGGGGACGCATATTTTCTATGAAATTTCTCGGACGTTCAGGCCAGTAAATATTGTTAATATTATTTATTATAAACGACGGGGAAAAACCCACTTCTCCTTCCCTGCCATCCGAGGTGGGGGGGGGGCCTGCTTGGTGTTGAGTTCAGTGTCCACTTAGATATTGCATGTTTTAAATCATAAGCTGAGGCGGTGTAATGTTTAGTAAGCTTGTCTCGCTAGAACCATTGACTGAGTAGTGAGTTCGATCCTCACTGGGTGCCCTCTACTTTCGACCTTGTGCCACATCTAAGCTACGCTTGGAAAATCAATATAATATTAAGCCCAATGCGCCTTTCAGTTATCAGTGACTCACCCTGACACCCCCTCTTAGTAATTAGATATTCCGTTATGTTAATTTATCGCCAATAATTGAACATGTTACCAGAACAACGGAATGTCATGTAAAAGAACACCAGAATAATAGTATATTTTTAATAGGGTGCATAGTGTTTTTTTTTATTAAAACGATTTTATAAATCACACATCTTTCTTAGATATACCAATAGTTAATTGTAGAAATAAACAAAATACCTTTTGCAGAAAATATAATCAATGTAATTTCAATATTATTTAAATATTGCCGTCAATTTTTATGAAGCGGGTTTATCAATATTATTATTATTATAAAGTTAAACGCGATGGAGAATTAGAAAAAATTATAAAGAGATGAGATAGTTGTTTATGTAAGATTGTATGAAATAACGTAAATAATATAATGTAAAAATGTATGAAATAATGTAAATAATGTAATAACGTAAATAATATAATGTAATAATGTATGGAATAATGTAAATGTAATAATGTATAAAATAATGTAATGTATGAAATCTAAATAATGTATTATGCATGAAATTATGTATGAAATAATGTAAAGAATGTAAAATTAATAATATTAGGAAGATAATAAGAAACATAAGAATAAGATAATAGGAAGGTAAGAGGAAACAAAATTAATAAAAGAAAATAATAAGAAACTAAAATAATAGGAAGATAATAGGTGACATAATATTATTGACATGATATTGGAAAGGTAATAGGAAATGTAAAAGTAATAATTATAAATAACTGTCATCATTATACCCCGCTTCATCACCAGCAGATTGGCCACTCGTTTGGGTGGGAAATTAGAGATGGAATGCTCACATGGTCAGTGTCCATCTTTCCCCATCCGTGATTTTGTAGAGGACCGCGCGGGTTGCGAGTGTTGTTGTATTAGAAACACGTGCGTTTATTTCCTGCTAGAAGGTCCAATTACAAGAAAATGGCGGACTCAAATTTAGTCCAACCGAAGATGAAAGAAAACAAACAAGACTTATATATATATATATATATATATATATATATATATATATATATATATATATACTAGATACTAGTATCTAGGTCTGCTCTACGGTTGTATTGAGCTCTTTTGTTAGTTAGTTGTTACTCGTATCGGGGTTTTTTCATTGGGCTTCAGACCTGCATCTGTGCGATTTTTTTGTCGGCAGAAGTTCATGTTTGTAGCTCTTTCTTTTTTAAAACCTTTTTTTTCCTCGAGATTGATTTGATTATTAGCAAATCAAAATTCGAGGGTTTTCAAAACGAGTCTAGTTATCTATATTTTATGTGTGTATATATATATATATATATATATATATATATATATATATATATATATATATTAAACAACAAAATTTTACAATGGACACACATTAATATTTGCGTGTGTGAACATTTGTGTTTGTTCTTTGATGAATGTTCACACGTACGTGTATGTGTGTATAATGTTCATGGCGTTTTCCCACAAGTGGGAAACGCTGTCTTTTGGTCGACTTCTCGCCTCGTTCTCTCTTTCATTTCCACGAACACCTGTGTTCGTGGAAATGAAAGAGAACGAGGCGAGAAGTCGACCAGTATTTATAGTATAGGGTGAGAGACCCCTAGTGAACAATTAGGGAATTAAGGAGGAGCTAACAACGACAATTTTAAATGCGTAGGACCAGATGAAATAATCAAAAAGATATAACAAATAGCAAGAAAATAATCTTGAAATATTATATATATATATAAGGCTAAGAACTTAATAAATAAAATAGCTTAATAAATACGCAAGACTGAAGTCGGAAAGGAAGACAATTAAGAAGTTTATCACGTTCCACAGACAGTTTTGCCCAAGATAAAAGAGCTAAGTAAACTTTATAATATTACAATTACATAAAAGTAAAAACCATAAAGATATTCTCCCACCCCAGCCCGAAAGTGTTATTCCTTATGCACGACTGGAGGCTATTTGCTGTTTTTTTTTTATCTGATAGCGTAAGCAGCCGACAAAAGAGGTTTGACAGTTTTTCTATTTATGGATCTCAAGTAAGCGTGTTTTGACCATAGAGAAGCAACAAGATGGCAGAAATATTTTTTTTCTTCAAAGATTTAATATTAAATATGCAAATAATAGTGAAATAATAATAATAGGAGGCCTAAAATTATAGGAAGCAATAATAACATGAAACAATTATAATAGGAAAAATAATAATAATCTGAAACATAATAGGAAACAATCAATATAGCAAACAATAATAAATTAAATAAAGAAATCAATAAATAATAACAATTGGAAATAATAACATGAAACAATCATAATAATTAGAAGCATAAAAATAATAGGGACAATAATAATAGGAAATATAAAATTATTCATAAGATACAACAATAATAGTAGAAAAAATAATAGGAAATAATAGTCATAAAAACAGGAAAATGATATTCAAGTATAAATAAATGATATAAATGCATTTATTACACACTTCACAGACAGCTCTTTCATTCTGTGTATTAAAAAAAACTTTTCTGTCACCAAGCGACTGCATGGAATATAAATTCGAACGTGCTTTTGTCAAATTGTAACATCCATTCCAATTTAATTAGCCACTCGAAAGCCAATTCTTCAATTATAATGATATATGAGGCAACACGCATAAGGCTATGACAACAGTCAAAAAGCATACTCTTATTTTTTTAATACTATTATTCACCCAACACAAGGTCCAAGAGTCGCTCAAGGCAGAGGGTTAATGTTGATGAATAAAGAAAACAGCAACCAGCGAGTAAATTCAAGCTCTCCCAGCTGGTATTTCAAACTTGTCGTTTCTTCTCGAGTTCTGTCTCAAAATCGCACTAACAGACTTTTCTAGCCGCCAACCGTGAACGTCACTCGAAGAACTTTCCCCCTGGGGAAAAAGTAGTTGCTTTTATATTTGTCTATATACCCATAATCCCTTGCGTCTTCATGTGATCCCATAATTCATTGCGTCCATGTCCCATAATGCATTGCATCTTTATTGCATAAAAATGCAGTGCAAGTCCCCCCCCCCACCTTCATTCTTTTACGTTATCTGGCCGAGGACGGATTACGGCAGAGCGGTAAGTGCTTTTTTCTCCCTCATTTCAACTGCAGCAGCTGTACATGCTAAACAAATACGGGCTCTTTTTTGGCGGGGACAAGGCAAGTCGCGACCAGTTGTGCTCGTCCCGGGTTCTGTCTCATGTCCGCCACAGTTACTGAATGAATTTGTTGTAATTGCGATATGAGAAGAAGAAAAAAGTGCATATTATGAAGACATGTGGGATATATAAATGTTTGCCCACGACATGAAGATGGTAAGATTGTAGCGGGCGTGTAAGCATCCCCCCTGGACTCTGTCCCACAAAATGACAGATCTGGGGAAGAAGCTGTTTGAGTGGAAGTGCCTACTTACTACTTCACTACGGAAGGTAAGGGTTGAGTTAACCCTGTATATGCAGATGACCCTCGCTGTGAAGGTCTGAACTGGTGGAAAGAAGAGATGTAGCTCGTCTGGACATTTGATTATGGAACTAGCGATAGAATACCGAAAGGCCAGCGACGCTTCGTCTGTGGGCTTTAGGCGGAATATGATTCATCACCCACAAGACCGGGTAAACGCATTTGAAACTCCACCCCGGATTTTAAAAAAATGAAAGTAGGAGAAAATGGTATTTCAGATGAAATATTCCTACCCACTTAGATTAAATAAAGAATTCACTTCGAAATTCTCTGACCGTTATCTGGATGGATATACCCCTGATGAAGGCCGGTGGGTACAACAGCCGAAAAGTGGTGATAGCAAGGAGGTTTATTAGTTTTATCATGAATCATAATTAACTATTCATCCTAGAAATTCAGAAGGAAAATTGTTTATTAAATAAATATATAATGAATTTTATTTTTTTTTTTTTTTACATTTTTTTAAAAAATAATTTCACTCCAAGCAAGGCTAGAATGCCACAAATTCGTAGTGGCTTTACAGGGAGTGAAAGTGAAAGACAAGACTGATTAGAGGGAGGATTGAAGAAAGGACAAAAGATGAACAGGATTCAAGGAGATGAAAGATGGCAATTGACGTCGCATTTAAAGTTTTGAAAATTGCAGTTATCAGGGAAGCAAGTAAACGTAAGGGATTTCCACAGGTGTAAAGTGCGAGAAAAGAAACTGTCAATTTCAACAGTAAACGGATGGAACCTTGATGCCAAACTTGTAGCACGTTTAAATTCATGTGGTCAAGGCAGCAAAGGATGAAAGCTCGTCAGAATAGTTGCCATGAAAATATTTGTAGAAAAGACAGAGGGAAGCCACGTCACATCGGTGATTAAAATGACTGAAGTCGAGATGCCATGTCAGGATTGGTGACATTATATAGGTAAATCAGTAAGTACGTCGCTTGATTATTCTAAAACCTGTATTTATTTTATGTAAAAAAAAAACAATTTTCAACATAATCTACCTCTTCGCCAATGTATTTAACTCTTTGCCCGTCCAGGTCATTTTCCTGTGGACTCTCCAAACGTACATGATTGTTTTCAGATTTATAACTGTTGCAAGGCATCTCAGCTTATTTAGCAAATACAATATGCTGACATATATAGTGTTTCACATCATAAAAACATGGGCAACACATGTGATGCACAGAACGAACAAATCATAAGTTATTTAAACTACTCTCTGTGCATTGCATGTGATGCAAAGGTGGTAATAATTTCATTAAAGCGGAGAAATACTGTAATTCCATGTGTATTATACGCTTTCATCCGTAATATGCACCCCTAAAATTGTGCTGAAAATGTGGGAAAATGCTTCTACTCACGCATAATACGCACCCCTTGTTTGATAATCAATCCCTATAAATTGTACCTCTCCAATTTCATTGCGGCCAGCGTTTTCTACTCTTATTAAAAATGGTTTTAAACATAAAATTAAATTAGAATAATATTATTCTATGATAATTCTTATTTTATTTTACATTTCTAAGTATTGTTAGGTACATATAATTGTACAGTGTAACCCGGATATAAGAGAGTTGTCGGAACCGGAGAAGTATCTTATATCCGGGTTTCTCTTATATCCGGGTTACACTGCATTTGACATCGCCCAATGTTAGCGTCAAATTGTCGTATGTTTGTGGTGAATAGTCAACCGAAATCAACCTACGAAACGGCAATTTTTTTTAGAGATTTTTTTTGTAGCTGTGCATAATATGCAGTCCTAATTTTGCTTATTATTTTTTTTAGAAATAAATGCGTATTATACATAGGGAGTTACGGTAGATGTCTTTAATTTGAGATATTACACTATCAGACAAGCGTCTTGTGATCATATGTGATGCTCAAAATATTAGATTAGGCCTTTCATCAGACGTCCTGCTCAATAGTAGACTCTTTTCTTAAGCGTCCTTAGTTTTACCACTCTTTTTAAAATCATGGCTCTTGCGTGCACCCATATGATGCTCGGACGTGGAAATCACAGGCCCTGTGCATCACATATGATGGACAGGCAAAGGATTAATTCAGCGGGGAATACAAACGCATTCACTGAGCCATTGTTGCCTGTCTGTGCTGTTCAGTTTTACGGAAGATAGGAAATTGGCATTTATCGGAAGTAAATGACTATAAAAAAACGTTGACAATGATTAATCACCCCCACAAACATACAATATAATAAAATGAGTCACAAAACAGGCCTTATTATGCGCTAGTATACAAATTGTTAACCTTTACGCCCCTTATTGAAGTAAATGCTTCATCCGTTTTCATAGTAATTAATTTTATGAATGAATATGCTTATAAAGCTGCGAAAATTTCAAGATTAATTATTCCAAATATTTCGCTTAAGGATGAAACAGAGCTTGATACTTTAATTCAAATTCAATTCAATTTTAATAATTGAAGTTTTTGGCTCCTGTTTTTGAAACATGAGAACTCTTATGTAGCGAAGGAATCATATTTTTAAAAAATAATTATATATCACGTCGCAAAAAATGAACGCACCCATAGAAAGTTGATTTTTTATATTTTTAGTAATAGAATTCGTTTATTAATACAGGGTATTAATGCAGGTGTACATACGTGGCTTATACAAGTCAAAAAAATCATACCGATCCTAAGCATACTGCCTTAAAGAATAAACGTTATCTAAAGAGGAAGCGATACGAGGGGAAACTGCAACTCTTCCAGTGGCCTAGTCAGTCCAGACCTTAAACCAAAATTGAAAATCTTTTAACGATAATGGACAAGCGTGACTGTAATAGAAAAGTTAGCACAGAAGATGAGCTTTTTCGCAAATTAAAGGAATACTGGAAAAATCTGGCGAAGGACGTTGACTTACTAGAGAATTTAGTCTATAGCAGAATAAAGGCCGTACTTAAAGCAAAAGGTTACCCAACAAAATACTAAATCACTTTTTGACCTGTATAATGTACATATGTACAACTGTATTAATACAAGAATTCTGTTACTCAAATGTCTTTGTAAATAATACAAAAATCGACTTTCTATGGGGATGAGCTCGAAATGCGATTTGAGATCCGTAGACGTATTGGGATGGCCGAGGACGCATTCCAAAAGCTGGGCAGAGTATTGCGAGACAGGAGGATATCTTTGGTAACGAAGAAAAGAATACGGAGCTGTTACGTGACATGTGTCTTTCTTTACGGCAGTGAATGCTGAACAATTTCCTCATAGATGAAGAAGAGTCGAGGCGACGGAGATATCGTTCAACAGAAGGATGTTAGGATAACATGGACCGAGTGTGTGAGCAATGATAAGGTCTTAGAGATGTTGCAAACAGGGAGGAGGCTTATACTTAGCGTCAGGAAGAGACAGATGAAGTTTCCGGTACGCCTAATGAGGAAGGAGGGCCTGGAGAATCTGATACTCGCAGGTCGAATAGAGGGAAAGAGAGACAAGGAGAAAAACGCATGAAATACCTACCGGGCTTTAAACAATTGGTTGACAGAACATCGTTTGAGAAAGGAGCAGAGCAGAGGAGAGGAACTTGTTGAGAGCTGCAAGGGGTTGAGAGAGGAGGAGAGCCATGATAGCCTACGTCCTGAAGGGACATGGCACATAAAAAGAAAAGACTGTACATGCCGGTTTGATAATAACACTAAACGCGCGTTAGTTTAAAAAACAAAAAAACAAAAGAGGTTGACCGATATTTCACGATAACTTGAAAACCTGTGATATATTTATACATTATATATGATAAAATATTTATACATTATGTATGATAAAATATTTCGTCAAGAACAAGAAAGAAGAGTAATGAACTATTATGAAATACCAGTCCTCCTAGTTGGTAGTGAATGCAGATGAAGAAGACAATTGTAGCAACAACAGTATGGTCCTACAGAAGGATACTGAGAATGCCATGGACCAAACATATGAGCATCTATTAAGTTTTAGAAAAAACGGAAGCACAAAGGACACATACATTTTTTAAATGATTTTCACACTGTACAAGATCTGTGAGCCGCTTGAGGTAGTGTTACAGAGTAAGAGGCAATGGATACGTGGCGAAGATAACCGTTAAGTCTACACTTGAACAGGTTAAGATTGTTGTGGTGGCATTCTCTTGTGGTAGTCGCTTCCACATGTCAGTGGTTTACGGGAAGTAGCGCCATGTACAAGACGTGTGAGCCACTCGAGATAGATGGTTATAGAGTAACAGGCACAGATTACGCGAATATATCGGGTAGATAATAGTTAATCCTAGACTTAAACAGGTTAAGATTGTACTGATCGGAGGAACATCCTCTTCAGGAAGAGACAATTGAAAATTTTAGGGCAGATAATGAGAAAAGAGGGCTTGGAAAATTTGGTACTCACAGGACATATAAAAGGCAAGAGGGACAGAGGTAAAACAACGAATAACCTATCTAGCGAGTTTGAGTAAATGGATGGCAAACAAGGCCTAGGAGAGATAACAAAATTTATTAAGAGTTACAAAGGACAGGAAATTTTGGAAAGCTGTGGTCGGCAACGTCCTGAAAGGTCATGGCACATAGAAGATATTCATATGAAAAGGTTATCAATATCCGAGATAGGGTGTGCACATCGAGTTCAACACAAGTGGCGACGGTCTGTTTCATGTTTGGGCGCATGAACTTTTATAAAGACGTTTAAGTAGGTCCACAAATTCTGTTCACAAAACATGTTCTCCTTTCTGTAAATACGTATGCCTAAGTCTACAAACCTTAATGTTTGCGAATGTTGAAAATAGGAATTTAAATTAACTGGTCTTCTTTTCTCTTTTCCTCAATTGATTTTCACCCATTTGTTAACATCTGGTAATACACTGATGCGTCTAAATAATATAAATATATATTCAATATATTTATATTTCTTGCAGTCCGAAGCCGGCTAGAGACTTTGTAAATGTTTCTCCTCTTTAGTGATATTTTCTCTCTTCTTATGCTAGTGTGTCATGGCATGTATTTGACGACGAAATGGATGTGCTAATTTTATACTATATTTTTGCAAACATTTTCGAAATGTGTGGATTTTTACTTGAATATTTCAGGTTTCTGTGCATTTTAAAAAAAATTATTCCTCTCATCAAAACTAGAAAAAGCTCAACTATAACCTTGCTGTTATCTTAATTTTAGCATGATTTAATGAAAACCATATCTCTTCCACACCTGTCAATACATCTGGGTCTGCATTTGCAAAACGCCTAATAAGTAATCCAATTTGTGTCACGTCTTTCGCCAGCATTTTTTTTTTCAGTTTAGCACATTTACATTAGAATTTCAAAGTGCTTGAGACATTATATATGAAGTCTAAGCAGCTTCTCCTTCGTAAGCAGGAGTGATGGCTATTAGGCCTCGATATTATGTACTGGTACCCTGATTGTTTTAATTTTTCCCAAACTATATTTTAGCCCTTGTGCACAAATTTATCATCTTTGTCTTCGATTGAGCTTTAAAGAGTGAGCAACGGTAACCTGTTAACTTCTTTTTTTTTATTTTCGATTTACTATTTTAGGGTAAATATTTTCTTTGGTCTTTCTTTTAATATATTTGTAAGTAAAGGGTGTTTCATTAAGACGGATCAATGTCAGCAGTAAGTAAATCAGTGTTATTGCTGAAAATTTATTAGATCATGTTATTTAAGTCATGGCAATTATGCGTGAAAAATAACATCGCCCAAATGTCCGCCAAAGCTTCGGCGGCACACCTCCACTCGATGGTCAAAATTTTTGATGATGTCTCTGCATAGTTGCTCTTCGATCTCACCAATATGCCTTATTATCGCATCCTTCAGCTGTTGAATTGTTGCTGGCTTTGTGGCATAGACCTTACTTTTGAGATGACCCTAAAGGAAGAAATCAAAAGGCGTCAAGTCACACGATCATGGTGGCCAATTGACTTCGCTGTTTCGAGAGATGATGCGACATGGGGGAATCTCATTCGAATTCTGTTTAAACGTCCATTTTCGTAATAAGCTTCGATAACTTTAACACGTTGTTTGATTGTTAATCTTTCCATGGTTGAAATTGTCAAAGACTTAAGTTGTTAAATCCGAAAGAAAAAAAAATCATTAGACGCTTAAACTTAATCCACATTTAAAATCGGTCCAGGTTATAGGAACATCCTTTATTCTATATTAATATATACTTTTAAAAAATGTCTATCTTTAAACCAATAATTAAAAAAAGAATCATTTTAGAATGATTTCTCGGCTATGGAGCTCTCTTCCAGTTTCGTATTTTGCTGTCATCTAAAATATTCAAAAGTTCAAATGCAACGCTAATTGTCATCATCTGTCTCCTTGAAACCTATTCTTTTATTGCCCTTTCTTCTAAATATCATTTTCTCACTTTCTTTTTTTCCCTCTCAGTAACTACTTGCGTCTTAGGGGCTTTGTCGTGTTACTTGGGGAAAAATGATTTTTTTTTTTTTTTAAAATACGATCTTTCATGATGAGTTATTAATTTGACGAGCATTTCTTTCATTTTAATTTTGTTTGTTTTGTTTTGTTTTTTTTTACCGCAAGTGCCAGATAATTATTTCTCTTAATATCAAATTATACATTATTTCTGCTGCTTATCTTGTAATGGAACTAACATCCACCTTCCAACGTTTTCTAAAAATACACCTGATGATGATAAACCTCAATTTGTTTCTAGTCTGTTCTGAAAGTCAAAAATTATTCAGTTCGCAGTTGCCATTTTTTATTCGGATACATGTCAAAAGAATAATCCGTTTCTGAAAAAGGGCTTACAAATAGTTAGCAGAGGTAATGGTAATATTAGCCGTTTCCTTATGAGAAAACATTCGGCATTCATTTATCGAGTAACCATTGCTAGTTAAGTTTTGAAGAGTGTAGAACCACATCTTCTGTTTTTTCCAGGTCCACCCTGGCCCGGGATGGCAGCACCTGTTAGGGTCCCAGTTATGGGCAAATATTGAACCCCTAAACAAAACAGTACAAAAATACATATTTATAGTAAAATTACCAACAATATATTTATCTGTAGCTGAAGGCATATAATTTTGATTTCGGCATTAAATAAGCCATAGAGGTTGATATACAACAAAAACAATAACATGAAAGAACTCTTTCATGGCATTAATCCATATAATATGTTACAATTTCTTAAACGCAATATATTTCAAAATATAACTTCAACAAAACTACAAAACAGACACTCATATAACCGTCTTTAGTAATTTATGTCCACGCAAACATGTATATGTATATGCACAAAAACTGAGTATTTAGCCTGTATTCTTTTGAGGAAACAGAATAACACATATGTTTTTATTACATCAAAGCTCCCAAGAAAATTAAATTTCAGTATTAAATGACCCATTTGGAGTTGCTATGTCGTTAAACAAACAAACAAAAAATTAAACTCTATTTCAGCTTGTCTTCATCTCCATCGTGCTGGGATCAAAGTGTAGCATATGTTGGCCTCATCGCCATCGGGCTGGGAACAAAGTGTAGCATATGTTGGCCTCATCGCCATCGGGCTAGGATCAAAGTGTAGCATATGTTGGCCTCATCGCCATCGGGCTGGGATCAAAGTGTAGCATATGTTGGCCTCATCGCCATCGGGCTGGGATCAAAGTGTAGCATATGTTGGCCTCATCGCCATCGGGCTGGGATCAAAGTGTAGCATATGTTGGCCTCATCGCCATCGGGCTGGGATCAAAGTGTAGCATATGTTGGCCTCATCGCCATCGGGCTGGGATCAGTGTAGCATATGTTGGCCTCATCGCCATCGGGCTGGGATCAAAGTGTAGCATATGTTGGCCTCATCGCCATCGGGCTGGGATCAAAGTGTAGCATATGTTGGCCTCATCGCCATCGGGCTGGGATCAAAGTGTAGCATATGTTGGCCTCATCGCCATCGGGCTGGGATCAAAGTGTAGCATATGTTGGCCTCATCGCCATCGGGCTGGGATCAAAGTGTAGCATATGTTGGCCTCATCGCCATCGGGCTGGGATCAAAGTGTAGCATATGTTGGCCTCATCGCCATCGGGCTGGGATCAAAGTGTAGCATATGTTGGCCTCATCGCCATCGGGCTGGGATCAAAGTGTAGCATATGTTGGCCTCATAGCCATCGGGCTGGGATCAAAAGTGTAGCATATGTTGGCCTCATCGCCATCGGGCTGGGATCAAAGTGTAGCATATGTTGGCCTCATCGCCATCGGGCTGGGATCAAAGTGTAGCATATGTTCCCATGTGTAGCCTCTACTGTCGGGGGATAAACTGCATTTTGTAACTCAATTTTGTGTCTGCTGACAGCTCAACTAATTTGTTTCTCTGTCTGCGGGCAGATTTTAACTGAAAATAGTATTGAGACGTGCTCAGTCTCGGGAAACAGATGCCCACGGCAGTGCCTCTCTCAATAAGTAGGTCAGTAGTATTACCGATGCCAGCCCAACCGACCGTGGCGGGAGCTGGGGTATTTCTGTGCCTGAACCGAGTACACTTGAACGGGTTCCCCACATTAAACTGATCCTGTGTCACATCCTGCCAGCGTGGAGGCGAGTAGTGTAGTATATGTGCTCATCTCCTTCATTGGGCTGGGATCAGAGTGTAGTATCTATTCTCCTCATCTCTAATGGTAATATTAGCCGTTTCCTCATGAAAGAAACAGTCGGCATTCTTTGACCGATCAGTCATTGCTGCACAAATTGAGCTCTTCTTAACTGTCATCAGGTTGGGATCAAGGTGTTCTATCTACTCTCGTTATCTTTAATTGTAATATTAGTAATTTCTTGTGATTATTATATGATACTAATAGAATAGTATCCATGAAAAATGACTGTATAGTTTACTGTTCAATCGGTAATCGTGGCTAGCATTAGTGCATGTTACTGATCAGAAGTCGTCAACGTTTGTGCTAGTACAGAGTCACAAGTCATTGTGACTGATGGCTTGAACGTATTAGCGTTGTTCAAACTGCCGATCGTAACAGATTATGCGTGCTCTCTCCCGGAAACTGTAACTAACGTCCGCTCAACAGAGTTGCTGTATAAACCACAGGTGGGCTCTATGAACAAACAAATGTGCCTGAGCAAACGTCTGCGACAGGGATGAACTAATCTCACGAGTAGCTTCGAAAAAGGCATGAATATATCACTTCCCTCCACCAACAGCTATGGAATAAATATCAGACGGTGCATTATTGCCTTGGCTAGAAACCAGTCTAAGAGAATAAAACTGAATTCCAAACACCATCAACTTTCCCCAAATATTTATAAGTGCGGAATGTAAACCTAGAGAGCCAAGTTCAAATCCCGGCCTAGTCTGTTGCATTCAGTGGAATCTTATGGAAAGTCATGAGTCCATTTCTTCTTTCTCGTGGAGAATACAATAGCATACGTCTCTATATCTGTCAAAAAAGCAAGGCAATATAGAGATAGTATGTGGTTCTACAGAAGGATACTGAGGATACCATGGATAGGAACATGTGAGCAACGAAGGAACGGGAAACAAAATGAAATCTTGTACTTAATATCAGGAAGAGATAGTTGAAATTTCTAGGGCACATAACGTGGAAGAAGGGCTTGGAAAATCTTATAGGACAGATTGAAAGTAGGAGGGTCAGAGGAAAACAGCGCATGACAAACCTAGTGAGCTTAAGTAAATGGATGGCGAAGCAGGGTTTATGTGAAATAACAAAAAGACAATTTATTAAGAGCTACAAAATACAGGAAATTGTGGAGAGCCATGATCGCCTACCGCCTGAAGTGAGACTGTATATAAAAGAGGTGGTAAATGAAGCTGTGGAGAGCTACTATAGCCTACTCTGAAGGGACGTGGCATTTATCTAAAAATCATAAATGTTGGGTAGGCGAATGAAGATTGAAGTTACGACTAAAGACTGGTTTTGTCCATCATTGCTTCAAATCAAGTTGCGCATTGTCGCCTATTGTCGTTAAAAAAAAAAAAAAAAGAGTTGTGAAGTCCCCTGATCGTTTTGAGCCATTATTTAAAATTTGTTTTTTCTTTCTCCCAGCAAACAGAATTTGGCAAACAATAATTGCAAAATAAATTGTTCTAAAGATAAAATTATGGAAATAGCTAACAGTATTTTAAGAAAACAAATCTACAAAATTTTAATTTTTCCTAAGGTGTTTTTCTTTTTTTAAAAAAAAACGATTCTTTCTCTCTTTATTTTATTAAGTCTTCTTGCATTTCCCTCTGTTACTTCTTGAAATCGCTGAAATCATTGAAGTGAAGAATTATTTCGCACAACAGAAACGATATCTTTAATTCTATATTGTAAAAGACTTCCTTACCCTTTTTTTCGTATATTTTTAATGTCTTTATAATATGTTTCACTTTCTTTAAACAAATAAATTCATACTCTGATTTTTTTTTCTTTCCGTGAAAAAATTTTGTTTGCTGTGTTTGTTTGTTTTTTTTCAAATTTATTCTATTATTTCCCCAATCTTTCTAGCGTATAATTTACACAATTTTGTAGTTGTTACTACCGCACCGACTCCACAAAATATTAAAATGAAATTAAATTCCCAGACTTTTCAAGCTTCGGCCTTTGTTTTATTTACTTGGTTTTGTTATGTTATGGTGTTTCTGCTTTGTTTGATTCCATTTTCTGTCTCTGTTGTTTTGGTTCTCTTAAGTGTGCGGAATTGTTCTGGCCATATCCTATCATGATATCGGTTATCATGGCTCTCCTCCTCTCTCAACCCCTCCCAGCTCTCAACAAGTTTCTCCCCTATTCTACTTCCCCCCCCAGACGACGTGCTGTCAACCAATTGCCTAAAGCCCCGTAGGTATTTCATACGTTTTCTCCCTTCTCTTTCTTTCCCTCTATTCGACCTGTGAGTATCAGATTCTCCAGGCCCTCCTTCCACATTAGGTGTCCCAGAAACTTCAGCTGCCTCTTCCTGATTTTAAGTATAAGCCTCCTCCCTGTTTGCAACCTCTCTAAGACCTTATCGCTACTCACACACTCAGTCCATGATGTCCTAACATCCTTCTGTAGAACGACATCTCCGTCGCCTCGACTCTCTTCTTCATCTATGAGGAAACTGTCCAACATTCGCTGCCGTAAAGAAGGGCATATATCACGTAACAGCTCAGTATGCTTTTCTTTCTTTGCTACCAATCCTCCTGTCTCGCAATACTCTGCCCAGCTCTTGGAATGCGTCCTTGGCCATCCCAATACGTTTACGGATCTCTGTGTCGCACTTACCATCCTCTGACAAAGCGCTTCCCAGATATTTAAACTTCTGCGTCTTCTTGATTCTAGTGTTCTCGACCTGCAAATCGCATTTCGGGCTCATCCCCATAGAAAGTCGATTTTTGTATTTTTACAAAGACATTTGAGTAACAGAATTCTTTTATTAATACAGGTGTACATATTTACATTATACGAGTCAAAAAGTGATTTAGTAGTTTCACGTTCCACATTATTCAATTTCTGCAGTCATTTTTTAGAAATCTACTCCGACATTGTCATGGAGAATTTGTCCTTTTTCATTGACCAGTGTTGGATGTAAACTTTGCAGTTTTTGGTGCATTTTATCAGTTTTCTAGCTGGACTTGTGTATTTTGATAGTTTTGCCTTGAGTTTGCTGAGGAAGTGTTCTAACAGAGGACGGTGTATTTCACAGAAAAATAGTCAGGCTTATGAATTTAAATAAAGATATAAACAATTTATTCTCGTAGACATTTGTGATATTGAGACTCGTGATCAAAAATCTGTTAAAATCCAGCCTGAGCACCACTAAAATAAATTTAAAAAAAAAAAACGTGGCATAGTCCTAAATAGCGAAACTAGAATAAATTACCCCCGTAGATTAAAGGATGCAGTTCGAAATTCCCTAAAGGTTGCCCGGATCGACTGAAGGCCGGAGAGCAAAGCAGAGGAAACGTACGTTGTGATAATAACTTCAGATGTTAAGACAATTGTCCACAGGTAAATAATGATAACTCCTCATCCCAGAAACTCAGACAGAAATGCTATAAAAATATTGCATTTAAATAAATGTGTTCCCCCAGAATTAATAGAAGCCAATTTATTTATTGATCTAAAATTTGTTTTGAATATCGACCTTGTTTACATAAAGAATTCACTGTTCCTTGCTTTCGCATCAGTTTCATTTGCAGCATTCTCTTAGCACTGCTGTTGATGTAAAGAATAGAAGCTTACCTGCCTGATATCATCTGTGAATTCATTTCGCCCTCTTCTTAGTGCTAATAATGATAACTTTTCATCCCAGAAATTCAGACAGAAATAAATTTTAATTCTACTTTCTTCTATATACACCATTGTGCAAATTAATTGAAACAAAAAAAAACTAATTCCTTTATTTATCTTTTTTTTCGTATTTTCCCAATGAAACATGAGACAGTTTACATGTTAGTACTTCGTATGCCCATTCTACAAAGTCGTCCTTGCAGATTACCGTCCTGGGTAAGACGATAAGCTACGTCCAACAGCAAGGCCTCTGATAAGAAGGTTTTGAGAAGCTTGGAACCCCCTCTTAATTGCTGGTATTCCCAGATCCACCTTGACCCGGGGTGGTAGCACCTGTTAGGGTCCTAGCTATGAGCAAATAGTTAACTCCCAAACTGGGGTCAAAACACTATGAAAGTGTAAAATAGATTTTAATACCAAAAATATTTGTAAGAAAAAACATTATTACTAGCAATATATTTTTGAAAACAAATATTACCAGCAATACATTTTTTTTTAAATATTACCAGCGAAGGAAAATTATTACCAGAAATAGATTTTTTGAAGGAAAATATATTACCAGAAATAGATTTTTGAAAAAAAATATATTACCAACAATGAAAATTTTGTCGGCATTAAATAACCCATTGATGTTGATATACCGTAAACCAAACCGAAACCTTGCAGCCTGACCACAGCTTCTCGGTTGGATTTAAATCAGGAGAGTTTCTGAGCCAGTCTATAGTACTTTGATTTGCTCACTGGTAAGGCTTGCCAGTGTGTTTGGGAAGCGTTAGTTTTCGTACGCTTCCTTGGAGTAACGTCCATTTCAGACAAAGGAATTAAGACAACTAATCGATCGTCGAGACAATAGTGTCTGGGCGTGATAAAAATCTGATGCAATCACGGATGACGCAATATTTTTCAAAGCCAAAAATATGTCATCACACACCCCGAAAAGAGATTCATATAACTGCTCACCACTGCAAATGACCTAATCTGAGGAAAAAATAGAAATCGATTACACCTTGTCACTCCAGTGGTTCTAAAACTGACAGTATAGTGAAAGAAAGGAAACTAAAGCGGTTGTTTCAACTAATTTGCACAAGGGTGTATTAAAAAATAAAATAAAATACAAACTATAACTAAATTAAAACCATACATAAAAAGAAAAACAAAAAGGTCTACTAGTGTCGAATATTTGCCGATGAAACCTTGTTAACAGATAAAAGTGAAAGAGTCCGTTTCGACAACTGTGTATTTTACTATTACTGATCAGCGTTGTTTGCTGACAGACGTAGATTGACGGTCTGGGTAACTATATTATGAGGCATACGGTGGTTTCGAGAGACCCCATGGATCTGCGCCCAAAAAGATATGTCTCAGCTACTGATGGTTATACAGCATCTATTATGACTGTACAGGCCAACACTAGTGACAGTCTGGATTCTAACGAATACATGTGAAGACGCTCTACTCCGACGTCGCACTGTTTTCTTTCCTTTGAGCACTCTTCTCCTCGTGTCAAGTCTATATTTCTCCAGCTCCAGCCCTCGGTGTAAATCGCGTCTCTAGTGTGAACGATCGTTGGTGACGTCTTTCTACCTTTCGATGTCCATGTCCATGTCCATGTCCATCGCCCCTAATGTCCCTTTTTCAGGCGTCTTGGAAGCGAAGATGAAATCACCCTCTTGCCAGTGGCTAGTTCCCTGTACAGAAGGCCCTTCGAAATCATCACATCAGTAGACTCTTGCTTCTCGTTTTCCACCGTCATGGTGAGGCGACGCTGGAGTGTCCTCTCCAGGGCGCATATCTGGGCCGCGTTTTATGACAGATCGGTCGTTGCCCATGCAGCATGTCCCCCCCCGCCACCGATTTTGAAAGGTAGACGTCCATAAATCTTGGCGTCGTCGCAAGAGTTGCCAGAACGAAAGTGAATAAAACCTGATACTATCTTAGGGACACCGGTTCTGAAATTGTCCTCAGGGATTACTCCTGAAGCCTTTCTCAGGATTGCGTATGACGGCAAATCTACGGAGGGTTAAAATCAGGGTTTTTTTTTTCTCTTAACCGTCTGAGAAATCACGATAGCGGAAAACAACGTATACAAAAAGTATTTATTAACAATGTTTCTTCTAGTAAGAACAGATTCGAATTTATTTGTTTCATTTTTTTTTTTTTAGTTGTATGAATTGTTATCCAGATTCATATGTAAAAAGGCAATTATTTCAAAATTATTGTTTTTAAACTTAGTGCTTTCATCATGGCTGAAGTAATAATTGTCCCATAAAAGAACTCACCAGTAACCATTTAACTAGGTTTTGGTGATGAGAAGGCATAAACGTTTCTTAATAACTCAAAGCTGTTTTTGGATAATTCTCCAGTGATGGATATCTATAATTTATGTCCATTTGGACAACCATACTATAGAGAAGAGAAACGTTAATGCGTTATCAAAATGCAAAACTTGCATGAGAATACCTACATTGGGTGTTGTTGAAAATGCCTTGTTCAATTAATTAATTTTGAATTAATAGCTTGTCCAACTTGCCAGATGTTCCTTTGTTAAAGTTAGATTTTAATTATGCCATTCAGGATTCAACGTTTTGTGGAAGAAAGGGTATTGATTTTTATATATCAGTTCAACCCATACGTCAGAATTTAGTTGAACATGGAATTAATATACATTTTGTCTTTCAACTTTTTGATAATTTCCGTTTTTGTTTATCAGCTTTCTTTTCTTTACACGTGCCGTGTCCCCTCAGGACGTAGGCGATCACGACTCTCCACAATTTCCTGTCCCTTGTAGCTCTTAATAAACTTAGTCTTTTTGTTATTTCTCCTAAACCCTGTTACGTCATTCAAGTTCACTAAGTATGTTACGCGTTGCTGTCTCTCTTGCCTTCAGTCTGCCCTGTGAGTGTCAGATATTCCAAGCCTTCTTTCCTCACTATATACCCCAAAAACCTCAACTGTCTCTTCCTGGCGTTATTAGTTTCCTTTTTGTTTCCATTTGCTCCAAAACTTTGTCGTTGCTCAGCTCACATGTTCAGTTCACGGTATCCTCAGCATCCTTCTGTAGAACGACATATCTGTTGCCCCAGCTTTCCTCTTCATCTTTGAGGAGATCACTCCCATACAGGAGGATATATATTACATAACAGTTTATTACTTATATTTTTCCTGTCAGCAGGCCTTGTGCCACATGATGCCCCAGTGTGTGGGGGGGAGGTGACTGAATATCATCAGTTATGTGTCATGCTTAGACGATCATATATCTTTCGATAGGTTTCTTTTTCCCGTAGTAGGTTGCCATTTCTTTCTGCGGTAGACTAGTTGCTATCCAAAGCTATAGATATCTGTCCTGCTATTTTACCCATAGCTGGGGAAGAGGAGGGGATCCATACCGTAAGTTCAGCACGTAAGTCAATGTAACGGGTTAGACTGGAATTCGACCTCGGATTCTCCGATTCATCAATCCGAGCCACTATCCATTACTTCATCCTCGATTTCCAAAAACGAAGTACAATTAGATTTCTTTTTCAATTATATCTTCCCCCATCAATTCCAATGACTTCTTGCCACTTATCAGAAAAATTTTGAGTAAAATGGCACAAGTTTTTATAGGATAAACATTTCGAGAATCACTTGCATTTAATTTTATTTCGAGAAAGATTTTTTTTTTTCATCAAAACGTTTTGCAGCGATCGAAAAAAAGTAATAATCGGTTTCTACAGGTTGAATATAACGTGTTGAGTAGAACAGACCCACCGACAGCCACATTTTTTTCCTATGTTGTTCTTTCTGTATGCGACATTGCGCTGTCACGGAGGCGAACAATATATTTACTTTAAAACAATACTTTGCCACAGCTGCTAATCTAAGGTAGTGCTTCTTAAACTATCTGATGTTATGAACCTGCAGGGTTTTTTTTTGTTGTTTTTTTTTTCTCCAGTGTGCGACGAACTGAACGAAGCTTTTCAATCCAGCTGAGGGAAGCGCAGCGTCCCGATCCCCCCCTTTTTTTTTTTTTTTTTTTTTTTTTTTTAGATGTCCTATTTTGTGACTATCTGTACTAAACATGAGAATATGATGTCTTATTCATTCTAAGGCCAGTCATCATTCATATAACAAGACTTCCAAATATGCCAAGGACCGGTACCATATTTGTGTCATGTAATTATACCGGGTGTAACAGCAAAATTGTCCAAATCGTGTAACGACGTAATTGTCCATCCCGCAAAATATTTAATATCTAAAGACCACTAAACTAATTGAGTTTTTTTTTCTCCCAAGTTTTCAGATAAGTTGTTTAGCCATCTTGACACCATTTGCTGCAAGAATCCCTGAAAAACCCTTTCACTTATTCAGCTAGGAAGAGAATAGGTTGAAATCGTTTTGTGTTAGACTCACTGTCTTCCCCAGTAAGCAAGTGGGAAAGGTAAAAGCTCATTCAGGCCTTCAGTAATGCTATCAACATTCATATTCTGGCTTCTATCTTCAAAGCCAATTCAAGAACCATCAAGACAATGGTGAATAAGTTTGAAAAAGAGGAGAAAACTGGATCAGGAGATCACAACAGCAAGAGGAATCATCATTTCAACTTAAAGATCAATTAGAAAAGATCCAACTCAATCCGTAAAACGTTTGGCACGTGGGAGAGGAGTTTCACCTATGACAGTCCAAAGAGCAGGAAAAAAAAAAACTTGAAAAAAAAAATCGTACGTGAATCCTGTGAAGCAACTTGTTCCATCAGGACAGAAAGTTAGAAGGTTAGAGAGGATGAAGCTCATCTTGAATAAGTTGGAAAATTCTCCTGGAATATATATATATATATATATATATATATATATATGAACTTTATTTCAATCCTTTGAGTTTCAGATCCTTAGTTGTGATTAATTAATGATGACCATGTCATTTTCGGTTATGGTCGATTTCATTACAATTCTTCTGTTAATCTTGGAGAGTAATTATACATTCTTATTGCACAAAGTAGAGTACAGTAGTGTTATAAAAAAACACGGAGAATTCCAGTAAGATAACTTTAACTATTTCTAAAATACAACGATCCAGACAATTTTACTTTTACGCGATTCGGACAAATTTTTATATATATATATATATATATAATTTCCAAAATGATAAATCCAGGTAGAGCTCAATGTACCATACAGAGCAAGAATATAATATAAAAAGGCTCAAACACTAATATTCAATGGTTATAATTTATTACATTGGAACCGTAATCACGATCCAATTCATCAGACCTACAAATTCAAAAAGAAAACATATTAGTGTTTGAGCTTATTATATATATATATATATATATATATATATATATATATATATATATAAAAATTTCCTTTGCCCATCACATGATCTAATTATTTCAAGATGAGGTCGACGGTGCTTGCTCTCTGGCGATCCGTGTTCAAACGTAAGTGTCTATAGCGACACTTTATTCCTATATGACATTAAGAATTTTTTTTTGTTTTTTAATGCATTGCTTATATCTCAAAAAACCTTGGATTTCAGTGTCGCACTTTTCGTGCTCTGTCAAAAACACTTCCCAGACACATGAATTCTTGCACTTGTTGTTTTTGTTTTTATATATATATATATATATATATATCTAATTTGCATTTGGAGCTATTTCTTGCGCTAACAATCGAGAATTCAATCTTCTTTGTAATTGATGTTTAGTCGTTTCTTTAATTAAAAACACCTGTAACACGCTGAGAGTGATGAGGTGGTGAACTTGACAATCACTTAATTCTGACCCCAGATAAATTGTCTTCCGCCAACAAAAATGCATCTTTGTTATAATTGATTGGAAACACAAAGGTTGGAATTAAATTCAAACAATACGCGAACAAAGGAATAAAAGGAAAAAAAAATGGTTTCAGGGATAATTGCAATAATTATTTTTAACAAATGAGACAAAATCTTCGTCTTAACAAGAAATTAAAATTAATCAGTTAAAAAAAAATTAAGCCATACGAAGTGTATGTATGTACTTGGTTGATAAGTGAAGGCTTACGGCTAGATCACATTGAAATACTGGTTATCGCACGCTCCCAGAAGTTAAGCAACGTCGAGACTGGTCAGTACGTAGATGGGCGACCGCTTAGGCATACCAAGCCGTCCTGAGTAAGAGGATAACTATCAGGAGGTTTTGAGGAGCTTGGAACCATCTCTTATTTTACATGTTAGTACTTCGTTTGCACATTCCACGAAGTCGTTCCTTGCAGATTACCGTTCCTGGGTATGACGATAAACTGCATCCGCGTCCTTGGTAAGACGATAAACTATGGTCCAACAGCAAAGCCTCTGATTAGGTTTTGAGGAGCGTGGAACCACCTCTTAATTGCTGGTGTTCCCAGTTCCACCCTGACCCGGGGTGGTAACACCTGTTAGGGTCCTAACTATGGGCAAATAGTTAATACCCAAGCTGGGTTCAAAACACTATGAAAGTGTAAAAAGTAGGTTTAAATACCAGAAATACTTTGTAAGAAAAAAATTATTACGAGCAATACATTTTTGGAAAAAAAAAACATTAGCAGCAATAAAAATCTTGTCGGCATTAAATAACCCATTAAGGTTGATATACCGGAAAACTAAAACAAATCAATATATACTGAGATAGATAGATAAAGAAAATATTACCTGCAATAAAAATCTTGTCGGCATTAAATAACCCATTGATGTTGATATGCCTTAAAACAAACCTAACCAAACCTAGGATAGTATGTGGAATCTGTCGGTGGTGTAATGGATAATGACTCGGAATTTGAAATCTGAGATCTGAGTTCAAGTCGGGTTGTTTGTATTCACTTACACAGAAATAACCTTGGGAAGTGTATGAATTCCCCTCTTATCTCTTAAACTATGGGTTAAATAGTATCAGTAAAAATCATTATAATCTAAATAAAATCTTACAAACTTACAAGAACAGCCTGGGTCCTAGAGCCTCGGTCGGCAGAAAGAAATGCAAAGGGAAATCTGACTAGTGAGTCCTGAATCGAATGAGCTATGATCGCTCGAGCGTGTATCACATATGGCATTTAACGGACAGAATGTTAACAATAGTTGCTTTAAAGTCATTTGAATTTGAAAAGAGCTATTTACATTATTCGGACTATTGTCCTCATCGTTGTCGCCATATTTATTACAACGTTTCGCCCATTGTACGCTCCGGCCTTCTTAAGGTGGTTGGAATGTAGAACTGAACCCTTTATTTCGCTCACTGGCGTAGACTACATTCTAGTTCCACGTGGCATGTTTTTAATGGATGTCAGTTGTTAGTTATCTCGTGTTAATTTCCCTCTGATTCTATTCTCACTGCCTTTTCTTGAGCTCGTACTCTTTGGGTCCTGTCACTGGATCTAACTAACGCATTTATCCACTGTACCATGTGCCCTTGTGTTAGTTAAATCAGTGACAGGACCCAAAGTCTAGTTCAATACTCGGTTAAGGCAGTGGAGAACTTTCAGAGGGAATTTAACAGATTCTGATAACAGAACATCCTTTAAACATGGCACGTGGAACAGAACTTTGAGTCTGTCAGTTCCAACTGTCTTCTTAATTCTTGTTCTTGAAACGTAATAAAACAAATTCTCTAACAATCAATAACCCCTTACATCCTAACCATCTTGAAATATACACAGATACTGAAGGCCGACACGTTATAGTAAATATGGCGACGAAGATGGGGACAATAGTCGAATAATGTAAACAGTGTGCATAATACCTCATCTCAGAAATATAGACAGATACTGAAGGGCCGAAACGTTGTGATATATATAGCAACAAAGATGAGGACAATAGTCCGAATTATGTAAATAGTGTATAATATAATACCTCATCTCAGAAATATAGACAGATACTGAAAAGAGCTCTATGGAAAATTGATGTAGACTCGATCCTAGAAGTTATTCTTTCTGAGATTGTATGTAACATCTGCGGGATGGTTATTCTATCTGGTGCCGGATTTGCTTGTCAACGAAGAACACATTAAAATCGACCATCTCATGACAACTATGTGGATGTCCTTTCTGACAAACCTGCAGGGTACTTATATCAGTTTTGGGATAACATTTACTGGTCTGCCACCGGGCTAAAGAAGCACCTGAGAATGCACAGGGGAAAAAGTAACTTTAAAGACTCGCCATCAGCCCTTCGTGTGTCATATATGTCAAAACGTATGCAGAAGCAATGCTGGTTTATAGTCATGGTCGCTTAGCTCAATTTTAAAGAGATCGCCTTATTCCTTAAAGAAAAAAATGGCAGTTATCATATATATATATAATGTGCGCGGTCTATGGCATGGAGAGACGAACCGACTAGCCTCTGATTTCACTGGTATTTTTTTTCTTTATTTAAAAGTAAATTGGATCAGATAAACTGGGAGTTGTTTAGATTGGTCCATAAATGTGAGAAAGGCGTCTCTGTAAAATTACAGATTAAGCCCCGGAAACCAATTGTAATGAAAATTTCTATGCTGGTGTAAATTTAAATGTTTATTTCGAAAATAACAATAAAAGTTTGCAGAAGAAAAGCGTTTAAGAGTTATTGACAATATAAGTTCGGCCTTATTCACGTCTTGTCCGTGCGCCATTACTGGCGTTGTTTACATAAGTTTGTCTCGAGCAGAAATGCGCGGAAGCTTACTTAGTTAACGGCCTTTTTGCTGATCTTCTTATCTTCTGACTACGCGCATTTATTTTCTTACACGTCTTACTACACGCATTGCGTAGTAATTAAGACAAGTGAAACTTCGGCGCATGCTTACTCAAGGTGAACGTATGTAAAGAAAGCCAGTAATGGCTGCCGGGCTGTAGCCGCGACGCGAATAAGGCCGAATTTATATTGTTAACTCCTAAACGGTTTTCTCCGGCAAACTAACATTGTTATTTTTTATATAAATATGCAAATTTACATCAGAACGGAAGCTTTCATTACAATCGGTTTCCGGGGCTTAATCTGCAGTTTCACTGGCGTTTCTTTTCGAAGTAAAATATTTAGTTTTTTCTGTACTCTCTAGGTTGAGATGATGTATATTGGCGAACAAAATTGTATCGTGTTTAATTGGTTAGGAGAAATAGACATATAAAAGAATTTTAAAAATGATTTACAATTGTTTTCGTTTTATACAGGGTATTCAAGGATAATTAGAAAGAGGACTTTGCTATTTTAAAAAATTTTCTCATAAGGGTTCCTGTAAAAAATGATGTGGGGAAATGATTGTAGTTGAACTTATTCCGTTATTGAGTGGGTGGGTGTTTGGTTGTAGTGTGTAGATCATGCGTTGTGTTATGGAAGCGCAATTACTTACCCCCTGCCTTGTCTACTTTATTGTTAACAAAATCCCGTTTCTGTAATTATCCTTAAGATCTTCGGGTTGCCCACTGGAGGTGCGTGCAGGAACACCTTTCCATGCGCGACATGGCACTACAAGCACCTCGATATTATGCAACTGTTGATCAGAGCAGCCTTTACCCACCTCAGAGAAGCCTTCCTGTCTCTCATCAGAATGGATGATTCCCAACTCCTCGAGAGCGCCTCGTTACGTCTGCTTGGTCTCACGATGTCCGCTGACATGAGGTGGAGCAAATACATTGAACCAATAACTTCATTTACCGCAAGGAATGTTAATTCTCGGTGTCGTGCCAGAAAGTTTTTTTTTTCTCGTCTGAGTCCATCCTTCAAATCTATAAATCAGCCATCTGTCCTTAGATGGAATATTGCTGTCGTATATGGACTACTGCCCCCGCTGTACGTCTCGAGGTCCTCGACAAAATCCAGAGACGAATATGGAATGAGATAGGTTCTGATCTGGCATCTAGTCTACAGTCGCTTCCTCACAGATGTACCGTGGCTTCCCTGTGTCTCTTCTACAAGTATTTTCACGGCAACTGTTCCGACGAGCTACTTTCGCTGGTTCCCAGACTGCTTGAATTTAAGTGAGCTACCAGGCTGGCATCTCGGTCCCATCCTTTCACTGTTAAAACAGTTAAATGTAACCGTCTCTTCTGCTGAAACAGTTTCTTCTCTCGCACTTCCCATCTGTAGAACTCCCTTCTCCTTGCCTGCTTTCCCGATGACTATAATCTTCAAATATTCAAGTGTAATGTCAATCGACATCTGACACCCTGAGCTTATTCCTCGTCCTTCTCTGTATCCTTTTTCCTCAAACACGCCTCTTTAATCTTGTTCTCAATCCTCTGTAACCCCTTGCGTGCTAGTGGCACTCCCGGCTTGCTTGGGGTGAATTGCTTAAATAAAATTAAAAAAAAGAGTTATTCATGAAATTCAGGCTACGCATGCTTCACTGTTATTTAAAAAAAAAAAAAACGCACGTTGAAAAAGGCGGCTGCTGCTAATAAGATTTTTAATGCATGTATGGTGTTAACTCCACTTTCCAGAAACCGCTACTAGAGGTCGCTCTCCGGTACTATAAATACCCTACGATGATTTTTTTGCTTCCTCTTCTTACTTTTTCTGCTTCTTCGGTTGGAAATTCGTCTCCGGCTGTACTGGTCGAACTCTCTGCTTTCGGGCGGAGAGGAACCCAGACGAGGCTCTGCCGAAGTGCAGAGTCTCGTCTGAGATGGTAGACAGATACCCGACCCCGTTTTTTTTTTTTTTTTTTTTTTAACGGGATCTACGGGAAATTTTTGCCCGGGCCTACGTGCTCGGATACCCCACGTTAAATTCGGCCTTGTGCCACATCTGACCGCGTGGGGCGGTTGGCAAATATCCTTCTTACTTTTTCTGCTTACACGTCAACATGTAAGTCTCTCGCGGGAAAACGCGTTTCGCATTGGGAAACGCATGAACACTCGTACGTACGCACATTCACTCATTACACATCCTTTGGGCCAAAACGGTTTTTACATTATTTTGTTGCACACATCATTGTATTTGTCACTTTTATACTTTTCTTGTTAATACATTATAATTTGTTTTAGTGATTCTGATCCTATTTATATGTCGGCAGTTTTTACTTAGTTGTGTTTCATTTATTGGTTGTAAAATATAGGATTTTACATCCTATGAATGTACGGTTTCTGCATATCTATCCAGATTGGCTGAATCCTTTGAAGTCTGGATTAGAAACGTTAAGTCCGATAGCGTTTCCTATTGGCTCTAAATTGTTTATTAGATTTGAATTTCCAGTGAAAATAAACATCGAAATGACAATAATTCGACAATGTTGTTTTAACATTTTGCAATTATTGTCGTGGATTAACAATTTCGAAGAGAACTGTTTGGTCAGTTGCTTTTTAATTATTATTAATTATCACGTGTATAAATAAGGCGCATGAAAATATCTCTTCATTTTTCTCAATCGACCCCTCTCCGTACATTGAAATATATTCGTGAATGTGTGTGTATATATACATATGAAGTTGTGTGTGTGCATGTGCACGAAAAAATGTTTTTGTGTATAGTAATAATAATTACCGAAATACGTGCGTTTCCCTTTATTACATTTTGTTGCGAAGACCTACTAAATTGAATTAAAAGAAAACCTACAATTCGGAAAGATATTCACAGCAATGTCGTCAAATCTTTTCCTCTCCGCCTTTCTCTGTTTCAAACAGGAATGTAGTTATTAATATTAGATTTTCAGAGTTTGTCAGTTTCCGGTAAATTTCTCAGCTGTAAAAAAAGAAAAAAAAATGCCAAACATTTTTAATAATAAAAAAAAATAGTCCTACGGAAAAAAATAAAATATTAAATATAAATAACAGGAGAGAAAATAAAATAAAACAAACAAAAAAAAAAAACTAATGGCGATAAGAAAATTACATTATAGCAGAAGTGGGAGGGAAGAGAAATCGCACCAATCAGATGTTCTCATCGCGGTCACGTGGCTTTGTTGCCCGGCCGAGGAAGAAATTGAGAAATATATACTGACCTTAATTTTTCAAATGAAATATTTTTGAAAGTCCGTTCAGCTGAGAGGCGGTAAAAGGTGAGGCTTGTTAACCACATTAACCTAATAGAATATACGCAGCTGACCAAGGGAAAGAAAATAAATTCAGAAATTTTTGTTGTTTGTTTTTGTTTTTTTTACCTACAATTTGATTATCATCATAAGAAAACATTTCGAGGGTTAACCGAGGAAAAAAAGGAAATAATAAAACGGCGGTTTATCCCTCTCCGTCTCTTCCGTTTTCATTAATTTCTTGTGTGCTCTCATGTGTCTTTTCTCTCTCTCGTTTCATCTTCACATCCTAAAACTCTTATCGTCTCTTCTCTCTAACCGTGACTCCTTCTCTCTCATCGTGTCTACTTCTCTCTCTCTCACTGTGACTCCTGTCTCACTTCTCTCTCTCACCGTGATTCCTTCTCTCTCTCGCCGTGACTCCTTCTCTCGCTCGCTTCATTCTCGTCGTGACTCCTTCTCTCTCTCTCTCACATCTCTCTCGCCGTGACTCCTTCTCTCTCTCTCTCTCACACACATCTCTCTCGCCGTGACTCCTTCTCTCTCTCACATCTCTCTCGTCGTCCTCCTCCTCTCTCTCACTTCTCTCTCCACTTCTCTCTCTCGTCCTGACTCCTTCTCTCTCTCACTTCTCTCTCGTCCTGACTCCTTCTCTCTCTCACTTCTCTCTCGTCCTGACTCCTTCTCTCTCTCACTTCTCTCTCGTCCTGACTCCTTCTCTCTCTCACTTCTCTCTCGTTCTGACTCCTTCTCTCTCTCTCTCTCTCGTCCTCTCTCTCTCTCACTTCTCTCTCGTCCCTGACTCCCTTCTCTCTCTCTCTCGCCTTCTCTCTCGTCTGGCTCCTTCTCTCTCGTCCTGACTCCTTCTCTCTCTCTCTCTCTCACTTCTCTCTCGTCCTGACTCCTTCTCTCTCACTTCTCTCTCGTCCTGACTCCTTCTCTCCTCCTCTCTCTCTCTCACTTCTCTCTCTTTCTGACTCCTTCTCTCTCACTTCTCTCTCTCTCTCTCTCTCTCTGAATTCTGACCCAAAAAAGAACAAAGCTCACCGTGCTCATGATATTAGCTAGAAACGTTATGAACTTGTGAAGAGTAGGAATAATCAGTGGCTCTCCAGTTATGCGAAGGAGCTGCCTACAATGACGCACACAATCTTTACATCCTCTGTAATCACATTAGGTGTTGTGAGCTAACAAGCCTCATGTCATAGCACCGTCTACATCTGGTGGTAGAGACTTGGACCGAATGAGATGACTCTATGTTTTCCACTCAGTCTCTTCTCCTGTCTCTATGGCCATGAATTATCCCCGTCCTTGGTAAGACGTTAAACTATATCCGCGTCCTGTGTAAGACGATATACTGCCTTCCAGCGGCAAGGCCTCTGATTAGAAGATTTTGAGGAGCGTGGAACCACCTCTTAATTACTGGTGTTTCCAGGTCCACCCTGACCCGGAGTGGTAGCATCTGTTAGGGTCCCAGCTATGGGAAAATAGTTAACTATTACCAGCAATACTTTTTTGAAAAAAAATATTACCATCAATACAATTTTGAAGGAAAAATATTACCAAAAACAGATTTTTGACAAAACAAATTATTACCAGCAATAAAAATTTTTCTCTGCATTAAATAACTCATTGAGCTTGATGTGCCGTAAAACAAAATAAACCAAACCAATCTAAACCAAAGAATACATATTCTATTCATAGGGATCTATCCTAAAAATGTTGTCGGCATTAAATTTCCCATTGAGGTTGATATGCCGTAAAACAAAATAAACCAAACCAAACATAAATTAGCTTTTATTTTTAAGCGTTTCACCCCAAGCAAGGCGGGAAGCCACTAGGACGCAAGGGGTTACAGAAAATTTGGAACAAGATCAGATAGGAGTGATAGAAGAAAGGATGAAGAGAAGGGTAGTGGATAGATCAAGGCAACTGGAGATGACGATTGACATTACATTTGAATAGCTGGAGATTATAGCTCTCAGGGAAAATGGAATAGGGAAGGGAGTTCCACAGGCGAGAGGTGCGAGACATGAAGCTATTGGTGTAGAAGAGACGGCTATATTTAGGAGTTTCGACAGTGAAGGGGTGAGAGCGGGATGCCAGCCTCGTAAGGCGCTTGAACTCATGAAGTCTGGGAACCAGCGAATGCAGCTCCTCGAAGCAATTGCCATGAAAGTATTTGTAAAACAGGCAGAGAGAGGCGACGGCGCGTCTGTGAGAGAGTGACTGTAGACGAGATGCCAGAGCAGGGTCAATTATATTGCATATCCGCCTCTGGAGCCTATCAAGAACTCTGAGGCAAACAGAAGGGCTTCAGACCATATATGGCAACAATACTCCATGCAAGGGCGAATTGTTGATTTGTAGATCTGGGGATCGATTCCGGGAGAAAATTTCCTGGCGCGGCACAGGGAGCCAACTTTCCTTGCGGTGGACGAAGCAATTGACTCAATGTATTTGTTCCATCTCAGGTCAGCCGTCAACGTGAGACCGAGCAGCCATAGAGAGTTCATCAAATAGGTTAGAATGATTAGGGCAAAATGTGTTACTATAGGCAAACACACTGACGAGTAGGGGGAGAAAAAAAATACAATAAAATAAAATTTAAAGATTAAAAATAAATAAAGAATTAATAGAAAAAAATTTAAATGAGTTTTCGGTAGCGCGAAAATATACTCACACAGGGCAGCAAGTGTTTGTCCGCTTTCTTCCTCATGATAACAAGTGAATGTACGGCTTAAGTCCAAGCATCGACCTGGTGGAGGAGGGGGGGAATCAACGGCCAATCCTCCGCCCTCACCAAATTTGGCTAGATGCGAAAGTGTCTCGTCAGTATTCTAATGATGTAGTGACCGACTCTTCTTGCTTGATAAATTGTCTGAACTTGGAATTGTTTCTGCTTGTGAATTTTCATGACTGTCACTCTCACGTTATATTACTTTTTATCTCTGCCGATTTGAATTTCCTGGGCTACTGCACGTAGCGCCCTATCGAGAAGAGTAAACAAAAGAGAGGGGAGGAGGAGGAACTTATCTCTTTCTGTCTTTTCGAAATCTCTGCCTCCAGACAGAGAGGAACCCAGATGAGGCTATGCCGGAGAACAGTCTCGTTTGGGGGAGGTAGACAAATCAGAATAATCAAACAAGGGTCTGCAGTCAATTTTTATCCGAGCCTACGTTAAAAACTGGCCTTGTGCCACATCTTGCCTTGTGGGGAGCTTGGTAAATAGAGAGAGGGAAAACAGGAACCAGTCATTTTTACGTCTGGTCTGATGCTTCTGTTATGTATTTAGAGATTCTTGATAAAATCCTCTCTCTCTCTGCAATGTTATCGACCCTGACATGACATCTCGGATTCACTCACTCACTCACTCACTCACCCCGCCGTGAGGTAGATACCCTGTGCCTTTTTCTATGGTAATTGTTCTGTTGAACTTTGCTCTTTGGCACCTTGACTTTACAAATTTAAACGCAATACTAGAGTTACGGAAAGGTCTTATCTTACGGCTGAAATGGCGAGATGTAACCGTAAGTTCTATGCTAACAGTTTCTTCTCTCGCACTTCTTGCTTGTAGAACTCTCTCCCGGCCGATAATTTTCCAGTCTACTTTGATCTGCAAAAAATGTAAATGCAATGTCAATTTTTATCGTCTGTCTTAATTCCTGTTCTTTTCTCGCCTTAATAATGTTTTTCCTTTTTCTTCTACTCTTTCACGCTCAGTAGCTTTTGCGTCTTAGTGGTTTTATTGCCTTGCTTGGAGAGAAATTTTTAAAAACAACCGTTATGAACGAGATGGCCAATATGAATGAGATGGGGAGATGTAATTGCCCTCTATGTCGCAACGAGACAGAATATGCTTTTGTAGAATAACCATTTCTTACTGTCTGTTCGCGCAATAGAAGGCCCAAGAGCCACTCAAGGTAGAGACTTACTGAGTGTAATTATTTTAAGAAATTGGGAAGAAAGAAATCAGAAATTCATATTATAATAACAGATGGGATAGACGATTTGATCATGGATTTTATCGAGGAAGCATCCTCGCGGGAGTTTGTTCCTCAAACCAACAGTTCTGGAAAAGATTCTGTCTGAGTAAAACTTGCTATTTATCAAATGGACACGAAGATAATGAAGATGGTTTGCCACTGTGAAACATCGAATCCTAGCTGCAAAAGTCCGAGCTGGTGGCATATAAAGAATGTTGCTCGTTTGACAATCTGTCATAGTCATAGTGATAGAGAAGCGAGATGCTGGCGAGGTTTTGTCTGCGGTATAAGGGTCGAAGTGGGGAGAATAATTAATCACCACCCACAAAGCTATGCAAGGGCTTTTGAACTTTGTCGAGGCTGGACACCGAGGGTTGGGCATCACCTTTGCTTTCATTCTCCCGTGTCAATCTCTCTCCTTTCAACCCATTTTTTTTCTCCCTTTCTCTCACGTTTCAATCCATTCTCTATCTCGCTCCCACTCTCTCTATGACTTTCTCTGTCACTGCCTATATCACTTTCTTTCTCTCAACCTTTCTCTCATTGTCTCTCAACCTTTCTCTCATTGTCTCTCAACCTTTCTCTCATTGTCTCTCAACCTTTCTCTCATTGTCTCTCAACCTTTCTCTCATTGTCTCTCAACTTTTCTCTCATTGTCTCTCAACCTTTCTCTCATTGTCTCTCAACCTTTCTCTCATTGTCTCTCAACCTTTCTCTCATTGTCTCTCAACCTTTCTCATTGTCTCTCAACCTTTCTCTCATTGTCTCTCAACCTTTCTCTCATTGTCTCTCAACCTTTCTCTCATTGTCTCTCAACCTTTCTCTCATTGTCTCTCAACCTTTCTCTCATTGTCTCTCAACCTTTCTCTCATTGTCTCTCAACCTTTCTCTCATTGTCTCTCAATTCATTCTCTATCACTTTTTTCCTCTCTCTGTCACTTTTTTCCTCTCTCTGTCACTTTTTTCTCTTTCTCTGTGTCACTTCTCTTTCTCTCTCTGTGTCACTTCTCTTTCTCTCTCTGTGTCACTTCTCTTTCTCTCTCCTATCGTTTCAACCCCCCTCTCTCTCTTACTCTTTCCTATCGTTTCAACCCCACTCTCTCTCTCTCACTCTTTCCTATCGTTTCAACCCACTTTCTCTCTCTCACTCTCTCTCTCTCATTCACTTTCTCTCTTCAATCTAAAGTACTAACTATTCTACAGATTCCTTCTGGCACTCGGTTAAAACGATAGCTTTTTGGACAGTCTTATTCCCAAGTTTACATATGATTTTAGAAAATGTGAAATTATGGTTCTTGGATTTCTACATAAGAATCTGAAAATACATTTTTTGCGATTAATATTGAAGTAATCTTCACTTTCATGAAATCCTGTTTTTCATCTTCTCTCAGTTTCGTAAATATCTTAATGGAGTCCGCAATTTTTTTTTTTTTTTTTTTTTCTTTTGTGGGTTTTAAATAACCTGAAACATATTTCAAATTGTAGGAGGTCGCTTAAAGCACCCGGTCCTCTCTCTCTCTTAACACATATATAGATATAAGATATAATTTGTGCCTGATGAGCTGGAAAACTAGCGAAACTTAAGACGCGCACCTAAACGTAGGTATTTGTATATGCATATTTATTAATATATATCTTTGCTCCGTCTAAGCACTGATATGTTTACACCTCATGAATAAATTTAATGATTATTTGCTTACCTGTCTATGCACGCCAACACGCGCATATATGGTTGCTTAGATCTGGTCGTTTCATTTATCGAAATATATATATGCGCCGATAAAGAAATGGGCATATATGATGAAAAAAATATCCAAATCTTAATAAAAGCAATGTTTTATGGTCAAAATTATTAAGATTAAAATTCCAATTTGGTTTTATGCCCCGTTTCTTTTAAAGTCCTTTCATATTTTTCTTTTTATCGTGGAAAATTATTTTACTAAAGTAATTTCTAGATAACTTGGACTTTGTTCCTTTGGGAATGTGCTTTATTATACTCGCATATTACATAATATTTATGTTGGTCACACTACAAACTCGCTTTCACGACGCTTGACACTACATTTGAAAGATAACTCTGACATTTTTAGGCATTTAAAACAACATACCTGGCCGCATACACAATTCCGAAAAATCCTTGTTGAAAACACAACTATACTTAAACATGAAAACAATAAACAAAAACTAAAAATTCTTGAAGCTATATACATAAAACAGTTGAAACCTAAGCTGAACAATGAAATCTCCACAAATATTCTTAAATGCCTATAATTGATAACAGAATCCATTGGTTTATACCAGCGGCTTCCCATACTTAATACTTCTCGTTTTCACTCTCGCGTGATCATGTGTGACGTCGGTGCAATTTTCGCTTCCAGCGTCTTGTATGCACGAGTTTGTCGTTGCTTGGAAATCTTCTATATTAACAGAAACAGACTATCATCATTGTTTTGTCCGTGTATTGCTTAATATATTGTAATGTATTTGTAATCTCTGATAATGGCTTATGTAAGACGAAAGCTTAGATTGGATTAAAAAATATGTATCAATATTGTGATTTTCTTTCTTCGTTTAATGATAACGCTGTTAAGCTTATCAGACGATATGAAAAGAATTTACATAAAATAAATAGACAACACTTGTCTATATTATTTAATGAAACATGCATCAATATATATATATATATATATATATATATATATATATATATATATATGTACAAAATTTTATAATAGCAAAAAGAAATAAGCGTAATTTAAAAAGCATTTTTTAATGTAAATTCTGATAGCTAAAAAACAACCGTTTTCGTCCTAGTCTTATCAAATTTACTCCTGGGAATTAAAATCAGAAACGTGTAAAAGAAATAGAGGATGACTAATGGGGAGAAAAAAAATACAAAGAAAACTAAAGCCCAATAACATTCAAACCCAGCAAACAATCCCTCTGTTTACAGAGGGAAGGCTTGCGGGATCTGATGTATAAGGACTTCAGAACCTTTAGGTGGTATGAAGAGTGGGACCTTGATAACATAGAAAAACGGTCCTTTTAAATCCAGAGACACAATTCCTGCTATTTATAATATGCTGTGCGATAGAAGACCCGGATGTATTAAACTTGTCGGCCATTACTGGCAGCCGGATTCAAAATCCTAGGAGATAAGTGTTGCTTTATTCGCAAATCCAAGTGTTGAGACGTCCTATTCTCTTTTCTTTTTCTCCTCTCCTCTCCTCTTTTTCACCTCATCTCACCTCTCCTCTCCTCTCCTCTTTTTCTTCTCTCCTCTTTTTCTTCTTTCCTCTCCTCTCCTCTTTCCTCTCCTCTCTTCTTTTTCTTTCCTCTCCTCTTTTTTTTTCTCCTCTCCTCTTTCATTCCTCTCCTCTCTTTCTTTCCTCTCCTCTCTCCTCTTTCTTTTCTCTTCTCTTCTCCTCTCCTCTCCTCTTTTTTCTCTTCTCCTCTCTTCTCTTTTCTCTTCTCCTCTCCTCTTCTCTTTTCTCTTCTCTTCTCCTCTCTCTTCTCTTTTTTCTCTTCCTCTCCTTCTCTTTCTCTTCTCCTCTCCTCTTCTCTTTTTCTCTTCTCCTCTTCTCTTTTTTCTCTTCTCCTCTTCTCTTTTTCTCTTCTCCTCTCCTCTTTTTCTCTTTCTCTCTCTTTTTCTCTCCTCTCTCCTCTTTTTTTCCTCTCTCTTCTCCTCTCCTCTTCTCTTTTTCTCTTCTCCTCTCTTTTCTTCTCTCCTCTCTCCTCTTTCCTCTCCTCTCCCTCTCTTCTCTTTCCTCTCTCCTCTTTCTCTCCTCTCCTCTTTCCTCTCCTCTTTTTTCTTTCCTCTCCTTCTCTTTTCTTTCACTTTCTCTTCTCTTCTCCTCTCCTCTTTTTTTTCTCTTCTCTCAATTCTCCTCTCCTTCTCTCTTTCCTTTCCTTCTCCTCTCTCCTCTCCCTTTCTCTCTTCTTCTCTTTTTTCTCTTCTCCTCTCCTCTTCTCTTTTTTTCTCTTCTCCTCTCCTCTTCTCTTTTTTCTCTTCTCCTCTCTCTTCTCTTTTTTCTCTTCTCCTCTCCTCTTCTCTTTTTCTCTTCTCTCTTTTTCTCTTCTCCTCTTTGACTCCTCTCCTCTTTTCTCTTTTCCTCTTCCTTTTTTCCTCTTTTCCTCTCTCTTTCCCCTTCTCCCTCCTCTCCTCTTCTTTTTTTTTTTTCTCTCTCCTCTTTCTCCTCTCTTCTATGTTCTCCTCTTCTCTTTTTCTCTCTTTTCTTTCCCTCTATTCTTCTCTCTCCTCTCCTCTTTTTCTTCTCCTCTTCTCTTTTTCTCTTCTCATTTTCTCTTTCTTTTTCTCCTCTCCTCTCCTTTTTCTTTTTTTCTACTTCTCTCCTCTTCCTCTTTTCTCTTTTCCTCTTCTCTTTTCTCTTCTCTTCTCTTTTTTTTCTCCTCTTCTCTTTTTCTCTTTTTCTCTTCTCTTCTCCTCTTCTCTTTTTTCTCTTCTCCTCTCCTTTTTTTCTCTCCTCTTCATCTTTCTCTTTCTTTTTTTTTCTCTTCTCCTCTTCTCTTTTTTCTCCTCTTCTTTTTTTCTTTTCTCTTCTCCTCTTCTCTTTTTCTTCTTCTCTCTTCTTCTCTTCTCTTCTTCTCCTCTTCTCTTTTCTCTTCTCTCTTCTTTTTTCTCTTCTTTCTCTTCTTCTCCTCTTCTCTTTTTTCCTCTTCTCCCTCTTCTCCTCTTCTTCTCTTTTTTCTCTTCTCCTCTTCTTTTTTTCTCTTCCTCTCCTCTTTATTTCTTCTCCTTCTTCTTCTCTTTTCTCTTCTCTTCCTCTTCTCTTTTTCTCTTTTTTTCTCTTCTCCTCTTTTTTCTCCTTTCTTCTCTTTCTCTTCTTCTCTTCTCTTTTTCTCTTCTCTCTCTCTCTTTCTCTTTTTTCTCTTCACCTCTCCTCTTCTCTTTTCTTCTCCTCTTCTTTTTTCCTTTTCTTTTTCTCCTCTCCTCTTTTTTTCTTCTCCTCTCTTCTCTTTTTCTCTTCCTCCTCTTCTCTTTTCTCTCCTCTCTTCTCTTCTCTTTTCTCTTTTTTTTTCTCTTCTCCTTTTCGTTTCACTTCTCTTTTTCGTTTCTCTTTCTCTTCTCCTTTTCGTTTCTCTTCTCTTTTTCGTTTCTCTTTCTCTTCTCCTTTCTCTTTTCTCTTCTCTCTCCTCTTTTTCTCTTCTCTTCTCCTCTTCTCTTTTCTCTTCCTCTCCTCCTCTTTTTTCTCTTCTCTCTTTTCTCTTTTTCTCTTCTCTCCTCTCTTTTCTCTTCTTTTCTTCTCTTCTCCTCTTTTCCCTCTCTTCTTTTTTTCTCTTCTCTTTTCTCTTTCTTTTCTCTTCTCTTTTTCTCTTTTTTCTCTTCTCCTCTCCTCTTTTTTTCTCTTTCCTCTCCTCTTCTCTTTTCTCTTCTTTTCTCTTC
>CAHIKZ030000322.1:1202500-1235538 GCA_903632075.3 Acanthosepion pharaonis
AAAAAGAGGACAACATGGTAGTAGTAGTAGTGAACAGAGAATTAAAAGAGGATGTAGTTGGCAATGGATAGAGTAAGGTGAAAGAGAGATGAGAATTTATTTATTTATCGAATGAGTCGATTATCGACCAAGTCTCGCAGCTTGCAATTGTATACCGCCCTATGAAGTTCCCACTCGCAACTTGATAATATCCGCAATTCTGGCCAGCATCAAATCTAGGGTACGAGAGACAGACCGTGAACCTTATGTTAAAAAATAAAATGCTCTTTTTTTTTTTTTTTTTTTTTTTTTTTTTTTTTTTTTTTTTTTTTTTTTTTTTTTTTTTTTTTTTTTTTTATTTTTCTTTTTCTTTTTTTTTTTTTTTTTTTTTTTTCTTTTTTCTTTTTTTCTTTTTCTCTCTTTTTTTTTTCTTTTTCTTTTTTCTTTTTTTTTCTCTTTTTTTTTTTCTTTTTTTTCTTTTTTTTTTTTTTTCTCTTTTTTTTTTTTCTTTTTCTTTTTTTCTTTTTTTTTTTTCTTTTTTTTTTTTCTCTCTTTTTTTTCTTTTTTTTTCTTTTTTTTTTTCCTTTTGTTTCCATTTTAAGGATTTTTTTTCGCTTGCGCGCTCCGTCTATGGTACGTTCAACATCCTTCTATAGAACGAAATTTTTGTTGCCTCTACCTTTCTCTTCATCTGCGAGGAGACTGTTCAACATTTACTGACACTTCAGACAACAAAAAAAAAACTGCCTGAATCTCTCTTCTCCCTCTTACTATGGGTTAAATATTACGGCGGACTAGGCTCATCGTATCATAATTTCGTTATTTTTTGTTTTCTTTTACTGTAAGAATGTATTCCAATGTCATTTTATTTAAGAAATACATTGCCGGTGCATTTTACTAGAGGAACGCATTGCAATTTTTTTTTCTGGAGGAACGCAGAGCGATAAGGTTTTTCCTTTTTTGCTGGAGGGACGCAGAGCGATAAGGTTTTTCCTTTTTTGCTGGAGGGACGCAGAGCGATAAGGTTTTTCCTTTTTTGCTGGAGGGACGCAGAGCGATAAGGTTTTTTTTTGCTGGAGGGACGCAGAGCGATAAGGTTTTTCCTTTTTTGCTGGAGGGACGCAGAGCGATAAGGTTTTTCCTTTTTTGCTGGAGGGACGCATTCCGAAAAGGCTTTTCCTTGAGGAACACATTTGAAATAAATTGGGTGCGAGTATTTTTGAATTCAAGCAAAAATTAATGCCTGAATACAATTATATTTGTAATCGACGTGCATTGCTAATAGTTTTTATTATAAAAATTCACTGAAAATCATTTCAGAAGTAATTTTCAAAAGAGTTAGGACTTAAGGCAAAAATTAACAACTGACAGAATACGGTTATTATACGAATAGTTTCTTAGGAAAAGTATTCCATTTAATTTCATACATCAAATACACCGACTGATAAGCATATACTTTTATTTCACCCAACTCAAAAATAAAATATCCAAATATACTGCGTGTTATCAATATAGACGTGAAGCAAATTCCCAAAGGATGAAGTTCTAAATGAGAGAACAGTATCCCTGAAATATGTAATGGTAATATTAGCTGTTTCTCTACAACGAAACATTTGGCATTCATCGACTGAGTTCGGTTAAATTTTATAAAAAAAACAAAACTTTCTCTTAAAACTTTTCAAGGAAACAGTTTTTTTTTTTTTAATCAAATAGCTGGTTCAGTATTGATGGGAGTTTCCTTCCTAACCTTTTATTTGAAGTGGTCTGGAATATCGACATGATGATTACTTCATTATTTTCTCTTCGAGTTACATGTGCTATCCATTTAGGTTGTTGCTGCTGTTGGTAGTCCTCAAATGATGTCGTTTCTGTTATGTGATACACTTCTTTGTGAATCTGTATCTCTAGTCTACAATATTCAAAGGAGAATAGCCGTTGGTAAGACCCTCAGGCTTCACTCGCCCAAAGCCTTTTTTTAACCATTGATCTTAGAAAGCGGTTGTATACAACAGACAGTTTAGATATTTCTGAACGAATCTGATGCCATTCGTCGTATCCATATGAAAGTCTTGATCTGACAAGACTTTTTGAGAACATGGCTTAAGTTTTCAGGTTGATACTTTGGTTTCGTACTAAGTTACGTTATTGTATGATACTGCATTTGGCACAGCCTATTCTATGTTTAATTTCTTTTTATCCTATATTAAATTTGTTATAATTGATTCATACGCCGAGGTATTTGAGCCGTTTCGTATTTACTAATTTCAAATTTTAATGATGGATTCAGGGTAAGTAACATCACTGGTTTCATTCCAATTCCAAATCATAGTTTCTAATTTTGGGGGCACTTCGACGTGGTGCAATGGTTAGCAAGTTTGTCTCGCTAGAACAATTACAACTGAGTTGTGAATTCGACCCTCACTGGGCTCCCTGTACTTTCGGCTTTGTGTCACATCTAAGCTAGGATTAGAAAATCACAACAGTTTGTTTTCGAAACGTTTATCTTGAGTTGTATTTCTGTAAACATTTCAAGATCATTCTTATCCCAACTATGAATACCTATGTCATCAGCATACCCCTCCATCCTCATCATCAGCATACCCCACTATCCTCATTATCAGTGCGTCCTGGATAAGACATTAAACTACACCCAATAGCAAGGCCTCTGATTGGAGGTTTGAGAAGTGTGAAACTACCTCATAATTGCTGGTGTTCCCAGGTCCACTCTGACTCATGGTAGTAGCACCTGTTAGGGTCCCAGCTATGGGCAAATAGTTGATCCTCAAATAGGGGTTAAAACGCTGTGGAGGTATTAAAATAGGTATTAATACTATGCAATACATTTTTCAGGGAAATTTATTACCAGAAATACATTCTCAAGAAAAAATTTTTTACCAACAATACTTTTACAAAGGAAAAATTATTAACAGCAATACATTGTTGAGGAAAAATTTATTAATGGCAATGAATTTTTTAAGAAAAAATTTATTACAAGCAATATAGTTTTGAAGGAAAAATTACTATTGGAGATACAATTTTGTGGAAAAATTATTACCAGCATTGCTTTTTTGAAGGAAAAATTGTTACCAGCAGTTCATTTTTAAAGGAAAATTATTACAAACAAAATATTACCAGCAATACATTTTTGGAAAAATATTACCTGCAATAGATTTTTGAAGAAAAACATTATCAGAAATAGATTTTTGAAAGAAAAAAAAAACATTACCAGAAATACATTTTATAAAATAAAAAAAATAGTACTGACAGCAATAAAAATTTTGTCGGCAATAAATATCCCATTGAGGTTGATATGCCACAAAACAAACCAAACCAAACCTCATCCTCAGTACATTTGCCTCGGTAGGGGAAGCAAAATCGTTCTCTTTAGATTGGTAGATTCGTTTGGGATGTGGTATGGAATACTTAAATGATCAGTTCCCGCCTCGACGAAGAAGCTGTACAGTTTCCCAATTTGCTTTTTCCTGGAGATGTTTAATTATGTATATTCTGTCATTGATGTAATGATGGTATATACATCATCAAACAAGAACGAAAACCAAACTAGGTCGGTATCCTGGGTAAGACGATAAACTACATCCGGCAGCAAGGCCTCTGATCAGGAGTTATTAAGGAGCATGGAACCACCTCTTATTTGCTGGTGTTCTCAGGTTCACCCTGAGTCGGGGTGGTAGCACCTGTTAGGGTCTCAGCTATGGGCAAATAGTTACCCCCCCTCGAAAACTGGGGTCAAAACGTGTAAAAATAGGTTTTATTACCAGTAATACATTTTGAAGGAAAAAATATTACTAGCAATACATTTTTGAACAAAAATATTACCTGCCATAAAAATCTTGTCGGCATTAAATAATTTATTGAGATTGATATGCCGTAAAACAAAACAAACAAAACTGGGTCGTGATGAGTTGACTTTCATAAATCTGTGTGCTTAGTTAATATTCGTTAATACTTCCGCCATGATGAATTCAGTTGAGATACCTCTGTATGTGTGAGGATTTTGGTGATACATTTCTGTTTCCATAGACAAATACTATTTTTTGTTGGCGGGGGTGGGGATGTATTTCTGATTCCAGTCTTTTTTCACAGAATAGAGAAATGTTTTATTGAATTCGAGGAGAAAGTAAGCTTAAAGTAAGTTTATCCTCAATGTCGAGCGATGCTTTATGATGCTTCATTTGTTGTTAATAGTTTTGCTTAATTTCCTCATTAGTAAATTCATTATTCTTTGTTTGTAGACCGATTTCGGAAAAATTGGATAAATACTTTTCTAGTTCTGCGGACATCTTAAGTTTAGTGTGGTCGGGATTCAAATGTAATTTAAATTGTTTTTTGAAACCAGGACATTTCTTCTGATGAGGCTTTGATTGTAATGCTATAATTTTGATTTTTCGCTTTTCTCCACATTTTAACACATTGTTGTTTGGTTTCATTAATTTAATTTATAGTTTTCCGAAGATACTATTTTTCCAGGCCCTTGTAAAACTAAGATTTTATAGGCCGCAATGTACGGCGTAGTGGGTGTATTTTTCGTATCACACTTGAATAATTATCTTACTTATATAAATGTATATATACGAATATGGAAAAGAATGAAGATTTTCAATAATATATGCATTACTGGTTCCCATATTGTATACATTTCTACGCTTGGTCAGCTCAGGAGATTTTTGTAGCCTAGCATATGTGCTGATTTCTTAAGTTTACGAATTTTCCAGTGGTGGTCTTTGTCTATAATCTCAGCCTGATACTACAGAGGGCGGTGATATCCCTTTTCTTTCCGTATGTGCCACAGTGACAGGAGAACATGGAGAGAGGAATTAACAGGAGATAACTGACATCCATTAAAACATGGGACTTGGAATTAGAATTATTTTGAATGCATTTTTTGAGATGTACAGTCTTGGAAAGTGGGAAATGATATTTGTCAAAAAAAAACGGTTAAGAACCACTACTATAGGCATGCATTGGTCAGGTTTGTACATGAGGTAAGCATTAGGTTAATACTTGAGTCTATTGATTAGTCGGATTTTCACTTGAATCTAAAAGCAAACATTGGTCAGGTTTTCTCTTGAGCCTATAGATAAACGTCAGTTACATATTGCTCGTGTTATAATTGAGTCTATCTGGAAATATTGATTGGGTTTTTACTTAATTCTATAGGTAAAAATTTTAGATTTATATCTGAATCTATAAATTAATATTGGTAGGGTTTAGTCTAGTGCAGGAATTCTCACCCGGTGAGGAATCCCCACCCGAAGTGTGGAGTGGGGGGGAGATTTCAAGGTTTCAGTGAGAGAAGAATAATCTTTTAGATTTTCCTGAGTTAAAAAAAAAACAATCACAACTTTCTCATTGTCTGTAATCTTCATCATAATAAAATCGATTTAAATACCCTGAGCTTTTATTGAACCTTTTTGTCTATTGAATTATAATACCCTGGCATTCTACTGAACTTTTTGTCTATTGAATTATGCTTCAGTTTATTTATTTAATAATTAGTTATGAATTAAAACAAATTACTGTACTGTCAAATTGAAAAATCCATTGACATTTTCTATTGCTATTAAACTTGTAAAACTCTTCTAAAAAATAATCCATTTAAATGTATAATTACTAATATGGAAAACAATGAAGGTTTTCAATAATACCTTTTGAGTCAGACAATCTTGGAAAGTTGGTGGATGACATTCTGACACGGTGAAAAGGCTTGATTGGACAAAAAAAAATTGAGAACCACTGAGCTATACTTTGTTTTTTATAGCTCCTCCTCTTTAGTAATATTTGTTCTTTCATCCATTTTCTTCCCTCGGTACACAATCCAAGAGCCACCCAAGGTAGAATGCTGCTGCATGGATCTAAGAGATGGAAGTAAGTGTAGATGGTTAATCGAGGTTTATATTGTAGTGGTCAGGAAAGCATCCTCTCCAGATTCTGTTTCACAAAGCAACGACTCTTGGGAAGAAGCTAAGTGGAACTTCCTCCTTACTAATGAAATACGAAGGTAACAAGGATGATTCAAATCTGTGTACGCGGGCCGGAGATCTGGACGAGTGGAACTGTTATGGAGCTCGTCTGAACATCTGCCATAGAAACAGCAAGTTGTAAATGTTTTCCTCTGCTCCACTTTCCTCTGATTTTGTCCCGTGAGTGTTAAATTCGTCAAGCATTCTTTCCTCGGTTATGTGTCCCCAGAACACTTTCTCTGAAATGCACACACACAAGGACAGGCAGTAATCCTGATAAACACAGGAGTACTTGTTTTCGTGGGTTTAACACAGGCCTACCGAAAGTAGGAAGTTGTATTTCTGTTGCGTTACGAGAGCAATTGATTTTTTAATTCTAGCTTCTAAGTCATTATTTGCTGCTTATTGCATTCTTTCCATGATGATGATTATATATCCAATAATACGCCAGGACACGATCCAATGATTATAGAGAGTTAGTGTTAAGTCGCATGAGCTCAAACGAACGGGATAGCTATTGAAGAGGAACCTGTACTTTTAAAATTAATTTAATATCCAAAATAGACAAAGAAAAAGAAGCGTCTGTAGACAATGTGTGTCTGCGGACTTAGCTTCGGGGAAAAGGCTTTCGGTTATCTTGTCAACTATCTTTATTGCAGAGGTCCCTTTCAGTCCACGGCTAGTTTCTTGAGATAGTAGTAATTTCTCTGAAGCTTAAGATGCTCCGTTCTTCTGTAACTTGATGTCATTGCTTTGTTTTGCTTGGATAACGTGGTGAAAGAAAAAAAAATGACATGAGCCATTGATTTTTGCGCGTATCTCTCTCTCTCTCTCTATATATATATATATATATATATATATATATATATATATACTAATTTGAACGAAAAAATGGCTTTACTTTTTGGCTATGCTGATGAATGTTTGCGAGTTTTCTTAAATTTAAAAAATTTTGAAAAACCAATAACATTTTTCCTCTTGTATACAGATACTTGTTACAAAATAAAATCCTTGCATTTCTCCTGATAAAGTCCCTCAGAGGACGAAACGCGTCGATTAAATAAGTTCGCAAATGAAGGAAAGACTGGTGACAACAGAAATGCTGTTCTACAGAAGGATGCTGATAATACCGTGGAGGGGGGCGTCTAAGCAACGAATACAAAATGGAAAACAAAAAGGAGAGTTATAGTCAGAAAGCAGAAATAAGCAGCTGAATTTCCATAAGACATATGAGGAAAGAGGGCTTGGGGAATTTGAAACTCACACGTCGTGTCGAAGTCAAAAGAGACAGTGGAAGGCAGCAGACGATATATCCGACGAATTTGTGTTAATGGATTTCAGATATAGACAATGGTAGTGCTAGTATATAGACGCACGTTACAAAGAGCTAGAAAGGGCAGGAAGCTGTGAGGAGCTATGATCGCTCACATCTTAAGCCTCACGGCACTGATTATGTCTTTCCATATGTCTGCATACATATAACCAGGCATATACTTTGGGTAACCTGGATGAACAACGCCTTTATCCACTGTTGGGTCCTGTCACTGGATCAACGGCCGAAACGCCTTTATCCACTGTGCCATGTGAATAATGTAAAGGACAGGGACCTCATCTCAGAAATATAGACAACGGCCGAAACATTGTAATAAATATGGCAACAGAGATGAGGACAATAGTCCGAATAATGTAAATAATGTACATAATACCTCATCTCAGAAATATAGACAGATGCAATTTTGGGTTTTATTAATAAATTCAAATGCATTTTTCTACATCTCTTAATAGAAGTTTTTTTGTTTGTTTGTTTTTTATCCGAACATCAGTGTTTTTATTGAAATTTCGAAGAGGCTATGCGAATATTTGTATTTATATTCAGATGAAAATTAATTCAGTGCTGGCAAATCGGAAGCAAAGCGCTTGTGTTATATACGAGCAAAATTTTATACCAAAATAAAAGACGAAGCATTGCTAGCTGAACGGTCGGTGAAGGTTTAAAATAAAAATAACAAAAAGTGAAAGAAAAACGTGAGAGTCGTCATAAAATCGAACAAAATTTAATACTTGTACATCAGTGATTTTTCTTTCACATGCTCCGAACAAAATTACTTGCGGACACTTAAATTTCTCACTTGCGCTTGAATTTAAGAAATCAATTTTAAAATTTCAATTTGTAACAGTCTTTGAATGTCGGTAGCGTAATGGCTATCGGAGCGGGAAAGTCGAATCAGCAAGCAAGGTTCGAGTCCCGACTGGGCTTACGGTCACATCACTTTAAAACAGCGGTTCTCGAAAGATCACCGAAGTTAAACAATGGTCAGTATCTAGATGGGTGACCGCTTGGGAATACCATGTTTGGATGTGCGACTGGTGCAATGGGCATACGGTCAATTTATGTTGAAACACCCTTTCTCGTACGATCACCGAAGTTAAGCAATGTCGAGCCTGGTCAGTACCTAGATGGGTGACCGCTTGGGAATACCTTTTACTGTAAGTTTGATGCTGCAATGGGTATACGGTCAAATGTTGTTTCGTACGATGTACAATGTCGAGTCTGGTCAGTACCTAGATGGGTGACCGCTTGGGAATACCTTTTACTGTAAGTTTGGATGTACGAGTGGTGTAATCGGCTTACGGTGAGAGACACTGGTTCTCGTACGATCACCGAAGTTAAGCAACGCCGAGCCTGGTAAGTATGGGTGACCGCTTGGAAATACCAGGTGCTGTCAGCTTGGATGTGTTGTTGGTGTGGCTTACAGCCATACCAACAACATTGAAACACCAGTTCTTGTACGATCACCGAAGTTAAGAAACGTCGATTTTGGTCAGTACCCTGATGGGTGACCGCTTGGGAATACCACATCATATGGTTTACAACTATATCACATTGAAACGCCGGTTCTCGTGCAATCACCGAAGTTAAGCAACGTCGAGGTTGGTCAGTAACAAGATGGGTGTCCACTTGTGAATACTAGATCACACCTGTCAGTGAGTAATTCCCATTTCTTTGTTTACTTCTCGCCTCTGTTTATGAAGGACACAGACGTGTCCGAAAATTCCGCTCTTAAAACCTTTATTTCCATGCTTCATTTCTATCATGGTTAATTAATATTTAATAAATGTTTTTCTTACTGATTATATTGGTACCCTTTCGTTTACCCTTGTTTTATTAACTAACATCTATTTACACACACACACACACACACACACACACATATATATATATATAAGGCAAAAGGAAATGTTATCTTCGCTGATGGGACTTTATCAAGTTAAATGCAAGGCTTTTATTTTGTAACAAGTATTTATAGACAAGAACAAAATGGTGTGAGATTTTGAAAATTTTTAAATTTGAGTAACGCTCTTAAATATTCATCAGGTTAGCTTAAAAGTCTAGGTAAGTTATGGAGGATGTTAAGTGACATAATTTAATGTCTAATAAAAGAATCTCAGTAAAAGATGTAAATTGAAATTTTTATGTAAATTAATATTTAAATTGTTTTAGTTTAGGCTTAATGTGTGTGTTGTGCATTTTAAATAAAATAAGGTTATGAATTTAACCATTTATGTTTTCATCAGATTTTTTAACATTTTTATGGCCATGTATGTTGGCTTGGGAAAAAGGTAATTCTTTCAGGAAGGGAGATATTTGAAAAAAATCCATGAGGCAGATTTATATTTTGATAAGATTCGATAGTGGCACTCTCGATAATTTTACGAGTCGGCTGAGTTTTCCTTTTTGTCTTTATCCAATGTTCCTTTACAGATAGAATATATCTGAGATTTTACATTTACTTGATGCGACTAGACGTGTGGACGAACGAAAGAGGCGCAAAGAATTTTCAATTTAATATAATTATTTTTTAATGTGTAAGCGCAGTACTAGTAGCAAAGTCTCATCAATTTACAATTGAATTGGCGAGCTACAACCGTAAGTTACATGCTAATAATTTCTTTTCTCGCACTTACCGTTTGTGGAACTCTCTTCAGGTTGCATGCTTTCTAATCAACTTTGATCTTCAAAAATTTAAATAACAATCGTTACCTACTGTCTTCCTGATTAATCTTCTATTGGTCTCGCTTCTTAATAATGTTTTTATTTCTAATTCTTTGACACTCAGTAACTCCTTGTGTCTGAGTGGTTTTACTACTTTGCATGAGGTTAATTTGATTTTTTTTCATATATAATCTAGTCGATTTCATTTAGCTTATTTTTATTTTTCCAACATTTTTTTATTAATTATCCCACATTATGAAAATAGAAGATCTGCCAAGAATGGCGAAATGCTGTAAGAAGCTTGAGGCAAAATTACTGTGGATGATTTAGCGATTAAAGCACTTTCTATACATTTTCGTTTCGGTAAATAGTTCCATTTTAATTAGATTAGCATAGCATATAATATATATATATATAAGGCACGGAGGCGTAATGGATAGCGGCTTGGATTGAGGAATCGGAGAGCCGAGTTCGAATTCCAGTCGAATCCATTACATTCACTTACGTGCTAATACCCTTGGGAAAGGTATGAATCCTCTTCTCCCTTCAGCTATGGGTAAATAGCAGGACAGACTAGGTTCTATAGCCTTGGATGGCAACTGGTCTAGGAGAAGGAAAACTCTGAATTAAAAAAAAAAAAAGAGGGTCGTTTGGGGAACCTTGTGGCACGTAGTGCACCAGGTCTCTGTATTCGGCTCTACAAAAAGTGTCGAAAACCTTCACCATTATAAACAAATCTCATGTGGTGTTGTTGGGCTGTCGATTTCCTACGAACCGATCTGCTTCACTCTCATACGTCGAATTCGACGGGAGAGTCGAGTATATATATATATATATATATATATATATATAAAACCTGTATTCAGTCCCGTTACGGTGATCAAATAATGAATTTAGTGTGCTGTAAAAGATCTCTTTTGTGATACTATTTACATTATTCGGACTATTGTCCTCATCTTTGTCGCCGTATTTATTACAACATTTCAGCCGTTGTACGCTCCGGCCTTCTTCAGGTGGTTGGAATGTCGAACTGAACCCTTTATTTCACTCACTGTTCTAGTTCCACGTGCCATGTTTAATGGATGTCAGTTATCAGTTATCTCCTGTTAATTTCCCTCTGAAAGTTCTCCACTGCCTTAACCGGGTATTGAACTCACACTCTTTGGGTCTTGTCACTGGATCTAAACATCGCCTTTATCCACTGTGCCTTGTGTCCGAATAATGCAAATAGTGTACATAATACCTCATCTCAGAAATATAGACAGGTACTCTTTTGTGATCATGTGATTTATTTAATTTCTTTGAGATTTCTCTGATTTATTTTCTCATAGTAATTATTATAGGTAATATTTTAAAAATAGAAAAAACGGTCTTTCCTGATAAAACCGAGCGAATCAATTTTTTTCTGTCAACTCTCTCTATTACAACTACAATTAAGAAGAATTTATTTAAACCGATTAAAGACTTAAATAATATAAAACAAAATAATAAGCCAAACCTTAAAGAAAAAATTTACTCTGTTGCCTCCCGACAGAGATCAAACCAACATTTTATTTTTACATCAGAGAAGCTAGGTTTAAGCTAAGTGGGCCTTACGAATTAAACTATAAGAATCTGCCAATTCCTGTCGGTAGGCACATTTTCCTTAGTAAGATTTACTCTCTGGGCCAGCTGACATTAATTTAACGTTTGTAGTAATAAGAAAATCATATATTTCTAAAGAATTTTATTTTTTTAATTCAACATATTTTTATTTCTTCAAACGTTATTTTTAGTGGATACTCGTGTTTGAATAAATCTGGCATCTTGGCTTCAGCCACTTTTCTACTGCCGAAACGTAGCTTCCCTGTGCTTTTTCTATAAATATTTTTCTGGTAATTGTTCTGATGAGCTTTCTTCTTTGCAAATATTTATTCGGGTTCCATCTTTAAACGTTGTTATTTTTATTCACCAAAGCACACAGATAAATTGTAAACATGGGAACGTTTCAATTTGATAGACTTAGAGGTATTATGACGACTGTAGTAAGAATGGTAAGTGATGTAATGGGATAAACTGTTAACCCCATGAGTGATTACACTATAGTTAGTAACTACCTATAAGTCTCTGTAAGTCAACGGACTACGGAGACTAGCTGAAATCTTTTCAGCTATACGGTTGAACTCTCTGCCTTCAGGCAGAGAGGAACCCAGACGAGGCTATGCCAAAGGGCAGAGTCTCATCTGGGGTGGTAGACCGACCCGATCCCGTTTTTTACAGGGTCTTTGACCGAGCCTACGGGCCCGGATACCCCACGTTAAATTTGGCCTTGTGCCACATTCGACCGAGTGGGGCGGTTGGCAAATATACTAGCTGAAATCTTTTTCGGCTGTGCTGGTCAAGCTCTCTGCCTCTGAGCCGAAGGGCAGTGTCTCCGCTCGGGAAACAGCTACCCGACCCCGTTTTATACGGGGTCTATGGGAATTTCCTGGCTGAGCCTACGGGCTCAGATGCCCCACATTAAACTCGGCTTTGTGCCACATCTGATCGCGTGAGGAGGTTAGTAAATACACTAGCTGGAATCATCTGTTCCAGCTGTGCTGTCGAACTCTCTGCCTTCGGCATAGCCTCGTCTGGGGTGGTAGACAGACCCGAACCCGTTTATGCGGGTTCTGCTGGGAATTTTTGGCCGAGCCTACGGGCTCGGATGACCCACGTTAAACTCTGCCTTGTGCCACATCTACGTGAGTGGGTGGGATAGTAAATATTGACTTGCTGGGATCTGTTCTAGCTGTGCTGGTCAAACTCAGCCTCTTCTGGTGATCATCTGGAGGCAATCTTGAAGGGCAGAGTCTCGGGGAAACAGCTAACCGACCCCGTTTTATACGGGGTCTACCGGGAATTTTTTTGGCAGAGCCAATGGGCTCTGATTACCCTACATTAAACTCGACCTTGTGACACATCCTACCTCTTGGGGAGGCTGGTAAATATCGACGAGCTGGGATCTGTTGAGTACAACTCAGACATACGCGAGAACTACCGACCTTTCTAATAGTAGTGCTCACTACTGGACTGACTTGCGATGACCTTGTGCATAACTGTTACCTTTATTCTTATTGTGCTGTTTTTTTTTTTTACAATAAAACTTTACTTATTTTATCCACTTTGTTTGTCAAGTATATATTCTTATTAGCACTGAAAATAACAGTAAGAATGTGTTGTTTTCAAGTAAGGTATACTGTGGTGTTTGGGTTAGTCATTGTGGCTAGCTAAGACGACCTTCCCCTATCCCCACTTTTTTTTAAGCGTTTCGCCTCAAGCAAGGCGGAAAGCCACTAGGACGCAAGGGGTTACAGAAGATTTGGAGCAAGATCAGATAGGAGTGATAGAGGAAAGGATGAGAAGGATCAAGGCAACTGGAGATGTCGATTGGTCTTGTGCCACATTTTTGTATTTACAAAATTAATATTGATCTCTTCTTTGGTACCTAGACATGAATTTAAGCGCAGTACAAGATTGGCAGCTAGGTCTAATCATTTTACACTTGAAGTAGCTAGATGTAACCGTAAGTCCTATGCTAATAGTTTCTTCTATCGTACTTTTGGAACTCTCTTCCGTCTTCTTGCTTTCCAGTCAAATTTGATCTTCAGAAAATGAAATCCAATGTCAATCGTTAACTGTTATCTTAATTCTTGTTTTTTTTTTTATTGTTTTCTCTCCTTAATATTTTATAGTTTCTCACACTCTGTAAGGTCTCGCGTCTTAGTGGCTTTATTGCCTTGCTTGGTGTGAAATAATTAAAACATACGACATAAAAGAAATTGAATTGGGATCAAATATGTATTAGAATCCGATATAATAAAATAAACAACAAACATGAATGAAAGGGTCATCAGAGAATGAGATATGGAGAAAAATGCAAGAAGATACGACAGAAATTTTAAATACATATGATATTTTTATCATTTCACCCCAAGCAAGGCAACAGTCACTAAGACATAGGGGGTTACTGAGTGTGAAAGAATATAAGAAAAACATTATGAAGGAGAGAGAAAAAGAAAAGAGAAATTAAGATGACAGAAGATAACGATTGACATTGCGTTTAAATTTTTGTAGAGCAAAATGTTACTTGAAAACAGGAATCCAAAAGAAAGTTTAACAAACCAAACCTCTTCTTTTCCATTTTTAAGTGATGACATCTATATTCGTTGCATTTGAACTTCAACGCGTCCTGGGTAAGACGACAAACTACATTCCGCGTCCTGGGTAAGACGATAAACTATATCCGGCAGTAAGGCCTCTGATCAGGTGATTTTGAGGAACGTGGAACTACCTCTTAATTTGCTATTGTTTCCAGGTCCATCCTGATCCGGTGTGGTAGCACCTGTTAGGGTCTCGGCTATTAGCAAATAGTTAACCCACAAACACTATGAAATTATTAAAATAGATTTTTATAGTAAAAATACCAGCAACACATTTTTTGAAAAAAAGAAAATTGAAAAAACATAATTACCAGCAATACATTTGACTTTCGACAAAAATCCTCTTCATAAAAATACATTAATGAAAACTGATTTAAAAAATGATTTCTCACAAGGAATATATATTCTATCCATACGAATCTATCCTAGAAATCTTGTCGGCATTAAATAACCCATTAAGGTGTTGATATGCCGTAAGACAAAATAAACTAAACCAACCCGAACTTAAACGATAATTCAGTCAGAACGAGATTATCTTTTAATTCTCTGTTGTTGATGCGAATTAATTTCTTTATACCTAATCTGCAGTGAATAGAGTTATTGTATTATTATTCGTGGATCACGGATTACATAAAACCAGAAATTATGTCATTCATTTTCTGTAACCGATTTAAAAAAAAAAAAAGAAATGTACGATGAAGCAATAAGCGAACAACCAAAATAACTTTTTGTCTGGGATTCTATCGGATAACTATAAATATTCATGTACATCGCACAGAAGGATCGCCAGTCAGTTGCTTGTCTTCACTTGTGACGACGGCATTACGTCCTTCCGTATCCACGCATTCTTTCACTATGTTTACCATTTATCTTTGTCATGAAAATTCCATTTATATTTAGTAAAAAATTATAGAACACCCCCGCCGTTCATACAAAAAGATTAAAATGTCTACAATTCAATGAATATTTTATGTCAGCAGACATCTTCAAATTTACTTGTTATACGATATCGTTCTCAAATTTTTTTTTAAACTCATTTCACTTCATGCAAGGCTTTCAACTTCTTGCATTCCAGTCAATTTCGATCTTCAAAAATTGAAATACAACGTCAATCGTCATCTTGTGTCTTAATTCTTGTTCTTTTATTGTTCTCTCTCCCTGATGATTTTTCTTTCTCATACTCTCTCTCATTCAGTAATCTCTTACGTCTTAGGGGCTTTATTGCCATGCTTGGTGTGAAATATAGGGTAACTATAAATATGGCAGCAGACACATCTTGTAATTTACTTGTTAAACGATAACTTGATTTTTTTTTTTTAAATAATTTCATTCCATGCATTATTCGACAATCTTTAACCTTCGTACACGCAAAAAACGGTGTCGAAATGATTTTTCCCTTGACACCACTATTATTTTAACTACCTTCACTCCTCGGCAATTACAATTAAATTAATTACAATTAGAATTACAATTCTAATCATCACCTTTTAATGTTTTAAAAGGTGATGATTAGAATTTTAATAAAACCTAAACATATGAAAGTGAATTTATACATTGTCTTTGTTCTTGAGAATTGACAACAAAAGTAATAAACACTCTTTATTTATTTATTTAGATATCTTAGAGTAGATGTTCTCAACCAGTGGTAAATTTACTCCTAGGGGGTAAAAAATTATATAATCGGGGGTAAATAATTGAAGTACATGATAATTAAAAAAAAACGCCCTGAAAGCCGATGATGATATGAGAGTAGCATTATTAGAAACAGCTCCTCGCATTAACAAACCGATTGACTCAATGAATCAGCAGTGTCCCCACTGATAATGCTTCTGCTGTTTCTGTTCATTATTTTTTGTAATACAAATTAACTTCATAAGTTTCTATTTAGAAAATGTTTGATTTTCTTCTTTTTTTTTTTTTTTTTTTTGAATACGAATATATAATACTATTTTATACAAAACCTAAAGTCCTAAACAAAAAAAAAGGTTCTTTCTGACCTTCTTGTTTTTCTGTCACTTTATGACATTGATGTACAAATGAATGATGGATTACTAATTTTTTGATCAGAATATTGAATTTTTACGAATTTTTAGTATTTGTCAGTATTTTTTATTTCTGTTTTGGTATTTTTACTAATGACTAATTTGCACAATTTTTAGTCAAAAATTAGTCGGTACTAATCATAATCATTCATTCAAAAAAAAATTTGTTTTTAGTATTTTTCAAAAAAATTTTAAATTGCCAAAAAAAAAATACTAAAAAAAATATTTTTTTGAATGAATGATTAGTATTAATTTGTAGATCTACTATTACAGCGGATAAAATGAATAATTTTTTTTATTTATGACTACAAGCGTTAATAAAAATACTGAATTTTATACAGAGTATTAACTTATACTAAAAAATTAGTAGATTAGTACTAAATAAGAAATCAGTATTTTGAGTGTCGCTTAGTATTTTTTTAGGCACAGTATTTTGACTAAAAAAACCTTAGTATTTTGAATGAAAAAAATCATTCATTCATTTAGTCACGAAATTGTACATCAATGCTTTATGATGGCTATGAATTTTTTGTATGGGAGTAGGGGGTAAATGGAGAAATAGATAAAGCCGAGGGGGTTAATGATGGAGGAAAGGTTGAGAATGGCTGTCTTAGAGTGTTGTTGGCAGTCTTTCAGATATCCTAGAGGAGAGTGTAAGGTATGCATTTGGATGAACGCTCCATGTGGCCTTACCAAACGTTGGCTGAACGTAGTTTACGACGTAATAAAATGAAATAAAGTGACAAATATGAAGGATTTAAACCTCTTCTCATCATTAGCCAACATACCGAATTCATGACACCCTTCATTTTAGAGGAAGTCTTTAAATTTGGATAAAATCTACCAATGTTCGACATTCTTCCTTGGTTTTATTTATTGTTAATGCGGCTTTTCTAACAAGGGAAAATATTCGATGGGCTATAGGAAAATAAAGATGCGCGCTCACAAACTGGTAGAATAACAATAATAAAAAGCACTTACCTAGTCGTAAGAGTTCCAACTAGCGTCCAGCTGGCAGACAAAAATAAAGCAGGTTGTAACTTAATACATATCATTATTTATTGTACATTAGTACAAATACGGCACAAGGCCAAAAAAGGGGTTGGAGTATAAGATATAATTTCTTACAAAGTAAAAAGACGGTCATCACTTGTCCTAAAATTAAAACTTAGCTAGCCACAATCACTGACCCTATCATACAGAACAATAATCCTTTCACCAAAACAACACATTTATCCATACCTTTCTTACTACAGACACCAAAATACCTCTTTGACTCCATGAAAAAACCTAAATAAACCCCTTATATACATGAAAAATATTGTCTGTGGGGGAGGGCATAAAAACAACAACTTCTAAAAAATGATCCCCAATGAATATATACAAAATGGCAAAATATATTTACAAGAAACTAAATAAAATTTGTGTTAGTAATAAAAACCCCCCACAAACTCTTGAATGTGGCAGAAATATCAGTTAACCGGACGAAAACGATGCGGGACTTATGCCAAAAAATAAAGCCACACTCATTCTTCCACAGGCATTCACACAGGCACACACTCATTCATACACAACAACAAATACGAAAAAACACACACACGAAACCTTATATACAAAAAAAAAAGGCGCCCCGCATCAACCAGAGAACTGACATCAGTACAAATAACACTAACCACCTAAGAAAGAGGGAGGGGATGGGGAGTTAAACTAAAAGGAAAAGAAAATGGGGACAGAAATAAAAGGGGACCAATGAGCAATTACACTCTAGCTAAGTTTACCATAATAGAAAAAAACTAAAGGAAAAAATGCAAAAAACCTAATCTAACCTAACTTCGGGATGGGTTGCCTAGGTTTAACCCAGGAAAACAATATCCTTAATGCCTAACCGGCATCCAAATGCCACTCAAGGTCAGCCCCTTTTACTCGGCACATTCGCGCAAGATTCACCCACCTTTTGCTGAATTCCGATGAGGTGAGCCGCCGTTTTCCGTCCTGATCTTGACTTTAAGCTGATGCTTAAAGAACAAGATCAGTTGGGAAGAAGTGAACTTCTCGCCCTCATGGAATCCCTTCTGACGCGTCGTCCAAATCACGACTCTCATAACCCCTAGTAAGCAACAGAACACATAGTGTTCAGCCTTCGTCATCTGCGGCACCACATTGCTACAAACAGAACAGGCTTCCAGGACAAAAAACTTTCCCTGCAGCATGCGAACCATGAGGCCTTCAACAAACCTGCACAACGGCACTACCGCCCTGCACTGAAAGAAGGCGTGACCAATGGTCTCGACTTCCCCGTACAGCGACGACAGTTTGGATATTTCTCCAAGCCTGCTGAACAAAGTCTCTTGCCGACCCAGAGGGCTTCACGAATCACCAGCCAGGTGAGTGATGCCTCATCGTTATTGAGGCATTTCAACCCGGGCGCCCAAGGCCATATCGAGCGAGCCTCCTGCTTCGTAAGACCGAGCTCGCCAATCAGATCATCTTGTACGGACCCCCTAACTAAAACTTGATATAATGCCTTGCGAGACAACGCCTGGGCGTTGGAGAGGCCACCGAAGCCCGTAAGAGGAGCTTCAGAGCGCGACGACATTCACGATAAAAAGGGCACTCGGCACGTGGTGTACGGCCGGCCTCTTCTTCGCACGAGTGCACACTTTTCAGGGACGGGAAATGTTTCTGGACGTCTTCTTTCCAAAAGGCACCCTCCTCATTCGACCCACGACACATTCGGTCTAAAAAGGTAATGCGAAGCATATATTGACGGATCTCAATGCTAGGCATCCCCAGACCGCCCTCAGAGGGATGGAGGCAACAGACCTCGCGAGATACCATGGGGGCCTTGCCCTTCCATAAGAAAGAGAACAAGGTCCGGACTAATGACATTAGCCGGGCATACGGGAGTGGAAGCACAGAGAGTCGGTAGAGGAGGATCGGATAGATGTGTGAAACACATACTTCCGCCCTTCCCTTCAGGGAAAGTCTCCTCCGAGACCACAGATTAACCGCGACCTCGGCCTTCCCTTGTACCTCCGACCAGTTCATTTCCAACTGGAGATCAGGACCGAACCAGACGCCGAGTATCTTGATCGGCCCATCCGTCCAGGGGAAAGGTCCGGGAAGAGAAACTCCCTTCCACGCACCCAACCGCAAGCCCACAGACTTATCGCGGTTGATCCTGGCCCCTGTTACCATCTCATACCCACTGATTTCTTTGCTGACTTCGTCAATCTCGGCTCTGCTCGACACAAGAGCCGAAACGTCGTCAGCATAGGCAGAATACCTGGCCGAGGTGGTAGCACCAGGTAGGGAAATTCCGCGCAGGACCGGATTCGCCTTTAACTTGCGAAGGAATGGTTCCAACGCAAGAACGTAAAGCAAGGGCGATAGCGGACAACCTTGACGAATGGAGCGAGACAATACGAAAGGCTCCGACCTTACCCCATTCACTTCCACCAGCGCACCGGGGGACGCATACAAGAGTCGGATCCAGGAGCGAAAGTCGGTTCGAAACCGGCCGCCGACAGGACAGCCTCCAGAAACCGATGGTCAACCCTATCGAAGGCCTTGGACTGATCTAAATTGATCAGCGCGGCTTCACTGTCGACTTGTTCTAAGATCAAGCGTACCATATGAAGGTTATCCTGAATCGTCCTGCCCTTCACAGCACAAGTCTGTTCGGGGCCAATCAGACGAGACAGGACAAGCTGCAAACGGTTGGCTAAGATCTTCGCCAAAATCTTTAAGTCAGTATTTAACATCGTCAAAGGGCGAAAGTTCCCTAACCCATCCCCACCATTCTTGTCCTTACGCAGCAACTTGATCACACCCCTGGTGAAGCGTCGGGGTAAAGACCCCTGCCTCATCCAGTGGTTGTAAATCAGCTGCAGCAAAGGAACAAAAATGGGCGACAGCCTCAAGTACACTTCGTAGGGAAGTCCATCTAGTCCCGGAGACTTATCCAGGCCAACCTGCTTCAGCGCATCCCAGATTTCCGACTCTGTTATGGGACCCTCGCACCTAGCCGCTTCAGCTGCCTCAAGGCAGGGAAAGTCAGCCAAATAGGCGTCGAACTGAGCAGAGCTCAGACCGGGCTCCCTGGTGAAAAGATCCTGAAAGTAAAGCCGAAAGGCCTCGCATATGCCCGCGCTTGTAGTCACGGTCCGCTTATCCGGCAATGTGACGCACGCTATATGTCGCTTATCCGCGTTCCGATTTTCCTCTGCGCGCAATTCTGCGGCCATATTCGTCGCCTCAGAAGACATTCTTTTAGCCTAGCCCTAACTACCAGAGCTTGATCCTTCTTGATAAGCAAGGAGGCCAACTCTGCCTTAGCTAAGACTATGTCCCCACTAACACGGGATTTAACAGCCCGATCGACCTTTTTCCTCTAAAGCCGTTTGCGCCGCTCGTCTATCTAGATTGAGCCGACGGCTAAAATCGGCAGCAAACGTTCTAATTTTTGATTTTAATTTTCCCCACCAGGCGTTTCCCACAACCGCCCCCGTCAATTCCCTCTGAATCATTAGTAGCAGCTGGTCCGGAAATCCTGCTCACCAAAAAAGTGAACAGTTAAATTTCCAGTAACCAGCCATTCTAACCTTAGGTTTATCTAAGTTTACACGGACCCGGACAAGCCTATGATCCGTATAAACTATATAGTGAAAACTTGGACATTCTAAGAGCCCTACATCGACTCTCCTAACTAACACTCGGTCCAGGTAGCTCGCACGCGAGCCAGGAACCGAGTCGCCACTAGTAGTCCAAGTCCATGCTACCTCCTGAGGGTGCTCATTCCGGTACTTATCGACAAGATCAAACCTGCCGATAAAGCCCCGAAATGCCTTCACATCAGGATTGTTAGTACCCGGTTTTTACCTATGCGATCTATCTCAGGGTCAAGGACGGCATTCCAATCCCCGCTAAGACTACCCGACGAGAAGTCGTCAAAAACGGCTCGATCTGCCGAAACAAAGCAGGCCGCTCAGTATGAACATTGGGCGCATAAACCCCAATGAAACGTAAAGCCTTATCCTTTATAGTAACATCCAGCACGCAAAGCCTGCCCGCCGGATCTGCGAAGACAAGGGTACATGCAGCCTTCAAAGACTTGCTCACTAGCCAAGAGACACCCCTCGAACGACCATCAAAACATGCTGAATAAAGGGCGAACCCCTTAGACAGTATATCCTCACGGTCATGAGAAGAAAACCGGGTCTCTTGCACACAACAAACATTCACCCCGAGGCGCTGAAGGTCACGAGAGAGCCTCACCCTGCGAGACTCGGACCTCAGGCCCCGCACATTTAAAGTAGCTAACCAGAGAGCCATGAGAAGTCCGATTAGGGTTGTTTACCTGAATTAAACATGGCCGGGGTAAGGATACCGACAGCCTCTCCCATAGACCCATGGCCCATTTCATTATTGATGGTGCCGTCTTGGGAGATACCACCGATATCCCAGGGGAAGGTTAATTTAAAAGCTCTATACAGGGATGGGTGAACTAAAACGGGGACCCTCCCTGAACAGAACTTTAGATAACTTTTTTAACTTTTCATTATGGATGATGGCGATGGGTAAAGCCATTTTGAAGGATTTAATAGCCTCTTCGATCATAGCCCAGGTTTGGCTTGGCGCCAGGTCCTGACCTAATAACTGTCAGGACCCTTTGGGCTTTTGGAAAGTTATTTGGGATCTTCTACATCTTTGTCGGCAAATTGTTTAATTGAGAGCAGCAGTATTTCAAATCTTTACCCTATTGCCATAATCTTTGGCTCTCTCGGCCTTGATGGGGAAATTCGGCAGAGATCCTCGCCTGTGTTAAAGATGAATTTTTTTTTTTTTCCTTTCCTGTTTGAGGGGCTTCGTTGCCGCTTTGGAGGGGGAGGAGGCATCTCAGATTTTTTTTGACGGGTGAAGGGGTATGAAGGGGGCGGGATTTTTTTTAACGGGAGAAGGGCTGGGAGTATTGAAGGGGGTGTAAACGATCTATGTTTATAGGGGCTGGGATCTCTACTGAGGGGACGGGCTTTGATGGTGAAGATTGAAGGGAAGGTTGTTTTTTGGATGAAGGGGTGGACGGGGCAGAGGACGATGAAGGGATTTGGTTGGTTTCCTTTTTGCATCCAAGTTTTTTTTCAGCTCTTTTAATTTTTCCGATTTTTTCGAATCCAGGGTCGAATTTTTTTTGCATTTCTGAAATGTCAGAGAGGACGGAGCATCGCCCTTGACGTTGCCAGATGGAGTGGGGCTGTCCGTGTCTTTGGCCCTCGGGGCATCAGGGGACTGAGGGCCCGCTGTCCGGATCTTCCCTCTGGCCTTACCAGCCACCAGCCATTCCCCCTCCCCCTTCTCCACAACAGCACTAGCAGCGGGCGAAGGCTCTTTGGGGAATGGGGTCTTTGGTGTAATCTCAACCGGTGGTTTAACCGACCCGGTCCCGGAAGCTGGTACGCCCATTACAGGCGAGGCGGAAGTAACAGACGCGATCAGAGGGGGGTCTTGGTTAGCTGGAGCTTGAGTACCAGAGGCCTTCTTCTCTGGGCAGGAGGAGGAGAGATGACCAGTCACTCCGCACCTCCAGCATACCGGTCTTCGGCCAGTTACTATGACCGGCAATTTCAAGCCTCCAACATCCAGACAGTTGGGGATGGAGCGGAAGGCTTTCTCATCCAACATGATGTCAAAGCTCCACCCCCGCTCAGGCTATCACATGAGGCGCCCAGAATTTCGCCGTACTGGGAAAAGAAAGCCGCGAGATGCTCACCGATAACCTGAGGAGGGACCTCATATACTGTTACCCTGGTCCTTCTGCGGCCTTCGTATTCCGTGCGCAGGATAAGGTCTTTTGTTGATTAGTTCACGGCTCGCCGCAGCTACGCAATCTTCTGCAGTGGGTAACAGTACGTCCCACATGAAAAATTTTGCGCCCTTAACTATTCTTAGGGGCTTAAACCCGAAGGACTCTAGTGATTTTAACACTATGTTTTTCGTCGAGCGACAAATTTTGCGCGTACGCTTGTCGACGACGAAAACTGACACAATTCTTTTCTCAATCTTCTTCAATTCTTGGGGTCTTCAAAAGTCCACCTTCTACGACAAGGTGAGCGTAACTCTTAGCACGCTCCAAGAACTCCGCAAGATTGATGATACATTTCGGTGGGGACGACCAACAAGAGGGCGATTCCCCGGCCTCTGCATTCGTAGATGCGTTGTCCTTTTTTTTTCGTTTATGCCATTGCTTTTATCCGCCTCCATATTTTTGGAGGCTTTTTTTAAAGTGTCAACAATTTCCTCATTTGTAGGAACTCTCGGTAGGTCCGGGTATTCTTCCTTATTATTCTTATCCGGTGGGTCTTTTTGGGATTAAAGAGGTGTTTCCTCATGTTTCTTTGAAAAAGAAGCAATTTTTGGCTTCTTTTCATAATTAAAAAAGAAGGCACTTTTTTTTCCTTCTTATCCATTTTTAAAGGGGAGGGGAAAGGGGGGGGGAAATAAATTTATGGGCGAGAGGAAAACAAATAAATTAAATAAAACAAAAAATAAAATAATTATGCACACCGAGAAAAAAACAATAAACACGGTTCACTTAAACGTATAAAAAACAATAAAAATATAAATATCGCCTAAAGGCGAAACAATAAAAGTAAAAAACAAAAAAAACGTTAGACAAAAAACAGAAAAACTTCGACAAAAGCCGAAGCTAAAATAAAATCAAAATGGCTGACGTCAACAAAAAATTACGAAACTATAACACAAAGCTAGTTACAAAAAAAAAATGGCTGACGTCAATAAAAAAAAAAATACGTAACTAAGACAAACGAAGCTAGACACAAAAAAAAAAATGGCTGACCCTAAGCGAGTCGAACCAAAAAAAAAGAAAATAAACAACAATTAAAACGATTACAAAAAAAAAACAAAGAAAAAAATTAAATAAATGAAAACAATTAAAAAAATAAATAAATTAATAAAACAGCAAAAACAGAATAACGAACAGGACGAAAAAAAAAAAATGACAATTAAAACGGAAAACTAGAGAGAAAAAAAAAAAAAAAAAAAAGGGTAGAAATGAGAAGAAAAAAACGGAAATTACAGGAAAAAAAAACGAAATTAAAAAAAAAAAACGAGTAAAAATTAAAATCAAATAGGAAAACTTGAATAAACAGAATAAAGAGAAAAAATAAAGGGGGGGGGGAAAAAAAATGGAGAGTAAAAAAAAAAAAATCAAAAACTTTAAACAATAAGGTCGTAAATAACAAAAAAAATAAACAAACTTTAAACAAAATGCAGTTCACAAGGGCCACAGGTCAAATCACAGAGAAAAGTAGTCAGCAATAGTCCAAAAATTAATCAGTAACAAAACCAATACTCATCTGTAACTTAATACATATCATTATTTATTGTACATTAGTACAAATACGGCACAAGGCCAAAAAGGGGGTTGGGGTAAAAGACGGTCATCACTTGTCCTAAAATTAAAACTTAGCTAGCCACAATCACTGACCCTATCATACAGAACAATAATCCTTTCACCAAAACAACACATTTATCCATACCTTTCTTACTACGGACACCAAAATACCTCTTTGACTCCATGAAAAAACCTAAATATTCCCCTTATATACAAAATATTGTCTCTGTGGGGGGGGGGCATAAAAACAACAACTTCTAAAATGATCCCCAATGAATATATACAAAATGGCAAAATATATTTACAAGAAACTAAATAAAATTTGTGTTAGTAATAAACCCCCCCACAAACTCTTGAATGTGGCAGAAATATCAGTTAACCGGACGAAAACGATGCGGGACTTATGAAAAATAAAGCCACACTCATTCTTCCACAGGCATTCACACAGGCACACACTCATTCATACACAACAACAAATACGAAAAACACACACACGAAACGAAAAAGGCGCCCCGCATCAACCAGAGAACTGACATCACTAACCACCTAAGAAAGAGGGAGGGGATGGGGAGTTAAACTAAAGGAAAAGAAAATGGGGACAGAAATAAAAGGGGACCAATGAGCAATTACACTCTAGCTAAGTTTACCATAATAGAAAAAAAAACTAAAGGAAAAAATGCAAAAACCTAATCTAACCTAACTTCGGGATGGGTTGCCTAGGTTTAACCCAGGAAAACAATATCCTTAATGCCTAACCGGCATCCAAATGCCACTCAAGGTCAGCCCCTTTTACTCGGCACATTCGCGCAAGATTCACCCACCTTTTGCTGAATTCCGATGAGGTGAGCCGCCGTTTTTCCGTCCTGATCTTGACTTTAAGCTGATGCTTAAAGAACAAGATCAGTTGGGAAGAAGTGAACTTCTCGCCCTCATGGAATCCCTTCTGACGCGTCGTCCAAATCACGACTCTCATAACCCCTAGTAAGCAACAGAACACATAGTGTTCAGCCTTCGTCATCTGCGGCACCACATTGCTACAAACAGAACAGGCTTCCAGGACAAAAACTTTCCCTGCAGCATGCGAACCATGAGGCCTTCAACAAACCTGCACAACGGCACTACCGCCCTGCACTGAAAGAAGGCGTGACCAATGGTCTCGACTTCCCCCGTACAGCGACGACAGTTTGGATATTTCTCCAAGCCTGCTGAACAAAGTCTCTTGCCGACCCAGAGGGCTTCACGAATCACCAGCCAGGTGAGTGATGCCTCATCGTTATTGAGGCATTTCAACCCGGGCGCCAAGGCCATATCGAGCGAGCCTCCTGCTTCGTAAGACCGAGCTCGCCAATCAGATCATCTTGTACGGACCCCTAACTAAAACTTGATATAATGCCTTGCGAGACAACGCCTGGGCGTTGGAGAGGCCACCCGAAGCCCGTAAGAGGAGCTTCAGAGCGCGACGACATTCACGATAAAAGGGCACTCGGCACGTGGTGTACGGCCGGCCTCTTCTTCGCACGAGTGCACACTTTTCAGGGACGGGAAATGTTTCTGGACGTCTTCTTTCCAAAAGGCACCCTCCTCATTCGACCCACGACACATTCGGTCTAAAAAGGTAATGCGAAGCATATATTGACGGATCTCAATGCTAGGCATCCCCAGACCGCCCTCAGAGGGATGGAGGCAACAGACCTCGCGAGATACCATGGGGGCCTTGCCCTTCCATAAGAAAGAGAACAAGGTCCGGACTAATGACATTAGCCGGGCATACGGGAGTGGAAGCACAGAGAGTCGGTAGAGGAGGATCGGATAGAGATGTGAAACACATACTTCCGCCCTTCCCTTCAGGGAAAGTCTCCTCCGAGACCACAGATTAACCGCGACCTCGGCCTTCCCTTGTACCTCCGACCAGTTCATTTCAACTGGAGATCAGGACCGAACCAGACGCCGAGTATCTTGATCGGCCCATCCGTCCAGGGAAAGGTCCGGGAAGAGAAACTCCCTTCCACGCACCCAACCGCAAGCCCACAGACTTATCGCGGTTGATCCTGGCCCCTGTTACCATCTCATACCCACTGATTTCTTTGCTGACTTCGTCAATCTCGGCTCTGCTCGACACAAGAGCCGAAACGTCGTCAGCATAGGCAGAATACCTGGCCGAGGTGGTAGCACCAGGTAGGGAAATTCCGCGCAGGACCGGATTCGCCTTTAACTTGCGAAGGAATGGTTCCAACGCAAGAACGTAAAGCAAGGGCGATAGCGGACAACCTTGACGAATGGAGCGAGACAATACGAAAGGCTCCGACCTTACCCCATTCACTTCCACCAGCGCACGGGGGACGCATACAAGAGTCGGATCCAGGAGCGAAAGTCGGCTCGAAACCGGCCGCCGACAGGACAGCCTCCAGAAACCGATGGTCAACCCTATCGAAGGCCTTGGACTGATCTAAATTGATCAGCGCGGCTTCACTGTCGACTTGTTCTAAGATCAAGCGTACCATATGAAGGTTATCCTGAATCGTCCTGCCCTTCACAGCACAAGTCTGTTCGGGGCCAATCAGACGAGACAGGACAAGCTGCAAACGGTTGGCTAAGATCTTCGCCAAAATCTTTAAGTCAGTATTTAACATCGTCAAAGGGCGAAAGTTCCCTAACCCATCCCCACCATTCTTGTCCTTACGCAGCAACTGATCACACCCCTGGTGAAGCGTCGGGTAAAGACCCTGCCTCATCCAGTGGTTGTAAATCAGCTGCAGCAAAGGAACAAAAATGGGCGACAGCCTCAAGTACACTTCGTAGGGAAGTCCATCTAGTCCCGGAGACTTATCCAGGCCAACCTGCTTCAGCGCATCCCAGATTTCCGACTCTGTTATGGGACCCTCGCACCTAGCCGCTTCAGCTGCCTCAAGGCAGGGAAAGTCAGCCAAATAGGCGTCGAACTGAGCAGAGCTCAGACCGGGCTCCCTGGTGAAAAGATCCTGAAAGTAAAGCCGAAAGGCCTCGCATATGCCCGCGCTTGTAGTCACGGTCCGCTTATCCGGCAATGTGACGCACGCTATATGTCGCTTATCCGCGTTCCGATTTTCCTCTGCGCGCAATTCTGCGGCCATATTCGTCGCCTCAGAAGACATTCTTTTTAGCCTAGCCCTAACTACCAGAGCTTGATCCTTCTTGATAAGCAAGGAGGCCAACTCTGCCTTAGCTAAGACTATGTCCCCACTAACACGGGATTTAACAGCCCGATCGACCTTTTCCTCTAAAGCCGTTTGCGCCGCTCGTCTATCTAGATTGAGCCGACGGCTAAAATCGGCAGCAAACGTTCTAATTTTTGATTTTAATTTTTCCCCACCAGGCGTTTCCCACAACCGCCCCCGTCAATTCCCTCTGAATCATTAGTAGCAGCTGGTCCCGGAAATCCTGCTCACCAAAAAGTGAACAGTTAAATTTCCAGTAACCAGCCATTCTAACCTTAGGTTTATCTAAGTTTACACGGACCCGGACAAGCCTATGATCCGTATAAACTATATAGTGAAAACTTGGACATTCTAAGAGCCCTACATCGACTCTCCTAACTAACACTCGGTCCAGGTAGCTCGCACGCGAGCCAGGAACCGAGTCGCCACTAGTAGTCCAAGTCCATGCTACCTCCTGAGGGTGCTCATTCCGGTACTTATCGACAAGATCAAACCTGCCGATAAAGCCCCGAAATGCCTTCACATCAGGATTGTTAGTACCCGTTTTTTTACCTATGCGATCTATCTCAGGGTCAAGGACGGCATTCCAATCCCCCGCTAAGACTACCCGACGAGAAGTCGTCAAAACGGCTCGATCTGCCGAAACAAAGCAGGCCGCTCAGTATGAACATTGGGCGCATAAACCCCAATGAAACGTAAAGCCTTATCCTTTATAGTAACATCCAGCACGCAAAGCCTGCCCGCCGGATCTGCGAAGACAAGGGTACATGCAGCCTTCAAAGACTTGCTCACTAGCCAAGAGACACCCTCGAACGACCATCAAAACATGCTGAATAAAGGGCGACCCCTTAGACAGTATATCCTCACGGTCATGAGAAGAAAACCGGGTCTCTTGCACACAACACACATTCACCCCGAGGCGCTGAAGGTCACGAGAGAGCCTCGCCCTGCGAGACTCGGACCTCAGGCCCCGCACATTTAAAGTAGCTAACCAGAGAGCCATGAGAAGTCCGATTAGGGTTGTTTACCAGCATTAAACATGGCCGGGGTAAGGATACCGACAGCCTCTCCCATAGACCCATGGCCCATCTCATTCTTGATGGTGCCGTCTTGGGAGATACCGCCGATATCCCAGGGGAAGGTCAGTTTAAGAGCTCTATATAGGGATGGGTGAACTAAAATAGGGACCCTCCCTGAACAGAACTGTTGTAACTTTTTAAGATTTTCATTAGCCACGATGGCGATGGGTAGAGGCATCTTGCATGTGTTTACTGCCTCTTCCACCATGGCCCAGGTTTGGTTGGCCGCAGGTCCTGACCTAATAACAGTCAGGACCCTCTGGGCATTTGGAAAGTTATTTGGGTCTTCTATATCCTTGTCTCCAAACTGTTTAATTGAGAGCAGATATTTTAAATCTTTCACCCTGTTGCCATAATCTTTGGCTCTCTCGGCCTGTGCTGGGGAAATCCGGCACACCTCCTCACCAGTGTTGTAGAGGAATCTTTTTTTCCTATCTTTCCTTTCCTCTTTTGTGGGGCTTCTGTGCCGCTTTGTAGCAGGAGGAGGCATTTCGGCATTTTTTGCCGGTGATTGCTTGGGGGGTATGAAGGGGGTAGATTTTTTGTTTGACAGGAGAAGGAGTGGGAGTATTCAGGGGGTGTAAAAAGACCTGTGTCTATAGGGGCTGGGATCTCTGCTATGGGCTTTGTCTTTGGCTGGTGAAATGGTTGAAGGTGGGGGTTGTTTCTTTGGTGAAGGGGAGGGACTAGCAGGAGACGAAGAGATTGGGTCTTTCCTTTTTGCATCTAGTTGTTTTTTCAGTGCTTTTAATTTTTCCGATTTTTCGAATCCGGGATCGAACTTTTTTTGCATCTCCTTGAATGACAGGTTTGAGGCCGGGGCATCGCCCTTAACGTTGCTAGGGGGAGTGGGACTGTTAGTGCCCTTCTTCCTTGGGGCTTCAGGGGACTGAGGACCCGCTGTCCGGCGCTTCCCTCTGGCCTTACCAGCCACCAGCCATTCCCCCTCCCCCTTCTCCTCAACTGCACCGGCAGCGGGCGAAGGCTCTTTGGGGAATGAGGTCTTCGATGTAATCTCAACCGGTGGTTTAACCGACCCGGTCCCGGAGGCTGGTACGCCCATTACAGGCGAGGCGGAATTTAGAGACGCGGTCAGAGGGGGATCTTGAGTAACTGGCGCTTGACTTCCAGAGGCCTTCTTCTCTGGGCAGGAGGAGGAGAGATGACCAGTCACTCCGCACCTCCAGCATACCGGTCTTCGGCCTGTTACTATGACCGGTAATTTCAAGCCTCCAACAACCAGACAGTTGGGGACGGAGCGGAAGGCTTTCTCATCCAACATGATGTCAAAGCTCCACCCCCCGCTCAGGCTATCACATGAGGCGCCCAGAATTTCGCCGTACTGGGTAAAGAAAGCCGCGAGATGCTCACCGATAACCTGAGGAGGGACCTCATATACTGTTACCCTGGTCCTTCTGCGGCCTTCATACTCCGTGCGCAGGATCAGGTCTTTTGTAATTAGCTCCCGGCTCGCCGCAGCTACGCAATCTTCTGCTGTGGGTAACAGTACGTCCCACATGAAAAACTTTGAGCCCTTAACTATTCTTAGGGGCTTAAACCCCAAGGACTCTAGTGATTTTAACACTATGTTTTCGTCGAGCGACAAATTTTGCGCGTACGCTTGTCGACGACGAAAACTGACACACCCGTTTCTCAATCTTCTTCAATTCCTGGGGGTCTTCTAAGAGTCCACCTTCTACGACAAGGTGAGCGTAACTCTTAGCACGCTCCAAGAACTCCGCAAGATTGATGATACATTTCGGTGGGGACGACCAACAAGAGGGCGATTCCCCGGCCTCTGCATTCATAGATGCGCTGTCCTTTTCTTGGTTTTCATGATTTTTGTTTTTTTCCGCCTCCATATTTTCGGAGGCTTTTCTCAAAGTTTCTACAATTTCCTCATTTGTAGGAACTCTTGGAAGGTCTGGGTATTCCTCCTTATTATTCTTATCCGGTGGGTCTTTCTTGGGGTTAAAGAGGTGTTTCCTCATATTTCTTTTGAAAGACGCAATTTTTGGCTTCTTTTTCGTAATTAAGAAAGAAGGCACTTTTTTTTCCTTCTTATCCATTTTTCAAGGGGAGGGGAAAGGGGGAGGGATGGGAAATAAATTTATGGGCGAGAGGAAAAAAAAATAAATAAACAAACTAAAAAATAATTATGCACACCAAATTACAATAAGGGAATAAACACGCTTCACTTAAACGTATAAAGAAAACAATAAAATACAAATATCGCCTAAAGGCGAAACAATAAAAGACAAACACAAAAAACGTTAGACAATAAAAAAACAGAAAAACTTCGACAAAAGCCGAAGCTAAAAAAAATCAAAATGGCCGACGTCAACAAAAAATTACGAAACTATAAGACAAAGCTAGTTACAAAAAAAAAAAAATACGTAACTAAGACAGACAAAGCTAGACACAAAAAATAAAATGGCCGACCCTAAGCAGGTCGAACCAAGAAAAGAAAACAAATAAATTACAACAATTACAAGCAAAAACACGTAAAAAAAAAAAATGAATTAATAAAAAAATTACAGCTAAACACAAAATAAAGAACAAAATTAAAAAAAAAACAGTTAAAACGGAAAAAAATAAAGAAAACAGAGCAGAAATTAAAGGGGTAGAAATGAGAGAGAAAAAAAAAAAAAAAAAAAAGGGGAAATGACAGGGTAAAAAAAACGGAAATTCAAAAAAAAAAATGCAAACTAGATTAAAAGAAAAAACGAACAAAATTAAAAAAATTAAAAAGAAATAGGAAAACTAGATTAAACAGAAAAAAGTGGGGAAAATAAAATTGGAAGTAGAAAAAAAAAAAATCAAAAATTTAAACAATAAAGTCGTAAATAAAAAAATTAACAAACTTTTAACAAAATTCAGTTCACAAGGGCAACAGGTCAATATCACAGAGAAAAGTAGTCAGCAACAGTCCAAAAATAACAGGTAACAAAACCAATACACTACTCATCTGTAACTTAATACATATCCTGCAAACTGAGAAATCATGCTAGTATTTATATAGTAATACTTCCACTCAGAGTACCAGCAAACCAATCAGGCCAAGCAATGGACTATCCCACTTTAGCATAATGAGAATTAACAAGAAAAAAATGAGGGTGAACATAATATTTTGTTGACGTCAGCAATTTAGGAATATATCGATAATTTTGAAAATTTTGGCATGAAAAAATATTCAGGATATTATTTGCTTGATACGGTTAAAAGAATTAATATTATTTCTTTATAAGATGTCATCTTTGTTTTGACAATGTTAAATAGTTTATATGTCGATTATAAAATTTTGGCATGAGAAAATATAGGAAGAATTGCTGATTTGGAGATAAAAGAAATTTATTATCAATTTATTTTTTTGCCAAGGGCCCCAGATAAAGACTTTGCTTTTGATTGATGGGTTGTAAAAAAGTGCTGGTTAAGAAGCATCTCGAGAGATTTTAAGGGCCTGTGAGATTCATAAAGCGGTGGAGCTTTGACATCATGATGGGGGAAAGAATTTTGTAAACAAAAAATTTGGGTTATAATTTTTAAAGAGTATGCTAGCCAGCTACGTCCACATGTCCTCCTGGGACGTCATTCGTTGAGTGGTAGCAATGACCGGTCTGATAGCCTCGCCTGTAATGGGCGTAATTTGACCGGGTGAGAATGAGATTACATCGAACCTCATTCCCAAAAGAACCTTCGCCGCTGCTAGTGCAGTTGTGGAAGGGAGAAATGGCTGGTAACTAATGAGCCAGAGGAAGATCGGACAGCGGGCCTCAGTCTGATGCCCCGAGGGCCAAAGACACGGACAGCCCCTCCGTCTAACGTCAAGGGCGATGCTCTGCTCTCTAAAGACGTGCAAAAAATTCGACCCGGGATTCGAAAAATTTGAAAAGATTAAAGAGCTGAAAGAAAGTTGGACAACAAAGCTAAAAACCAACTCTCAAGTGCCACTCCTTCCTCGTCTCTGCCCCCGTCCACATCTTCATCCAAAAGTAAGCCTTTCCCCCTCAATCTTCACCAACAAAAAGCCCGTCCTCTCAGTAGAGATCAGCCCATATCAACATAGATCGTTTCACACCGCTTCCTCCTAGCCCATGCTCCTCTTCAAACCCCTCGCCACACTCCTAGCCCTTCCCCCCGTCAAAAAGAAATTGAAATGCCTCCCCCTCCAAGCG
>CAHIKZ030000323.1:0-37500 GCA_903632075.3 Acanthosepion pharaonis
AAACATGTAAAATTTAAACGCAGGACCAATTACCATTTTTGTCTCAAACCTTTTCTTTTATCGTCCTTTCTCTCACTAAAATTTTCTCATTCTTTTTACACCCAATAACTCCTTGCATCTTAGTGGTATTATCGACTTGCTTAAGGTAAATAAAACAATAAGGGGTGAGTTTAAATACACACACAACGTACACAAACCTATGAAAAAAAACCTGCACTAATTAAAAACCGTATAAAAATCAAGAACTATAAACAGTTATTTGCTAATACCCCTGACGAGTAAACGCATTGATTCCAAAAGGTTTTTGGCTACGAAACTCTGGAGTCGGAATGCTGAAGCTAACATCAGTCAGTTAAGTGAAAAAATCTATTACTAGTATCCAATTCATCAGACATATAAATTCAAAATGTTTTGAATTTGCAGGTCTGATGAATTGAATCGTTATTACGATTCAATGTAATAAATTATAACCATGGAATATTACTGTTTCAGCCTCTGTATATATATATATATATATATATATATATATATATATATATATATATATATATATAATATATAATTTTTTACAGCAAAAAAAAACTGTAAAAATATGTATGCTCTGCTATAATAAATACATTGAGCTCTCTATGGATCATTTTTAATATCTGATATTACTAGGATCACCCAGATTATATATCAAGGTATCGATTACCTGTATAATATATATATATATATATATATATATATATATATATATATATATATATATATATATATTTATATTGACTAATAATATTTATTGAATGTTAGTTTTTTAGACCAAATCGAAACATGATGAGAAAAATGTTTAGCAATAACACACCTGAATACTTTGCCAACAAAATACAAAAACTGAAGTTGAACTGGTGGGTCAGTGGGGGTTCTTTTGCTCAGGAGTTGTAGTTTTGAGCTAGTTGTCTGCCATGATTATAGAATTTGGAGGGGTATGTAGATGGATTTTTGTGGAAATTGTCTGCATTGAGTATGCCAAAGTTCCTATTTAAATCTAGAGCATGCGTATATATATATATATATATATATATATATATATATATATATATATATATATATATATATATATATAGTCGTAGGAATCAATTGATGGCTATATATAGACTTTCTATATTCCTATACTTATAGCACATTTTTAATTATACATATATATATATATATATATATATATATATATATATATATATATATATATATATGTGTGTGTGTGTGTGTGTGTGTGTGTGTGTGTGTGTGTGTGTGTGTCTGTGTCTTGGTCTGTGTGCGTGTGTGTGCGTGTGTGGATAGATAGATAGATAGATAGATAGATAGATAGATAGATAGATAGATAGATAGAAGAAAATGAAATAAAGAAAGAAGGAAATAGAGGTAAAAGCAAAGGAAGTAAAAGAAAGATAGAAACATAGAAAGATAGAATGAAATAAAGATAGAAAGAAAGAAAAAAGAAAGAAAAAGGATAGATAGATAGATAGATAGATAGATAGATAGATAGATAGATAGATAGATAGATAGATCTAGAAATATCCCTGTACATTATATGTGTTTTCTGGTAAGGGAATCCTATGTCTCTTGTAGCCTGCGTAAATGTAAAGTGTCCGTTTAATGTAAAAGAATCTGGTGTTAAAAATATGCCTTGAAACAAGCCAAGCGATATAAATGTAAATCTTGTCCTCTCATCAAAAGAAGTTGTTGTAAAAGCAGTTTTATGCTTCGATACCATTATTCGAAGACAAACAGCGTCGAATAAACGTCCTTGTCGGATCAAAGACTTTTGGTTGCAACCCAAAGAACATAAACATATCACACTTGATAATTCATCTAAAAAATAATAAAGATGTACTTAGAGATAAGTGATGATTTCTATCGTTTGTATATTTGGATATTACACCATTTCTGTTTCTTGTTGCTTGTTTGTCAAAGACTTAAGTATAGGTCGCATTTGATTGACGGTCGGAAACCTTCGAACCGTTCATAACTATGCTAACATACATTTTATCTGTGTTTTATATTTACCTCAAAATGGTTCTTGATATATAAAGATTTATCTGTGTATATTTCTCAGATGAGGTATTATGTACCCTATTTACATTATTCGGACTATTTTCCTCTTCTTTGTAGCCATATTTATCACCCTTCAGTATCTATATTTCTGAGATGAGGTATTATGTACACTATTTACATTATTCGGACTATTGACCTCATCTTTGTCGCCATATTCATCACCCTTCAATATATGTCTATATTTCTGAGATGAGGTATTATGTACACTATTTAATTTATTTAAGAATTTAAGAAACATTTTTTTTTGTTAATAAAGAATATTTTGGAACGTTTTAATTAATTTTTTTCTTGTGTCTTTAGAATTTTTCTTTTGTCAAAACTTATTGTAAGGAGAAATTGTCTATATTATTGCTTGCTCAAGTATTTTTTTAGCTAATATTATAAAGAATTTCAATGGGCATAAATTTTCGTGGTTCCGTTAGATAAAACAAACACGTCAATAGACAATATCTCCACAAACTCAGTCCACAAAAAAGAAAAGCGGTCCATCACACACACACACACACACACACACACACACACACACACACACACACACACACAGATAGATAGATAGATAGATAGATAGATAGATAGATAGATAGATAGATAGATAGATAATGCCCCCCACCCTCGCTTATTTCGACGTATGAAGATAAGACAAGCTCGTTCAGTTTTTATGTTCACGTGGTATGTAACACTTTAGTCCCGCTAGTAACCTGCATACGATCCCACATATTGTGCAACAGCGAGGATCTCCGAACATATCCACAGGAATATTTGCTGATGCTTTTCGCCGTTGTCTTTCGTCACTTAGCCGATCAATACAACTGATATATATATATATATGTTATAATGTACCAGTGCAATATATCATTACTATATTATTATCAATATCTTCACTATTATCGTGTACCAATGCAATATCTCATCTATTGAGGATCCAGAGAACGTAAAAGTCTACATTGGATGCACAAGACATGAATTCAAGAAACGGTTCAACCAATATCAAAGTTATTTTAGGATAAATAAATACCGAAATCAGAAATATTTCTAGCACTTACAAGAAACCAATAAAACACCTACTGCGAAAAAGAAATTAATAAGAAAAGCTAGAATATGTAGGTCATTAAATGATCCGAGTCTTTTTTTTCATACATGAGAAACTATATATTGCTAGGTTTATAAAAAATAAAAATTTACTAAATCAAAGAAATGAATTAGCTATTCTTTGCCGACATTGTCAAAAATTTTCCTTAGATAATGTTTAATAAGAAAGCTGATAAATGAAATATATTTATATTTGATATTTAAAAATATTTTTTAAATAATTTAAGTAATTCTATTATATTTATTTGTTTTAAAATAAGTATAATATATTAGTAATTAAAATTACGAATAACATTTTAAAATTGTAGTTCAATACGACTTATTCATATACAAACAGCCCTTTAAAAAATCTTTATGTATACAAGTAGATATTTAAAGACGAAACAAAAGTGCCAAAAAACTTTGTGTCGTTGATAAAGACCAGATGACATGCGTTGAACGGATGTCACCATTCGTTTGAAAAGGCACTCCTACCCTACCCTACCTGAACTTAACCTCTTTTCGAAAGTAACTCATATTTTGATACAATAGTTGTAAGTGAAAATGAATACCCTATCGACTCTTGCCAAAATGATTGAATTTCCCCGTAACCTTAGAAACTAATATTATGAATGTATGTGCTTATAAAACAGTAAATATGAAAATAAGTTTTTCAAAAAATCGCTTGAAAATGAAACAAAACTAGGGACTTTAATTTACTTCTATAATTAAATTTGGAGTTTTTTTTATATATATGAGCTTTTCTTTTTCGTACCTGTACTTTACGAATTTAAGCACAGTACTAGATTGGCAGCTAGGTCTCATTGTTTTCCAGTTGAATTGTGTAGATGCAAACGTAAGTTCTATCCCAGCACTTTCTCTTCTCGCAATTCTCGCTTGTAGAACTCTTTTCCAGATTCTTGCTTTCCACTTAACATTGAATTTTTAAATCAATGTCAGTCGTTATCTTTGAATCCTGTTCTTTTATTATCCACTTTACTTGAAGTTTTCCTTTTCTCTTATTCTTTCACACTGAGAAACACTTTGCGTCTTAATGGCTTTATTGCCTTGCAATTCATAAGAAACAAAGAAAAGATTTTTGGACTGCTATGTACTATTCATTCTCTTATATGCTAGTACATTCTGGACAATCTCCCACACGGATGAGGGTAAAATTGGAGACAGTAGAAATGTGATTCTGAAGGGTGTTCCAATAACTTGGACCCATTTTAAATGTGAATTAAGTTTAAGCGTCTAATGATTTTTTTTTTTTCATTTTCTTTCAGATTTGACGGACATTTGGGCGATATTATTTTTCACACATAATTCACACTTAAATACCATGATCGAATAGAGAAATAAATAAATATTCACCAATAACACTGATTTATTTACTACTGACTTTGATCCGTCTTAATGAAACACTCTTTTACAATCGAAAGGAATGTATCTAGACTTGATATAACATTTGTCACAATCACATCTAAAACAATAAAAACTTCATCAATACAAAATGAAACAATAAAAGGCTCATAAATTATTTCAAAATGGAAAAACTGCTCCTCCTGAAGAACCTAACAAACCAAAAGATATATTGTTCTACTAACCAACTCCATCACAAATAGAGGGTGTTCCAATAACTGGGAACCATTTTAAATGTGAATTAAGTTTAAGCGATTTTTTCTTTTTCTTTCAGATTTGGAGGACATTTTGGCAATATAATATTTCACACATAATTGCCATAAGTTAAATAACATGATCGAATAGAGAAATAAATTTTCAGCAATAACACTGATTTATTTACTGCTGACTTTGATCTGTCTTAATGAAAAGACCCTTATATATAATCCCTCTTAATGAAACACTCTTTATATGACTGAAAATTCCACAGACGGAGTGAGTAAGCAACAAAGAATTCTTAAAGAAAATGACAATGAAAAGAACACTTCTTCTCAATTTCAGGAAAAGTCAGCTGAAATTCCTTGGACACATAATGAGAATGGAAGACATAATAACAATAAAAGCTAAGGGGTGGTAGTGAGTCACCTACCTGAAGAGCTTGCGTGAATGGATAGCGGAACATGGGGTGACGGGTTTGGTAAAGGGACGCAACCGCTAACAAGGGATAGATACATCAATCTATAATTCTAAGATGAGTTATTGTAAGTATTTACACTATTTACACTGTTCAGTCTCATGTATTCATCTTTACCGTCACAATCACGGTGTTTCGGCCGTTATACGCTCCGGCTTTCTTCAGGTGATATTTGTTGGAATTTCAATACGAACCCTTTAGACCTCGGCGGTAGATTGTTCTAATTTCACGTACCCTTCGATATCGGTTTGGTTTGTTTTACGGCATATCAACCTTAGTGGGTAATTTAATGCCGACAAGATTTTTATTGCTGGTAATGTTTTTTTGTTTTTTTTTTCAAAAAGTATTTCTGGTAATATTTTTCCCCAAAAGTATTGCTGGTAATAATTATTTCTTCAAAAATTTATTATTGGTAATATTTTTTTTTTGACAAAAATGTATTGCTGGTATTAAAATCTATTTTTACATGTTTTCACCCCAGTTTGGGTATTAACTATTTGCCGATAGCTGGGGCTTTAACAGGTGCTGCCATCCCGATTCAGGGTGGACCTGGGAACACCAGCAATTAAGAGGTAATTCCACGCTCCTCAAAACCTTCTGATCAGAGGCCTTGCTGTTGGATGTAGTTTATCGTCTTACCCAGGATGCAGATGTAGTTTATCGTCATAGGACCTAGGACATCCTTTCGATATCTCAATTTAATTTAATTCTCCTTGATAACTCAAGAAGTTTTAGTTCTCTCTGCTAAGGCCAGGATTGAACTCACAATTTTGGGGGTCAAGTCACCTTTTATGTCAATCAAGAAACGCGTTTATCCACTGAGCCGTGTGAATTTGGGGGACTTCTAAACTTAATATCTCAGTACACTTTTTTTCATCAGAGCTCATATTACAATATTTTCACTAATTTGTTACTGTTTCTTCTTCAGCTCTGGATCTCGAAACGTAGTAAATTTGACAGTAAAGATGAGGACAATAGTCCAAACAATATAAATAGCGTACATAAACATAGGAAGTTGTGGAGTGCGATGATCGTATATGAGCTGAAAAGACTCGGAACATAGAAGATATGATCAACGATCTTCATAAACTGGATGCCAGCCATTGAACTGTATTCCTTGCGGTCCACCTTCCAATAATTTTCCCACTGAGCTATGCTTAGCAACATGTCATTTGATCGTGGCTCACAATCATACCTCATTGGGATGAAGAAACTCTCCATTAGTTTTTCCTCAAATGAAGACAAATGATTGGCTGGTAAGTTGAGAGTGGGATTTCTTAGCAGTCGTGTTTATTTCCCGCCGACCATTGTGTCCGCCATGAAAACCAAACGGCACCCTCGTATAAAATTCCATTAGAGACGACAAGACGCAAAAGCACCAATTAAGCTGTTTTGTATCTCACGCGTGAAACATGATTCTGAATATTTGCGGCGGAATAAAAATGGTTTACTGAAGGAAAAAGAATCATCTCATCAGATCTTAGTAAAGTAGCGTCCTTGATAGGACCGCCCGCCTGGCGTTCACTCAGATCTCGTTAGTGCAATTCTCGTTTGCTCAACTCTCATCCCATAAATAGTCAATACTTTCGGCGTCGAGTAGCTTTTATTTGAATTGGATCGTAGGATTCGGAGAGAGGTTTTAATGACTTCCTTGGAACGCTAATGACAAACAGGCACAGCCCTTGTGGAGAAGGCACTGGTAAATTCACGGGCTTCATTATTACTTACGTTTTAAGCGGAAACGTTTGAAATTTCGAAGGTGGCAGATTCGTTTACCTCAAGCATTAATTGACTTAAATAATCTCTTAATAGAAAGATATTTCATTTTCTCGATTACTTCAAATTTAAACACATACACAAACACACACATTATCTATCTATCTATCTATCTATCTATCTATCTATCTATCTATCTATCTATTTCATTCTGTTCATATTCATTTATCACATTCAGTTCATATTTATCTATCTATATATATATATATATGTATATATTTATCTATCACATTCAGTTCATATCTATCTATCGATCTATATATATATATATAGTTATCTATATATTTATCACATTCAGTTCATATTTATCTATCTATCTATCTCTCTATATATATATTTATCTATCTCATTCAGTTCATATCTATCTATCTATCTATCTATCTATATATATATATATATATATATATATATATATATATATATCGATAGATAGATATGAATGAATGTGATAAATAAATATGAACAGAATGATATATATATATATATATATAGATAGATAGATAGATATATAGATAGATAGATAGATATGAACTGAATGTGATAGATAAATATGAACGGAAATGATATATATATATATGTATGTATATATATATATATATATATATATATATATATATATATAGATAGATAGATAGATAGATAGATAGATAGATATGAACTGAATGTGATAGATAAATATGAACAGAATGAGATAGATAGATAGATAGATAGATAGATAGAGTTATAAAACCTAGTGAACCTACTTACCACAGTTTCATCTAACGGGTCTTCAGGGTACTACTGTTGTTTTTTTTTGTTTTTTTTTCAGTAGTACCCTGATGCTCCGTAAGGTGATAACTTGGAATCTAGTTTCTGGCTTACGAGGGTTTTTTTTAGATTTTGCTCTGCTCAGTGTATTGAGACTTTTTTACGTTTTTACTTAATTTACTCGGTCGATGTTTTTTTTTCTCTTCAGTGGTCATTTCGGTGATGATTGATTAGTTTCCACCAACTTGAATGTCTTTGGTCTTTTCTTTTCTTATTGAATATTTTTTCCCTGATATCGGTTTGTTCAAATATATTTTTATTTACAAATTGTATTATCCGTTATTTTCATAAGGATTGAGTATAGGCATTAAAATAATATATACATACATACATACATATATATATATATATATATATATATATATATATATATATATATATATATATATATGTATGTATGTATATATATATATATATATATGCACTACAGTTCAGAAGTTTGAAGCCATCCCCGGAATTAGCATGAGATGAACTTGACAGAAGATTGAAAAAAATAAAAGGAAAACAGCTCTTAGAGCCATTGAAAAAAGAATGGAATCATTTATCAAATTTATACTTTGAGAAACTTTTGCAAGGAATGCCAAATATGTGTGCTGCATTAATCAAGGCTAAAGGAGGTTATTTTGACGAGAGCAAAATTTAATTAAATATTTTTTTCTTTTTGCCATAATATATTTTATAATAAAAAGATCGTCTTCTTTAAATCAATGTATATTAATTTTTAATAATGTATATTAAAGTACAAAAGAAATTACGTTTTGTAGAAATTATTGCTGTTCAGGTTGGCGGATTGAGTGTGGTAGATTTTCGTGTGTATTTAAACAAGCCTTAAATGAGGTGTAACGTTAGCCTTCTTGATAAGCATGTAGTGGTATACCCAATATAATTATTCATGAGTTTGTTTTCATCAGGAACACCGCCGACTGAACAACACTTTCTTTAGGAACATGTGAATTCATCAATGAAATTGGTTCCCTGCAATTTTGATCTTGCAAGTGAGTTGACAATATATATATATATATATATATATATATATATATATATATATGTATAGATAGATAGATAGATAGATAGAGAGAGAGAGAGAGAGAGACAGACAGACAGACATAGAGAAAAATAGTTCATAGGAATTAGAGGTGTATAGACATATGCATTTGTATTTCTCCGGTTTCAGTATATAGAGAATTTTAAGGAGATTACGTTTACTCTCTCTCTCTATCACTTTCTAACTCTCTCTCTCTCTCTGTCTCTCTCTGTCTCTGTATATACATATTGTAGAGCAGACGGAGGTGAGCAACATCACCGCGCAAGGGCTTTGCAGAGTCTTCCGGATTTCAAACATACTTCTAATTTTCAATTCAATAAAAATAAATAGCCAGTAAAATCACTTCCCGCTATAACTAAATATAGGTCTCTGGAGCCAAGATAAGACCATAAAAAAAACATTCACTCAATTTGGCAGAAGGACTGACAGTAGGGAAGAGACATGAGCCAACATCGGCGTCTTGTCTTTCTCATCAAAGCAACAACGGACTCCCTTTGATCATGTCTCCCAACTCCACTTTTTCTTTTCCTCACTAAATGAATATTTATGTTCATTTCCTTGCAGTCAAAGAGAAGAATTTTCTAACTTTTATATCATGACTAGCAGCATGGCCCGGCGTTGCCCGAGCTTGATTCAAAAATCGTACGACTCATACAGCAATCGCAATCTTTGACTTAAAATATTTTTGCCCTTCCTTGCCTTTAAAGGAGTGACCTTTTCCGTGCTGATGCTGCTACATGCCTTACTTCTTGCCTATCTCACACTGCGAATTTTTTCTAAACTCTATACTAAAGATTAAATCTGTTACGAAAAAAGAACTAAACAAAATGAACACAAAACGATCAGCTTTAAAAAAGGACTCGTAACTGGAAAAACCGAATGAAAAAAGAATGTTAACAACAAATACTTTTTCATACCCAACCCAGTTCTGCAGAATCAGAATCAACGTTGAGTTTAAGCAAGCGAATGAGCCAATTGGAGTAAAGTGTCATGCAGATTTAAATTTTTCCCACTTGTGACGAATGCAGCTATCGATTTTTTTTGCATGCTAGCATGCTAGTTAACATTCGTGTCAGTCAGCTGTTGGCTCTCACGCTGGGCAGTAGAATCTTCCTGCCTAATCGTGGCAGCCAGCTATTGGCTCTCACTCTGGCCAGTAGAAAATGGCCGCAAACTACATGAAAAGTGCCGTAGAAGCCTGAAAAAATCGATTATTTCCACTATCGATGGGAGTTGGGAAATGCAAAGTCGGTCTTGGTCTTTCCACTAACTTGGAGCATGTGCATGTAAATTTTGGTGCAAATGCGTCGAAAATTGCGGCCGCGAATTCATTACACACACACACACACACACACACACACACACACACACACACACACACACACACACATCCTGCCTTTTATGGATAGAGTTAAGCATTACAGTTAAAATTTGTGTGTCCTACGTTTAAATAAATATAATATTATGTGAACAAGCAACAATCTTTTCTTTCATTTTTTATTCAAACGGTGAACCAAGGAACCGTTTCCCAACAATATATATATATATATATATATATATATGAAGAAATATTGTTTTAAGTCGTGCTACATTTATGGGATAAAATGCTCAATATCAGAGATAGAGCGTATCTAAATATAACAATGAACATTGAAGTCAACATTCAGAGGCGACAGGCTGTTTCATGCAAGGCTCAATCATCAGGCCATATGTTTAGTATGAAACGGTCTGTCGCCTCTGAGTGTTGAGTTCAATCTTTACTTTTATATATATATATATATATATATATATATATATATATATATATATATAGTTAATAGAATGTGCGAAACCAACTCATTTGATGTATTATTTTGTAAAATGTCCCTTTTGTGTTCATATAATCTTTTATTGAGGTTTCTCTTATGTATTTTTTGTGACAAATATTACAGGCGATAGTGTAAACTCCTCCTTCAGGTTTTAGCTTATTGTTTTGTTTAGTACGGACTAACTCTTTTATTATGACGGGTTTCGTCCTTCAGGGCTGATTTTGTTATATTGGTAGGGCTATATATGCGCACAACAGAGGGTGATGGGAATTTTAGAATTATTTTTTTCAGCCGAATTCATCACTTTTGTAAGTATGTATTCTACACTGTGATAAGATCTGCCAGAAATGGTGAAATGTTATAAGAGCCAGGGTGCAAATTTACTGTTGATGACCTTACAATTAAGGCACTCTGAAGACATTTGCATTATAGTGAATTATTTTTCTTCTTTGATCATGATAGCATTTTTTTATGTCAAAGTTATGTTCAGTTTTGTTACGGTGGTCAACCAAAGCATTTAATGCATTATTTTGTAAAATGTCCCTTTTGTGTTCATATAATCTTTTATTTAGATTCCTTGAGGATTCTCCTATGTATTTTTGTGACAATTATTATAAGCGATCGAGTAAATCGCACGTTCAAGTTTTAATCGTTTATTGTTTTAAAGTCGTAACAAGTTTTAGGTTTAGTTTATAGCAGTGGTTCCCAAACAATTTTGGGCCATGCCCCCACTTAGGTATTTGTAAAATTCTGGTGTCCCGCCCCATAATATTATTTCTTAGATATTCAAAATTTTACTGCAGTTCAAGTGAAGGAAGCAAACTGAATGCTCACACGCGCTGATTGGCCGACAAAACATGGGCTCTTCCATCGACATGCATCACGCCCTCTCTTTTGTTGACAGAGTGTGGGGAGACTGGAAATACCCAGTATGCTAATTACACATTTACGTGCATACACGTAAAATATTTTATGTACGCATACTGTGTATGTATCATATGTATTAACACGTATTATCCCTCTCATTAAGACTCAGTAGAAAACAATTCACTTTTAGTAACACTTCTTGAATTTCCAACTTATTCTGTTGGTATAGTAAGCTGAAGGATGCACATCCTACGCATGTCCCATCAGAATATTACCATGCTCCACTTGAGAATCATTTGTTTACACAGATTCTTTCTCATCAAAACGAGACTGACCCCAATTTTGAGAAAATGAGAAACTATCGTCCTTTATTGTTGTTGAAGAGACGTGTGAATACGTAAGTGAATATACGCCCGAATTCTTTGAGCGCTTCTTAGGATCGATGCCTTCTTTTGCGTCTATAACGTTAGCTTTCGGATCGATAGCATTATTGTTTTTTTTTGGGGGGGATGGGCATATTTCCATATTTATCTTTCTTTGTGTTACATTTTTAAAATAAACATTTTCATTCCATTTACCGTTGATTCATCGAGTGCAACATTCGTTCTATTTATTAAGCTGTTTCTCTCCAAATATAGATTTTTAAAAGCTTTATACACACTATCTTATACATATGCGTGGGTGGGTATGTGTGGGAGGTTAGTGTGGGTGTGGCTAAATTAACGAACCCAAACAAATACGGTCTTAGCATGATAAATATACTTCTCTAATTAAATAGCCGATACTAGAATTGAAGTCTCAAATATAAATTTAAGCCTTTATTGTAATAATGAAAGTTGAAAGTAACTCCGAAAAACATACTTATCTGAAACCATCTTTAAAATTAATACTTCAAAAACAAGTATTTCCCAGGAGAGAAGTAAATGATATAAAGGAAGTTTTTTTTTTCTCTGTTCGTTACACTTTCAAATATGGAGCCACCAATTTTCATATACAAACTTACTGACCCAGGACAACTCAACACTGCCACCAGAATGTCGACACAACTCAACACCGCCAACACAACACAGCCGCCTTAACACCACTGCCTAAAAGACGGGACAACTTAACACCGCCTACACAACACCGCCAACACAACACCACCGCCTGAATGTCGACACAACTCAACATCGACAACGCAACACCACCGCCTGAACACCACTGCCTAAAAGCCGGGATAGCTCAACACCGCCGCCTCAACACCTCCGCCTCAACACCGCCGCCTCAACACCACTGCCTAAAAGCCGGGATAACTCAACACCGCCAACACAACACCGCCGCCTGAATGTTGACACAAAACACCGCCAACACAACACCGCCGCGTGAACACCACTGCCTAAAAGCCGGGGCAATTCAACACCGCCGCCTGAACACCACTGCCTAAAAGCCGGGACAACTCAACACCGCCAACACAACACCGCCGCCTGAATGTCGACACAAAACACCGCCAACACAACACCGCCAACACAACACCGCCACCTGAACACCACTGTCTAAAAGCCAGGATAACTCAACACCGCCAACACAACACCGCTGCCTGAATGTCGACACAAAACACCGCCAACACAACACCGCCAACACAACACCGCCACCTGAACACCACTGTCTAAAAGCCAGGATAACTCAACACCGCCAACACAACACCGCCACCTGAACACCACTGCCTAAAAGCCGGGACAATTCAACACCGCCGCTTGAACAACACTGTCTAAAAGCCGGAAGAACTCAACACCGCCAACACAACACCGCCGCCTGTATGTCGACACAACTCAACGCCGCCAACACAACACACAGCCGCCTTAACATCACTGTCTAAAAGCTGGAACAACTCAAAACCGCCGCCTGAACACCGCCGCCTGGATGTCGTCACAACTCAACACCGCCGACACAACATCGACGACTGGGCACCGAGACAACTCAGCACCTATAGCCACGTAAAAATATTCCGAAACATTAACTGCAAAAAGATACCGTTACAACATGCATAGATTCACTAATACTACACCGATAGCCATGAAAAAATTGTGAGAGTTATTGCCACACCTTGTATGAATACGGCTTTTAAACTAATTGATTTTATGTGACGAAGCAAAACTTGGAATTTAAAAAGCTAGTCTATGTGACACAGAAATCCGAAAGTGCATTGGAATAGTGAAACAGGTCTTTAAAAGTGTCTCTGGCATCTTGAAGAAGATTTATTTTTCACTCTCCAAACTTTATTTTACAGGCGGAATGCAGTAAGACTCGCACTGTTCTATCGCTATTTCCATGGAAAGTGCTCGGATCGACGATCTACATTTCTTGCTTCAGTCAAGTCTAACCTTCACACCGAGGACCCGCCATGATAGTTACATTGTCGTAAACCACTCTCACTCATTCTTTCCGTATTCCATTGGTTAGAAGTAAATTCCACTTGAACAGCTTCTTCGCCCGGACCACTGCGCATTGGAAGCGAATACCAGGAAGATGTTTGCCCGATCACTACAATCTTAACCTGTTCAAGGCAAGCGTTAACCGTTATCTTCCTCTCCTATCCGTATAAACTTCCCCTTAGCGTAATCCTTTCACTCCACCGGGCTTTGTACAAGGTGAACCTTACTGCAAGAAAAAATAGCTACATAAAGACAGCATTACTACATACCTCGCTCTACTAACACAAAAGTAAGATTTATATATATATATATATATATATATATATATATATATATATATATATATATATATGAAGATATATATATATATATATATATATATATATATATATATATATATAATTCTAAAATTAAAATTGTAGGTGAAAATGGTCATTTACTAAAGGCATCGTAATTCCAATTGTAAAGAGTATATATATATATATATATATATATATATATATATGAAATGGAAAAAGTCCGATAATTATTTTAAAACATTTTTTTTATGTTTATACGTTCTTTTTATAGATATAAATATTTAAGTAAATGCTCTGTTTTATAATAAACAGTATTAATAACATTTACCGGCCTGAATGTCCGACAAACTTTCATATAAAATATGCGTCCTCCGACAGGAATCGAACCTGTATACATAATGGATACAGGTTCGATTCGTGTCGGATGACGCATATTTTCTATAATATATATAAACGAAAAAAAAAAAGCCGCAAACGTTTTGGGTTATAATGAGGATATATAAAAATATATAATATTCTTTATTTTCCATATTTTTCCATGTTTCGTGTCCTATGACCTTCATCAGGCGGAAAAATGAATATGTCCACATATTACTTAAAGAAATTAATTTTTTCCTTATACTTTATTATGTTTAACCATTGTCTTTTGTGTGTGGTGGGGGTATATATACAAATGTGCACTTCTAGTGCAACAATACTCTTCATAATCTTATCTGATCTAACGACTCGGCTTCAGTCACTTGCTCATCGCCGTTAAACCACCTCACTGGGCTTTTTTAGAAATACTTTCATGGTTACTGTCCGACTGAGTTCTTTGCTGTGGTACCCAGGTTTTTTTAATTTAAGCGCAGTACTAGACTGGCGGAGAGATCTCATCAATTTACCGTTAAGCTGGTTAGATGCAGCCATAAATTCTATGCTAACTGTTTCTTATCTCTCACTTCACGCTTGTGGAACTCCCTTCCAGCTCCATGCTTTCCAGACAACTTTAATCTGAGAAAATTTAATTGCAATGTCAATCGCTATCCCTGCCCTCCAGGTTACTCATTACTCTACCCGTTTTTTAGCAATGTTTCCGTTCGTGATTCTTCCACGCCCAGTTACCCCTTGTGTCTTAGTGGCTTTAGTACCTTTCTTGGGGCGGAATCGATTTTATTAGATGTACAAGGATTCTTCTATACCCATAACTGGTGTCGCTGAGGTAGTTTGACGCAGATAACTAATGGCAATAGTAAATATTTAATAGAAAAAGATGGTCGCTAAATTGACATTGCTTAGAAAAATTAAATAAATCGAATGGATTTTTTTTCAAATTTGTCAGTTCGTCTCGACGTGTCTCTTTTATTTCGAATGTTTTTTGATGATGCTATTAACAAATAATTCAGCCCTTAATTTTTTTATCTCAGGATAAGCAAATTAATCAACTGATACGCCCATTTTCAGTTACTATGCATAGAAAATGTAAATTGCATATACGTATACACATATATACACGTACGCAGACACAAGAATTTTATACATACATATATATTCATATACATACATACATACATATATATATATATATATATATAATTATTTATTTAAAAATATGATTTCAACACGCTAAATAACAGGTCTCATGTTTCAAAACAAGAGCCGAAAACTTCAATATAATTATTTGAATTAAATTGAATTAAAGTAAGCTCTGTTCCATCTTCAAGCGAAATTTTTTTTTGGATAACTTATTTCTGAAATTTACGTGTTTTAATAGCATATTCATTATTGAAATCAAAATTACAAAGTTACATTCATAGATGTCAAGTCAGCCTGGTTGAGAAACTGCACATTATTAAGTTTCTAAATAATAAAAATCTATTAAACAATAGACAGGAGTTAACGGTTTTTTGCCGACATCATCAAATTTTTGCATTGAATAATTAGCATAAAAACAAACATACAATAAAATAATTTTTATAATCCATAGCCCTAATAAATAGTTTAAATACCCTACAAAAAAGATAACCCTTTATGAAGTCGTCAAAAAACAAATGTTACGGCTGTTTTTTTATTTACACAAAACCCTTTCAGAAAGAAATAAAATAAAAAAATAAATAAATCTCCATAGACACGTAAACCAGACTAGGCGAAAGCATCTTCCGTTTTAAATTTAGACACCCCGACCTTATCCTGACTTGACATCTATTGATGTAACTCTATACTGATACAAATTATTAACACCCAACACACCTCCCTATTAAAACAATCGCCCTGGCTGTTACCATGGAAATTTTGATTTCAATAATGAATATGCTATTAAAACACGTAAATTTCAGAAATAAGTTATCCCAAAAAAAAGTTTGCTTGAAGATGGAACAGAGCTTACTTTAATTCAATTTAATTCAAATAATTATATTGAAGTTTTCGGCTCTTATTTTGAAACATGAGACCTCTTATGTAGCGTGTTGGAATCATATTTTTAAATAAATAATTATATTTATGGTCTACTTTTGTATCGAGCACTATTTTTTTAAAATAATAACAAAAATACTAAAGAACTTTGGATTATTTACCTAACGAGTTCTTTCCTATTTTCTATATATTTTCACACACACACACACACACACACACACACACACACATATATATATATATATATATATATATATATATATATATATATATATATAGGTATGCATATGTATATATATGAATATGTACGTACTTTCTTATTGCGTGCGTAGATATAAACAGTGTAGACATAGAAATCAGTACTGCATGGTGACTGAAAATTTCGTAGCATGAAACCATTATCACGCCATATGTTACTCCTCTTTGCGTAGGTTTTCTATATTTACATGACTGAGGATTTTGGGGATATCACATTGCGTGATCTGCTGTAGCCTTTTCACCGGGAAAACTGTTTTTCAAAAGGATGAATAATTACATTTGCATATCAGCAGAAAACGAAGAAAACACTGGTTATTACAAACTCTGGTAATGTATAACATCTGGTTTGCTGCTACTGCTATACATTTAGAGATTCTTGGCAATAATACAAAGAAGAATCTGCAATGTTATTGGTCCTGACCTGGCATCTTGACATGCCGTAACCTTGATTCCCTGAGCTATTTTTATAAATACTTTCATGGTAATTGTTCTGATGAACTTTCCTCTTTGACATATGGGAAGTAGTTGCAAGGCATTGAGGGCATTATGGTGGGTGTCGTGGTAAGTAAGAATGTGGTGATATTAGTGTAAGGAATACTGTGGTATGTTTAGGTCAGTAATCGTAACTAGCTAAGTTTACGATAAGACAGACTGAAAAGCCGCCTGTCTTCCTCCTTTTTAGTCTTATGCCACATTTTTGTATTATTCAAAATAAATATTACTTTCCTCTTTGACACCTAAACCTTACGCATTTAAGCGTACTACAAGACTGGCGGCAATGTCTCGTCGTTTTACAGTTGAAATCGCGAGATATAACCGCAAGTTCTATGTTAGCGTTTTCTTCTCTCGCAAATCTTGCTTCTGGAAATCTCTTACTTTTCAGCTAACGATATGTCTGATAGTGACAGAATGTGATAAAAAGAACACATTATTAAGGGAAGAGAAGCATAAATGGACAAATATTTAGAAGTTAGAATATAACATTTGCATTTAATTGTTGTTATCTCCTGTTTTTTATCTTGTTATACCTCTTTAATCATATTTTTCTTCTCATATTCTCTCACTCTAAGTAACCTAGATGAGACCTTTCCGCCAATCTAGTATTGCGCTTAAATTCACGCGGGAGGGATACAGAACCAACCATTATAACAGCTGCCGTGGTAATACAGAATAGACAGAGAGAAGCCATGTCACGGCGGTGGGAAAATAACTGAAGTCGAGATGCCAGGTCAAGACCGTTATCATCACAGACCTTTCCTTGTATTTATCAAGAATCTGTAAACATAGCTGAAGCGCAGGTCAAGATGCGGCAGCAATATTCAAAGCTTGGACGGCTGGCAGACTTATAAATATCTAAGACAGATTTTGGCGAGAAAAATTGTCTGGCACGACACGTCATCATCACGTCGGGAATTATTCTAAGATTCTTCTGATTCTTTCGCTCCACTCATCTCTGTCAGACATCACTGTCGGTAGGTCCCACAGATGGCATCTACAATTGGTCAATGTAGTTGTGATGCGGTCTTTCAAATGATCTTTTGCCGCGTAATGAGTTCCATAGGAGGGCGTCACGCACAAGTTCTGACTTACTTCTCAAGGCGTGACCAGCTAGCCGAAGCCTTCTCTCGCTCAACGAAACTAATATAGGGGGAAGGTGTCCATACAGGCGTTTCTTAGTTTGGAATGTCGAACTGAACCCTTTATTTCGCTCACTGGTGTAGACTGTTCTAGTTCCACATGCCATGTTTAATGGATGTCACTTATCAGTTATCTTCTGTTAATTCCCCTCTGAAAGTTCTCCACTGCCTTAACCGGGTATTGAACTCACACTCTTTGGGTCCTGTCACTGGATCTAACCAACGCCTTTATCCACTGTGCCATGTGTCCTTGAGGACATTCCAACCACCTGAAGAAGGCCGGGGCGTACAACGGCCGAAACGTTGTAATAAATATGGCGATAAAACTGAGGACAAATGTCCGAATAATATAAATAATTTAAATACTTTGTTTCGATATTCATTTTTTGAAAGATATTTTTATTTTTTTAATTTAACTTTTTTAAATTTTCTTTTCTTTGAATAAATTAATATTAAGCTTTCTTTCATATAACTGTATTCAACATTCTTTGCTTAATTGAAAATTTTTACAGTTATATTAAATTAAGAATTAATATTGTCCAAGTGTCCGATACACAGCGTTAAGCATTTGATTTAATAATTTTCCAATTTTTTAAAAGTATATTACACTGAAATTTGTATAAAATGAAAATGACATTAATTGTACCGAATTTGCCTTTATTTTTTTGTACTAAATATTGTATTGGGCTTTCGCACACCCGTGATTTGAAATGGAGCACAGATAAGTTCAAGAGAGCACAATCAGCGTATGGTTTATCTATATATATAAAGTTGTAGCCTCTCTATGTCTGTTTATTATCGAACTCCTCTAAGCCTTTTGGAAATATACCCCCATAACCACATATATTCTGAAACTACATTACCCAGTGTATTTGAATAAGTATATAAGAACCCCACTTGTTTTTTTCTCCTTTGATATAAATTAAATTTAAAATTAAACAAGGGAATGGCTCCTAGGATACTTGGATAAGTATTTTTCATTTTGATCAAAGGGTGCCCTGGGGCACAAATACTACACTGAACTTTTTTTTCCTTTTGATTTAAATTAAAAAAAGGGAATGATTCCTATCCAAAATATAGAAGAAGAAATCCAGAAGAGGGAGGTCACATTGGCAAGATCATAATGAGACAATATGAACGTCAATTTGAGCAAGAAATCACCACTCAATTGGTAGTGCCTTACAACAGATATTTTTGCGACAATTCAACTGTTATATCAATGTTGAAATTTGCTCATTAATTAATTCAATCAAGTATTGCCTCAAATATATATCAAAGGAGTTAAATCAAGCTGTTTTTGCATACCCCCCCCCAGTGAATATTTCCCTTTGATTTAAATTAAAGTTAAATTTGAACACGGGAATGAGTCCAACGCAAAATATAGAAGGAGAAAACCAGAAGATGGAGGTCACATCAGCAAGATCATTGAGGAATACTGAAATGCAACATTTTTTCTCCACAGTTTATTACAATGATTTCAAATCAATCATCATTTTCTTACAAAAAATAGTGTGACATTCAGCAAGGCGCGGATAATTCGGGTAGTATAAAATACGTTCGTCATGCGTGTGTGTGGGGGGGGTGATACTCTTAGTAGAATCCAATAAAGACAGTGTAATTGGGTTTTGTGCACCGCTTCACAATGGATAAATTTGTTAAAAGAAAGGAAACGAGTGACGTGAGTAAGTCTAAAAGTGAACATCATTGAAACGAATAAATCCAAGCTGTGATATTTTGAGTTGCTCTTTGGTGTGCCGTTGAGTGTGCTGTGATATTTTGAGTTGCTCTTTGGCGTGCCGTTGAGTGTGCTGTGATATTTTGAGTTGCTCTTTGGTGTGCCGTTGAGTGTGCTGTGATATTTTGAGTTGCTCTTTGGCGTGCCGTTGAGTGTGCTGTGATATTTTGAGTTGCACTTTGGTGCGCCGTTGAGTGTAATGTGATATTTTGAGTTGCTCTTTGGTGTGCCGTTGAGTGTGATATTTTGAGTTGCACTTTGGTGTACCGTTGAGTGTGCTGTGATATTTTGAGTTACTCTTTGGTGTGCCGTTGAGTGTGCTGTGATAGTTTGAGTTGCTCTTTGGCGTGCCGTTACTTAAAAAGGTTGAGAAGCGTGTTCTCAACACTCAGTTCTGCGACCACACATTGTCAGAATCTGAAGTCATATAATAAGAAAACCGATGAAAGGATTCCAATCAGGATAATTGCTTATCTCAAAAATTCCTCCAAAATTCTTCTTTTCGTTCGAGTATTATATTTTTATCATTAAACAAAACTAACAAAATCACGCAGACAGTATAACGTTTTTCATTGCATAAACTGTAATCGATCAACTGATATCAATTTCTGGTCGCTACTGTTTCGTTCACTTCGTACTAATAGCCTTGGAAAAGGTATAAATCCATTTTCCTCTAGGTATGGGTTAAATATCACGACAGAGGTGGCAAAGAGTCTAGGAGAAGCAAATCACTGAATTCAAAACTCTGACTTCAAAAGTAGCATAAATAGGAATTGGCGACTTCAGGCTATCTTTCCCAGTGCTGCCACAGATGCACTACATGTAGTACACCCACGCCCGCCAATGGGTTACGATGTGACGTGATCATCAAACAATCGGAAATGTAAACTTCAACAATTCGCATTACTCCCACAGCCGATGATCTCCGGTTCGCCTTTTATCGATTTTTATTCATATGATTGTTGCAATTGGAGGGGGTTTCGCGTGCAATACGAAACGAGTAATCAAAGAGGAACTGTCCAAGAGATTCTTGCTTTGCTATACAACAGATGAATGGACACTATTACGGACACAAAAGATATAAACCCAGGCTAAATCCGGTCACATATGTTCGGTCAGCTTGCTTTCGTGCTCAAATTGTGTATTTCAATGAAAGACTAATGGTTACATGAAAAGGTTTTTCTCTGGTCATCTGGGAAATTATCGGACGGTTTTTACCTGATCACAAACAAAAAGTACAATCGGGTGGAGAAAGATATGGGCTGGATTTGGGAAGAGGAATTGACAAGTGGTCTATATTTCAAGGGAGCTCTAAGATGTAAAACAAAACTAAACTAAATAACTGATTTTAAGAAGGCCATTACATGCATGACGCGACTCAAAACATCTCGGCACGACTAGCTTCCCAAAAGATGTATTCTGATGTTTAATTATTAAAACACTGAATAAAATCTTCAACTTAGGAAGTAGTTCCGATTAAGAATTCCCACAAGAACACACACACACACACGCACACATTATTGTTGAAACTTGACTAATGCATGGAATAATAATGCAACACAAAATGTACTTAGAACAAAATGTATTGAAACAAGAAAGTGTACACAATATTTACATATAGTCTTTTGTATATTCCTAGTAAGACCGTTCCTGGAGAATGTGTTGACTGAGTCGCAGTCGGGCAGAGTCTCTGGTTGAATCTCTTGATTCCTTCCTCTCTTCCCGGTACCAACCATATTTATATGGTCGGTACTCCACTATGCAAATTAGGTGGATCCTACCACAACAATTTATATATATATATATATATATATGTATATATGTATGTATATTATTTACATTATTCGGACTATTGACCTCATCTTTGTCGCTATATTTATCACAACGTTTCGGCCGCTGTACGCCCCGGCCTTCTTCAGGTGGTAGGAATGTCGAACTGAACCCTTTATTTCGCTCATTGGGGTAGACTGTTCTAGTTCCACATGCCATGATTAATGGATGTCAGTTATCAGTTATCTCCTGCTATTTTCTCTCTGAAATTTCTCCACTGCCTTAACCGTGTATTGAACTCACACCCTTTGGGTCCTGTCACTAGATCTAACCAACGCCTTTATCCACTGTGCTTGAGGACATCTGGGTATGAATTTCTAGGTATTATAAACTTAATGTCTTCAGCAACCATTTTTACCAGTGCTCATATTGCAACTTTGTTGTTATCATTGCTTTTCTCTGGCACTCTTTATTACTGGTTTCCATATTGTATTTATTTCTATGCTTGGTCGGCTCAGGAGATTTTTGTGGCGAAGCATATGTGCTGATTCCTTAAGTTTACGAATTTTCCAATATATATATATTTGTGCATTAAAGAGATAATCATACATTGACTCAATTAGCAATATTATTGCAATTAATGGCGAAATCTCTTCGCTAACAGGCTTAATATAAGCATTAAACTACTAACAATCCACTGAATGAGGCGATCCTTATGTTTAAAATTGTTGTCAGATAGACCTAGTTTATTTTTTTACAGCAGCAAGTACTTTCAAAGACTTCATGTCCTCATCATCAGGCTGTAATTTTTTCCTTTAAAATAAAAACTTGAAGACGAAAGGAATGTGTTGTAAACCGAAAGATGTTTTTTAAGGATGTGTTATTTATTAACGGTTATATAATATTGGAACTCGCAAGTCGCAACGCTAAAGTTCAAATATTTCAAGAGAGAATATTTTTATATGAATTTTGTAATTTGGTAAATCCGCGAATTCTTTTGTTGTAAGTGTTTTCCAGTTAACGTGATATGAACTAAGTAAATATTTCAATTAATAGAGTGATATGATTAGTTTTTTTTTCTCGGAATTTCGTACTTTATATATATATATATATATATATATATATATATATATATATATATATATATATATATATATATATATATACTTAGTGGTATGGATGTGAGTTTGTAACCCTAGGTTTCACGCTTTTGAGATCCTCAAATAAAGTTTGTTTTATGTTTGTGTGGGGATCACAAAAGCGTGAAATCTAGGGTTACAAACTCACATCCATACATCTAAGTATGATAGCTCTATCACTAACCTTGAGTGCTTTCAATAAGTGCCGCACATATATAATATATAAATAATATATAAATCACACACACACACACACACACACACACACACACACACACACACACACACATATATATATATATATATATATATATATATATATATATATATATATATAAGAGAAAGAACAAATAGAGTAAAAATCCACAGTTCGTAGTTGCCTGAAGAAGTACAATCTTAGTATTGAAACATGAAAGCTCTTGTGTACCGATTTAAGATGTTTTATTATAATATCTCATAATATATATATATATATATATATATATATATATATATATATATATATATATAGGCGAGCATATCTTCATACAAACATATCAAATTTAAAAATATCGACATATTATGTTTATTTATTTTTATAACATTCTTTTCTATTTCTCCAACCAGTCTTTTGATGTTAAGACGCATCAAGGAAGGCGCAGTCGTTCTTTCTAAACCAAGTACTTTTGAGTTTTTCCAAGTTTATTTTCAGAGGTAAATTCCAAAGACAAACTTATTATAACTGTGATAATATCTGCATCCCGTTGTGATGGTAATTTAAAAAAAAAGAAACATCCGCGACCGCGCTCTGTTATAGTGAATTTAAATTAAAAATTTAGATTTACCTGTTGTAGTCATGGATTTATTTATTTATTTATTTACTACAAAACAAGCGTTTCAATATAATGAAGGTGGCGGGAAATTGGTAGAAATGCAAAATGACATTAAATGTTTGTTATATGCACTATAGTACGTTGCTGCTATACTCGTAATGAGTTGAGTGTTGGTTGGTTGATTTTGATGTAGAGGGTCACGAAAGTTTAATTTCTTTGTTTATTATTTTTTTAGTATTGCCAACAAGTATTTTCCTGTATTGTGAAGGTGGACAGGAATGTGTTTTTAAATGTTGTACAATAAAATATTTGTCTCCTACAAATGAAACAAAGTCGTCTTGATAATATTGCAGTTTAATTTCTTTGTTTATTAGTACAACCAACATATGTACTTACTTTATTTTGTTAGAGATCAAATGTTCTAAATGACACACACACATATATATATATATATATATATATATATACATACGGATTTGTTACCTTCACTTTGTATATACAGATTTGTTACCTTTACAATACATATATTATATATAACTGAAAGTCAACATTGAAGTCAACAGTCAGAGGCAACAGGCTGTTTCATTCTAGACGCAATCATCATTATATATATACATATACACACACACGCACACAAAAACATCGATACATAGACACCTGTACGTATATATATATATATAGATATATATATTAGGAAAAAAATTGGGACAAATCAAAAAAAGTTTCCGTAGGACGCGTTTCATCCTTTAGGTCTTCATCAGATGAAAGTGATGCTTACGTTGATGCAACTACACATTTTCATGAAGAAGAGGGGGCACTGAGAATTTTAAATAATTTCCACTTTCAAAAAATATATTTTGGATATATAGACTAGCCGATTTTATTTAGTTTTGTTTTTGTGTTCACGTTTCAATCAGTTTTTTTTATTTAATATCGCACATTGTGAGAATAGAAGTTCTGCCAAGATAGCTGACATATTGTAAGAATGTGGACGTACATTTACTGTGGATGATATAGCGATTAAAGCCCTTTCTTTACATTTCATCTTAGTAAATTACAGGCTGTTTTAGCTAAAGTAGCATTTTTAAATCAAATTTATGATCAGACCCATTACAATGAGCCACCATTGCATTTAGTCGTTAAGAGAAACAACGTTTCGTGATTGTTCATTATTTTAACACACACACACACACACACACACACTTTTTACACACGCCCACATATATATATATATATATATATATATATATATATATATATATATTTTAGTTGGATAGATGTGAGTTTGTGACTCTGGGTTTCACGCTTTAGCGATCGTCAGAAAAAAGGGTTTGTCTGACGATCGCCAAAGCGTGAAACCTAGGTCACAAACTCACATCTATCCAACCAAATATGTTAGCTCTATCTCTGATATTGAGCGCTTTTCTAATAAGTACCGCATATATAATATATAAATAATTATATATATATATTTATTTATATTTATATACACTTTCACACACACACACACACACACACACACACACACACACACACACACACATACATATATATATATATATATATATATATATATATATATATATAAAATGGTGGTCCTCGTTTGGGAAAACCTCGGATAGTTGAGCTATCCGAGGTTTTCCTAAACGAGGACCATTTATATATATATATATATATATATATACCACCATTTATATATATATATATATACCATTTATATATATATATATATATATATATATATATATATATATATATATAAATGGTGGTCCTCGTTTGGGAAAACCTCGGATAGCTCAACTTGCAGTAGAACAAATCGGAATGAGGAATAAAAAAGAAAGAACCAAGAATATTAAAACAAGGGGAAAACAATCGTCCAGTGTTCAAGCTCCAAGTACAAAGAAAAAAAACCGAAACGAGTAAAAAGATAACTACGTAACTAAGTAGAGCAAACCTAAGATAAGATAATTCTAAGGGCCAGGCAAAACTACCTGGATATATATATATATATATATATATATATATATATATAGAGAGAGAGAGAGAGAGAGAGAGAACCTGTTTTAGAATTGTAGAAAAATGCTAATAGATTTAGGTACTGTCATTGAAAAGTCATATTTTGTACACTGACAGCTGCCAAATATTTGAATTTTTGTATGTAAGCAACCAGCAACGTGTTATGTGACTCCTGGTATTCTTTGAATGGGCAGACGTTAAAAATTTCTTAGAATTAAATTTTATAGGCTCAATTCAGAATATAAGTAACACTATTTTTTTCTCCTTAAAAAAGGATGTTTTAAATTGGAATAATATTTATTAATCAATAAGTTTGAGATTAATAAATCTAATTTTCTAAACCGAAATTTTGTTATATAAACCACAGATTTCAGTTCGTTCTATTTTTGAGTGAACCTTTAACCAGATGTGTTTGTTTTATATTCAGATAAAACTGAAATTCTCCCAGTTAATTAATTTCTGATATTTTTCCCATATTCGGGTATATAATATTACAAAAAAAAAATGCTAAGCGATATTGACGCATAAAAGGAAAACATACAGGCTAAATGTGTTTACATGCGTCAGCAGATAGCAACTAGCTTCCGCTGCCTTTTTTCCTGTGGTCGACCGCTGTAAATTTATACTCTCAGAAAAAACAAGGTAAATTCGTGTCGCATATATCCGCACACATGTAGACGCATTTTTCTGTTTTTGTTATACTAACGCAATTCATTCGGTTGTACTACAAAAAAGATACACAAAATATTTTGTGTGAAGTTGTACGCAAAGAATCTTTGTATGTTATTTCTTTCAATTTGAAAAAAAAAATAATCAAATAAATAAAAATATTGAAATTTGTAGATCCGTGTTTGAAGATTAACTTAATTCTTTGCTTCTACACGCACATTCCATTATATATATATATATATATATATATATATATATATAGAGAGAGAGAGAGAGAGAGAGAGGAAGAATTTCGCATTACGCATAAAGTAGCCAGCTATCTATTCCCGAGTAATGTATATAAAATAGGGCTGATTTCGAATTTTTTATTTAGTTTTTACAGTTCACTACACTATTGTACTGTATAAACATTTAGAAATAAATTAGACCTGTTATAGTCGGGTAAAACGACATTAAAGCTCCCTGAAACTGGTTGATATAAACCAATTGCCCGCGTCCAGTGCCTGAAATAGCCGTCAGGTACAACTTCTCACTTAGCGACTAGCTCATTCAAACAACCAGAACTTTGGAACGGTACCAAGTCGTTAAGTGGGGTGTGACTGTATATTATTTAGATAATAAGCAGTGTAATAAACCAGAGCAAAACTAATGGATGCCAGATGACATTTTTATAATGCTGAGTGAAACAAACAATTTAACTTTGAGAAAATTTGGCAGACATCCATTTTCCTTGAGAGACTTATCAAACGCTCTGATGATATGGGTGACATTTTACTGATTGAAGTTTGCGAAGATAAAGAAAAACTTGACATTTTGCTATTCAATACTTTATAATTGAGATCGATTTTTCGGTAACGTAATGAATGGACAATATCGGAATTCAATGTTTTAAACTCACAAGAAAGTCGGTCGGAGAGAGAGAAAAAAAAACTAATTTTGGATCCTGGCGCGTTTTTAATCAAATATAATGCTGTGTCTTAGTTCATGTTTTTTTTTCATTCTGTAGACATATCTATCCCCCTAATTATTTCAAACTCTTTGATATGTGTCTATGACAATCAGTATCTATCTCTCTATTCAGCCATTTTGATATGTATGTGTATATCTATCCAGCCATTTGATATCTATCTATCTATCTATCTATCTATCTATCTATCTATCTATCCCTACATCTATGCAGCTATTTTGTATATATTTCAACTAATTTCATATTTCCCAAACAGCATTTATCTATCTATCTATCTATCTATCTATCTATCTGCCTTTAATTTTTTTATAGTAGATAATTTTATTTTCTTGCTTTTGTTAACTGGAGTTGTAGATTTCTTTATGATGCTTCTAAGGAATGTTTTATGCTTTTTATAGTTACCATGCATCTCATTTTATAAAAAAAAATGTTAATGTCATTCGGACAATTTCTACATAATTTATGATTAAAAAAGAACAAAGGCATGTAAATGAAACTTGTACTTATATATATATATATATATATAAGCGTCAGTCCGTATATATATATATATATATATATATATATATATATATATATATATATATATATATATATATAAAATGAGTCTAGGCGATCATTAAAAATCCATTCGGTTATAAGTTATAATTTATTTCATGAGTATACAAAATATATTCATCTCTTCAGACCGACGTTTTCTTAATAAATGGAGTCAATTTATCCAGACGAAAGAAAAAGGGAGAGGAAAATACAAAAAACAAAAAGTTTTAATATTAAAAGAGGAAGAAGGAAAAATTAAAATTTCAATATAAAACTTTCAAAAATCTTTGGTGGGGAAGGAGAAAGAGATAAAGTGATATAGGGAAGTAAGTGGGAGTGGAGAGGGAAGGAGAGAAAAGGAAAGAAGGAAGAATTAAACATGAGCTGATAAGTTGACCTAGAAATGATTTTTCTTTAAGGACCGGACAAGTTAAAAAAAAAAAAAACAGAGCGAGAGCGGGAAGCGATCAGATTCAAAGAAGATACAGTGAATTATCAAGTCATTTTCGACAACGAAACCATCATTATCGCATTATAATTCTCTTTAATGTCCTCCTTGGAATTATCCCAACTAATTATCAATTGATATATATATATATATATATATATATATATATATATATATATATAAGAAAAACAGACCACTTTAAGGTATCATTACAATAATTTATTTCACCAGAGTCCTTTAAAAGGACACCAGATCATCAGATAGCACTTCCAACAACGAAATGAGACGATATAAAATCATCTATTGATAATATATATATATATATATATATATATATATATATATATATATATATATATGTATGTATGTATATGCATGTATGTAGGCACACGTGTGTGTGTGTGTGTGTGTGTGTGTGTGTGTGTGTGTGTGTGTGTGTGTGTGTGTGTGTGTGTGTTGTATTTGCTATTCGGAATCAAATATGGACTAGTGGATAAAAGAATTTGTTGAATGATCCAAAAAGTGACTTCGCCCAAGGAGTTGTGAGTTCAATCCCTGGCTATAAGAGAGGGAACAAAAACTTGGAGTGTTGAGTTACCAAGGGGAATTAACTGAAACTAAGATATCCGAAAAGGGCATGGCAAGTGGAATTAGAACAATCTAATCCGCTTGGACTAAATAAAACGTTCGGTTAGAAATTCCAACTAATATCACCAGAAGAAGGCCGGAGCGTACAACGGCCGAAACATCGTGAATATGCCAATAAAGATGAGCACAATAGTTTGAATAATGTAAACAGTGTAGACAAATCAGGAAAATATAATATTGTTTCATTTTTTATTTTTTTTGTTTTTTTAACCTGAATGTTGACGGCGAATTTAGTCATCAACGCCATGATTATAAAGGAAGCGATCAGCAAAAAAAAAAACTTAAATTCTTGGATACGAGATAAAGCCGACAAGTTAGGATGATACATTCGTCATTACAAGATAATATTTGTTTTTAAAATAACAAAAGGAAAGATTAATTCCATATGTACCGCAGAGGAATGTAATGAAATCAAGTGTGTGGGTCACATCCTGGCAAATTCACGCCATTGGCCCTTTCTTCTACATTGATTTTTTTTCACCTCCAACCAAATCTTGCAAAGCCAAATTGCGATATGGAATAGATGACGGGACGAGGTTTTGGTGAAAGTGGAAGGTTCTAGTCCTGAAACTGTACGTTGGCAGCGAATTTAGTCATCAGCGCCATCATCATAAAGGAAGCGATCAGCAAAGAAGAAATTAAATTCTTGTTTATGAGATAAAGTCGACGAGTTAGGATGATACATTCGTCATTACAAGATAACATTAATTTTTTAAATAAAAAAAAGAAAGATTCATTCCATGTTTACCGCAGAGGAAGGAAATGAAATCATGTGTATAGGTCACTTCCTGGCAAGATGACGTCCACTTTAAACAAATTCCCGTCATTAGGACCTTCTATATTGATTTTGTTTCCTCCTCAACCAAATCTTGTGAAGCCAAATTGCGATGGGGAATAGATGATGGGAGCAAATTTGGTGAAACTGGAAGGTTCTAGCTCTGAACCTGTACGTTGGCAGCGAATTTAGTCATCAGCGCCATCATCATAAAGGAAGCGATCAGCAAAGAAGAAATTAAATTCTTGGATATGAGATGAATAATTTCCATTTATTTCGATCATTTGAAAACAGAAATACTTGTATTTCAGCTTTTACTGATAGTTAACTTTACGGTGCAAAGAAGAGGCGCTTTGTACCAGTAGGGCAGGTTTTTTCTTTTGGAACCGTTGTATTGCACTAAATTTAAAAATTGTGGTTTCACATGATAAATAATGATACAAAATATCTGGTGGCGGATTTAGTCATCAGCGCCATCATCATAAAGGAAGCTATCAATACAGAAGAACATGACCCAGACTATTCATGACCAACCCCAAAGAACCCAGTGGCGGAACAAGGGGATGACGATTTCAACAGATCTCAACGGATCTCAGCGGTTGAACCAGCGGAAGAAGAGGGCTAGACATGATAGACATGCTATAGAAGACGCCACTCGAAATTATAACAGCGTCAGTCCGTTGCAGTTTCATAACTGGATTCTGCATGTCCCATTCCATATGTACCACAGAGGAAGGGAATTAAATCACGTTTTGGGGTCACTTCCTGGCATGTTAGGGTCCATCTAAACACATTCACGCCATCGGTACTTTCTTCTATTCTGATATTGTTTCACCTCCAACCAAACCTTGAAAAGCCAAACAACGATAGGGAATGAATGACGAGAGCATGTTTTGGCGAAACTGAAAGCTTCTAGTCCTGAACCTGTACGTTGGCGGCGAATTTAGCGACGGAACGGAACGAACGACAGCTTGGGTGCGCGCACAAAATACGACGAAGGACGACGAAGATGATCGTATTTGGCGCACCTTTGGCATCTCGCGGCGAAGACCAACCAAAATTCGAACTTCCTACATTCGAATCTTTGAATCCATTTCTTGAAACAACTCTTGTTTTTTTTCATACCAGAGAATACACAAACTACTTAAAAAGGTTAGAAACGATATAAATACAATAATTAATAGGTTTAGTTTCCTTTTCGAATTTTGTTTTTTTCAATTTTTTTACAAAAAATCGAAAATCGGCACTTCGGTCGTTCAATTTTAACGCTTACCACTGCTACACGTCCGACGGCGTCCGACGGTGTCCGACGGCGTCCGACGGTGTCCTCTGCGCCCGACGGCCCCGTATAACGCCCGACACACGCAGAGAACGACCTGCAATCATCATAAAGGAAGCGATCAGCAAAAAAGAAATTAAACTATAAGATACGAGATAAAGCCGACGATGACAGGAAATTAACTTTGGACTGTACAAAGTCAAATAGAAAAAAAAACATGATATTGCGTCAAAGTTACAAGTAGGGAAGATCTTTTATGTGCCATGTCACGTTAGAACACAGACGATCATGGCTTTTCACAACTTCCGGTTCCTTGTAGTTCTAAATATCGTTTAATTCTTTACCATCCTTCTTTCTCTTCGATTTGCCATCGATTCACCAAAAACTTAAGTAGGTTCTTCAATGTTTCCATCTGCCCCTAATTCCTGCGATATTCTGTGAGTGTTCAATTTCCCAAGAACACTTTCCTCATAGTATTTCAACTGTTTCTTTCTGCTTTAAATATGTGTCCATCTAGTTCCAATATTCTGTCGTTGTCCAAGAGTTTCTTTATGTTTTTCTCAGTAGGCATCTGTCCGTTCGCATCGCTGTCGATTCTGCTCTCTTCATCTTTAAAATATACGTATTTTTTTAGATCAATATCTGAAATCTTAGATTTTACCTGGGCTTGAACCCCGACATCTGGTACTAGCCAAGAACTACGTCTCTGGTCCAGCTACGTTGGAAGCTAAATTTTCTTGTGTCTCTCCTTTTGTAGTACATCTCATAGACATTCTTTGCATTGCTTTCTTTTTCATCGCAGCTAACGTCTCTATTCTTTTACAATGTTGAGTTAAAAGTTTGTTTCATATTTCAAGCTTTAACTAATAGTTCAAACAAATTACATATGGAAAGCATTTATTCTTCAAAATATCTCCCGTCCTAGTTGTTTTGCCATTATTGCGCTGGAAGCTCAGTTCTTGCCTTATACCATTTTTCTGGTTTATAGACAAAGAGAAAACTATCTGCATCCGTTTTCAAACTCATCTATATTGTTGAACCACCGTCTGCATAGAAAGTGAGCCATTGATAAAAAGAGGGGATAATCTGATGGTGCAAATTCTGGACGGTAGGCAAGTTGAGGCAGCACTTCAAACCAATCAAGTTTGTGCTTTGTCACACCGGAATTGTGAGCTGGGACGTTGTCATGCTGTAGAAGTGCGAGACTTCGATTACCGCATGCAGGGTAGTACGTTTTCAAAGCATATACTTGCTGCAATTGTTGAGCATAAGACTCACCCTTCATCTGGGACAAGCTCAAATTGCAACAAGTACTCGAAATTCAATGCAACATAAACCTCTGTTCAAACCGCCGTTGTTTGACAACAGGTTTTGAAGCCTAACCGGAACGAAACGACTGATTTCTCTTATTATGATTACTAAAATAGATCCAATTTTTATCCGCAATTACAATTCCCAAAATAAGGTATCTTGAATATTTGTCATCCGTTGTTTTCAAATCTTTGGACATCGTTGAGCCCGGTCATTGGTCATGAGTAACACAGATCATTCATGGAGCTGTTGATTGATGGGGCTTTGGGAAGAACCAAGTTCTGTCAACTATTTTTTCTTGCGGTTGAATAATTTGAAGCAAGGCCTCATCTTCGATACCAGAAGGTCTACCTGACCTGGTTTGTATTCGTGGCTTGTGTCGCCATCTTTGAAATATTTTAACCTGTTTCGTGTCAAATATTCGTTGATAGTTCCCGGCCTTTCCACGGCATTAATTTACTTTGCTACTCTCTTGCACTCAGTTGTCCTGTGTATGATGATAAACTACATCCGGCAGCAAGGCCTCTGATTGGGAGGCTTTGAAGAGCGTAAAACCACCTCTTAATTGCTGTTGTTCCCAGGTCCACATTGACCCGGATGGCAGCACCCTATCATTCATCAGATGTTCCTATTTGTTGCGTGTTCTTAACCAACGCTTAAATATTTGATTAGGCCATCTACTTTGTACTTTCTTCATTTTTCTTTATTTTTTGAGATTTTTAATCGACTAATTTATTTTTGGGTCGTTTTGTGATTTCGGTTTTTTATCGTCTTTAAATTTCAGGTTTTAAAGCCACCCCTACTGTTCGGTGCAAATTAATCACTATATTAGACATTTGGGTGTGAGTTTTACGAGGTTTATCTGAGCAGTGAATCGTTGAAAAAATACGAATACGGACATCGTAAAGGTTTGTATCTAACAGAAAGAAAGATGGACAGAAAAAAACAAAAAACAGACAAAGACAGATACGGACTAAAAAAAGAAACAAAGATAGATAGATAGATAGATAGATAGATAGATAGATAGATAGATAGATAGCGAGTTTTACGAAATTTATCTGAGCAGTGAAACGTTGAGAAAATACGAATACAGACATCGTAAATGTTTGTATCTAACAGAAAGAAAGATAGAGAAAACAACAACAACAACAACAACAACAAAAATAACAAACCAAGACAAATACGAAGTCCCACCTATGGGTCAAATAGTTAATCCCCAAACTGGGGTCAAAACACTGTGAAGTGGAAAAACAGGTTTTAATACCAGCAATACATTTTTGGGGAAAATTACCTGCAATACATTATTAATAGCGGTGCATTTTTGAGAAGGGGAGGATTACCAGCAGTATATTTTGGAGGAGGAACGTGTTACCAGCAGCGGAAGTCTTGTTCTTATTAAATAACCCACTGAGGCTGATATACCAAACCAAATTAACCCTTGCACTCTGTTCTTTGTTTTTCAATAGCGTAAAATGGCTGTCACTGTAATTCTTTCACCACTCATCATCTAAGCTGTAAAATAAAAAATAAACAATTAATGTTTATATTTTATATATTAAAATAAAGAATGAACTGTTCAGTAACGATTGGAAAATAAGTTATATTAAATTATTAATATGACATCGCAATATATGATGCCAAAGATTATGTGAAAAAAACTTTTTGACTCAACCTGATTTGATTTGCTATATTGGAAAGGGCTTTCTTTCTGAGTTAGACTATAATCTTTTCCTTACATCCTTTGTTTTTCATTTTTTATTTTGTAGCCTCTTCCATATGAAAATCGGCATAATTCTCTGGGTTTCCCTTTGGAACGAAGAATTACAAAATATTTGCAACAATCACCCGAGACAGAAATGAATTTACACAAATCGCAAAGCGCGAAAACAAAAAATCGAAAACGATCTTTCGTTCGATTTCTATGAAAGGCTTTTTTCTTCTCTTGCTAATTGACAAGATCGATTTGTCGCCAGAAAAAAAACAAAGATCGACATTCATGACGTGTTCCTATTTGTTGGTTGTTCTTAACAAACGCTTAAATATTTGATTAGGCCATCTACTTTGTACTTTCTTCATTTTTCTTTATTTCTTTGAGATTTTTTACTCGACTAATTTATTTTCGGGTCGTTTTGTGATTTCGGTTTTTGTATCATCTTTAAATTTCAGGTTTTAAAGCCACCCCTACTGTTCGGTGCAAATTAATCACTATATTAGACATTTGGGAGTGAGTTTCACGAGATTTATCTGAGCAGTAAAACGTTAAGAAAATTCGAATACAGACATCGTAAATGTCTGTATCTAACAGAAAGAAAGATGGAGAAAATGCAAAAACAGACTAAAACAGAGAGGAACCAAAGATAGATAGATAGATAGATAGATAGATAGATAGATAGATAGATACGGACTAAAAAAGATAGATAGATAGATAGATAGATAGAGAGAGAGAGAGAGAGAGAGAGAGAGAGAGAGAGAGAGAGAGAGATATCAACCGGAATAGACGAAGATAGATGATAGTCGGTTGGTCTCGCTTTCTGAATTCACTCGCCTGCAAGTGTGACTATTCAATTCATGTGGCAGACGCCTGCTCTTGCACTTTTGATTTGTTTCAACACTCAGGGCTCACTTTTGGTGTATACTACATCTAGGTTCAGCGGAACTTACATGTCTATATCTGTCTATCTATTTATTTTTATTATCTGTCTATCTATCTATTTTATTATCTGTCTATCTATATTTCTTTCTCTATGTTTTATCTATCTATTTCGCTATTTATCTATTTCTATCTATTTCTTTCTTTATCTATTTCTTTCTCTATCTATCACACTCTCTCTCTCTCTCTCTCTATCTATCTATCTATCTATCTATCTATCTATCTATCCACCCCTCTCTCTCTCTCCCCTTGGCGTCATGAAACTCCGGGAAAAATAGGGGTTACCTTCTCTATTCCTACCTCTAAACCTCTTTCAAAAATGTCTACCAATTGAGACGTACATAGAATTCTTCTTCATCCTCTTTGGGTGGTGTCCATGCAGGACGTTGGGAATCATGGCTATCCACAATTTACTGTTCTTTGTAGCACTTAATAACACTTGCCTCATCTTCCATACCAGAAGGTCTACCTGACCTTGGTTTGTCTTCGTGGCTTGTGTCGCCATCTTTGGAATGTTTTAACCAGTTTTGTGTCAAATACCCGTCAACAGTTCCTGTTTGTGTCAAATGCCCGTTGACAGTTCCTGGTCTCTACTGGCAGTGAAAGGGAATTAATAAGACTTTAGAAAGAACTGGAGACCTGATCCGAAAGAGTGAAAAGGGATAAGACTCTTTTCTTGTTCAAAAGACAAGGAGAGCAGTGCGAACACTAAATTCCGTAAACTTTACCCGGAACGACAAAAACTGATGCTTAGATTTGGAATCCTTGGAATAGAAGAGAAGGCGTTACATTTGGCCCACCCTAGTAACACGGGTGGAAATCATGTTGAGGACGAGATGTGGAATCGTTAGAAAATCCGTTATTTGTTAAATCTCTGCCAACAGAAACACAGTTCTGTAGAAGGATACTGACAAGGATCCTAAAAGAATACTCAATATGTTAATTAATTTTTAAGGATATTCGATTCGCTCCAACCAAAGTGATAATGCCGCTAAGATGCAAGGTGTGACAACAGGTTTTGAAGCCTAAACGGAATGAAACCACAGATTTCTCGTATTATGATTATGAACATATATCCAATTTTCAATGTTTTCTTGGCTGTGGTTGAATAATTTCAAGCAAAGACTCATCTTCCACACCAGAAGGTCTCCTTGACCTTGGTTTGTCTTCGTAGCTTGTGTCGCCATCTTTGAAATGTTTTAACCAATTTTGTGTCAAATATCCGTCAACAGTTTCTGTTTGTGTCAAATGTCCGTTGACAGTTCCTTTAATAAGACTTTACAAGGATCTGGAGACCAGATCCGAAACAGTTAAAAAGGATAAGACTTTACTCCTGTTCAAAAGAAAAGGGAGCATTGTGATCCCTAAATTCCTTAAAGATTACTCGGATCGACAAAAACTAATGCCTAGAGTTGGAATCCTTGGAATAAAAGAGAAGGCGTTACATTTAACCCACCCGCGTATCACTAAAAGGAGACCAGGTTTATGTTGAGGACTAGATGTGGGTTCCTTAAAAATTGTGTTAGCTTTTTTGTGATTTGTGCACTTCAATTATGATTAAAGAAGAAAAGACATTACATTGTGACCAAGCTTCATATCACAATTGAAAATGAAAGAAATAATTTTGACAACTAGTTTTGGAATCCTCAGGTATCTGTGTTCATTTTGGGATTATTTGTATGATTCTATTATTAACCCTTTGCCAGTTCTGTGCATCATGTGTGATTCACAGGACATTTGATTTCCACCTCCAGGCATCATATATGGCGCACACGAGCCATGATTTTAAAAGGACGCTTAAGAGTTTACTACTGAGCATGACGTCTGAGAAAAGGTTTAGTCTAGTGGTTCCCAACCGATTTTGGGCCATGCCTGACTTTATTTCTAAAATTATGGTGCGCCCACTGTAATATCTAATTCTTACATATTCAAAGTTTTACTGCAATTCACGTGAAGGAAGCTTAAAAGGCCATTAACTTAGTCTCTAAACAAGCCGCCAAAAACCATGGCATCCATGAAAGAGAATTTTTTTAACTCAATATGTGAATTAATTTTTAAGGATAATCAATTTATTCCAAGCAAGGCGATAATGCCATTAAGACGCAACGGGGTTTACTGGGAGTCAAAGAGAATTAAAAAGATTTTAGAAGGAAACTGGCGACCCGATCCGCAAGAGTTAAAAAAG
>CAHIKZ030000323.1:47500-50000 GCA_903632075.3 Acanthosepion pharaonis
ACAGTCGGTATATCTATCTATCTATCTATCTATCTATCTATCTATCTATCTATCTATCTATCTATCTATCTATCTATGTTTATTTTTATTTCAAACTCCTTCTAAAATCTATTGCCGAAGTTAGAATCATTTTTTCCGTTAAAATTAATGGAAGATTCGATGTGAAAATCTTTTTGAAGTCATTAATATCCAAACTCATCTTAGTGTCACGGGCATAAACATTGGTGACACCAACTTGCAACTGTTTCGCAAAGAAAATCTGCTCTGTTGCATCTGAGAATACAAAGAAAACAAATCGTTATACAGCAGTATGGATGAAATACTCAAAGGAAATAATCTATAATTAATATCCGGTAGTAATTCATTTTGAACTATCCTCTTTGCCTGGAGGAAATGATTCGTCAAAAAAAACAAAAAAACTATGAAAGCACGAGACGAATATAAACATAAAAACATATTAAAAAACAATACAGCAACAAAAAAGGCTTATATTTATTAATTCATTTGTTTTCTTAACGGCATATAAACTCCAAATGGATCATTTGATGCAGAAATTTAATTTTCTTGAGAGATTTGGTGTAATAAATATAGGATATATGTTATTCTGCATTCACAGTTGAATATATGGTAGATGATACTCAGCTTTTGTACATATACATGTGTGATTGGTTGATTGTGTTTAGCGGCATATCAACCTCTAGGGATTATTTAATGTCGAAATATTTGAACAATTTTAACTACAACTAAACTATTTTGAACACAATTATATGCATTCAACTACATATAAATTATACAGTTGGTCATTTTGCTTTTTAATTATTGGTAATTCTACTATGAATTGGTATTCTTGGTAATTTCTTAATGTAAAATGTATTGCTGGTATTTTTATTAGAAAAATATCTATTTTATACTTTCATCGTGTTTTGTTCTAATTGGGGGGGGGTGACTATTTGCCCATAGCTGGGATCCTAACAGGTGCTAAAACCCTGGATCAGTGTGAACCTGGGAACAACAGCAATTAAGAAGTGGTTTCACCCTCCTCAAAACCTCCAATCTCCCTCTCAGAGACATTGCTGCCGGATGTAGTTTATCGTTATACCCCGGACTAACATGCGTTATGAAGAAGTCGATATGAATTTCCTCAATTAATTTATACGGGGTCTACTAGGAATTTTAGGCCGAGCCTACGGGCTCCAATGCCCCACATTAAATTCGGCCTTGTGCCACATCTGATCTATTGGTAGATATCCTGCAGTTGGAGATTCATTGTGAAATTCATTTGACTCACTTCTAGCAGTTGACTACTACTTCTACGCGCCGCTGGCGAATCTTATATGTGTTGTTCTTGTCCTAAGTATTATCGTTCATTACCAACCTTCGTTTGATTATTTCATTCAGTAACCTTCTCTTGGTTACAACATAATCCAACACCCTTTTCTTTGTTTCTAAAGAATGTTTTTTTTTCTTTTCTAACCGCTTTGCTTAGCTTTTGGCATTGCTTCTTTCGCTTGTCCAATTTGTGTTCAGATCTCGGGGTTGCATCTTCCATTTTCTGCTAAAACATTTCCCAGATATTTGAAACTCTGCATCTGCTTCATATTTATATATCTAATTTATAATTGGCATCTTGGTCTTTTTCTCTTGCTGATGACCATGCTCTCTGCATCCTTACGGTTAATAGCCTTTTTTCCGTCTTTTTCTTGTACCAAGATGTCCTGTAGTTTCCTTTCCGTGTCAGCCATCAACACAGTTTCAACTGCATATCTTATATTGTTAAAATTACAAATTACTGCATTTTCCGGCTTCCAAGACGCACTTTGTTTCCTAAAAAATATCCTGAAAAATACGTGTGCGTCTTCCAAGACGAATGTAAGGCAACGCCTAGGCTCAAGTAAGCTTGGACAGTCACCTAATTGGCTTGACTGATAGGGACAGCCTTTTATATAATGTAACCCTAGTACTTAGCTGTTACAAGTATTTCCAAGATTATAAACCTTCCTGGAGCCGAGTCACAAACTTAAACATACTCTGTTTACGAGCAGCGGCGGGAGCCTTTCTCTTCTTGACTAGTATGACATTGCCATACAAACAAATTCGGACGAATGATTAATGTAAACAATACCTGGTGCCAGTATGTGAGGGACGCATGGTAAATGTGTTGTTGTAAGAGAATTCATTTGTTTTTGTTTTTCTTAGAAATTTCTTTATAATATTAGGGTGCGTCTTCCATGCCGCAGCGTCTTGTAAGCCGGAAAAAACCGTAATTCATGAATAATAAGTGATTCTAAAATCGGATATTATTTTCCCAACAGCCAAATAAAAAATGCCCGAAACTAATTGCACCCAACAAAAAAATAAAAAATAAAAAAAAGTAGGCTAAGATCAAATAGGCTGTCGTATCCTCAAAATCTAATTGCAATTTATGACATGACTAAAACTATCGCTGGTATTATTTAAAATTCTGCTCGTGTGAATGTGCAGCGTCGAGTGCAGCTGATGA
>CAHIKZ030000323.1:55000-80000 GCA_903632075.3 Acanthosepion pharaonis
GATATTTATTATATATTAACCTTTTGACTGAATTGAAGCACAATGAGAAAGATTTTAATGTCGGTATTTTCGAACACGGCTGCGTTCTTTTTTTTAATGATACGCGGAATAAACAAAAAAAAAGTGAAACTTAATCTTCCAAGGAATGCTGTTAGAGCTCTCTCTGTGGAAATTATACTTTCTGAGTAAACACAAATCCTTTTTAATTCCTCAAAGTTTGAATTTAATTTGAAAATAAATTTCAATTCCGATCTGTATCTTTCTTCTTCGCTTTTGAATGAAGACCCTAAGGGCATACATCCGATGTCACCGACGATATGAAAGGGTTGGTTGAAGTGTGCTGCGACAGGTTATGGTTGTTGTTGCCCCTTGGTAATTTTATGGGCATTGAACCGAAAATGGACTTTCGGTCCAGTTTCTATAACATAATTCCCTTTTTTGCATTTGGGGCAAGATCAGATTTGAACAGTCACAATTTAAAGTCGGTAGTTTCAATACTATGTGAGAGCCAGGGAGTATAAAACTGCTATCAGTGAGGAAATGCCTACAGACTTTGCATCGGGGTTTATTGCAGGTGAGGTGATGAATCATATATGCTGGTTGTTGTTAAGGGTGTATGTAGATTAGGGGTGGGGCTGACGCCTAGCGTGCAGTGGGTTCTCAGTGAATATTTTTCTAATTATTTGGTCGAGTTTTAAATATTGAAAAACTTTTTTTAAGATATGGGAAAGATATATATTATGCTCTACTTTTGTATCGAGCACTATTTTAAAAAAATAATAACTAAAATACTAAGGGACTTTGGATTATTTACCTAACCAGTTCCTTCCTATTTTTATATATTTTCACACACACACACACACACACACACACACACACACATATATATATATATATATATATATATATATATATATATATATATATAAATGATATATATATATATATATATATATATATATATATATATATATATGTGCATGTGTGTGTGTGTGTGTGGGCAAATTTTACATATATTATTTTATTCTAAATATGTGGGGGAACTTATTGGAAAGCGCTCAATATCAATGATAGAGATAATATATTTAGTTGGAGTGAGTTTGGGACCCTAGGTTTCACGCCCTTTGCGATTGTCAGACGTCCCAGGGTCCCAGGGTCCCAAACTCACACCTACACAACTAAATATAGTTTTTATATATATATATATATATATATATATATATATATATATATATATATATATATATTACAGTAAAAGAATGAAGAACAATAAGATATGTAATCCGGTGTTCTTACTGTTTTTTTTTTATTTTTACAAAACATTGCTCAATGTAAATTTACAGAGCATAAATATTATAAATTAACTGATCTAAAATTATGGTTTCATCGCTGTACTGGAATTACCAGATTTCAAAAACAGAAAGCAAAAACTTCAAATTCAATTATGTTAAATTAAAAGCATTAAAACATAGTAATTCCTGTGTAGCGATGAAACCATATACGTAAATCAGTTAATTTATAATAGTTTATATATATATATATATATATATATATATATATATATATATATATTCTAAGTATATTTCCTTGCCCATCCTATTTTCCTTGAGTCTTCCTCATTGCTCACATGTTGTGTCCCTGGCATCCTCTTCCTTCATTATTCCGTCCTAGGTATGACGATAAACTACATCCGCGTCCTGGGTAAGACGATAAACTACGTCCAACGGTAAGGCCTCAGATCAGGAGTTTTTGAGGAGCGTGGAACAACCTCTTAATTTCTTTGTGTTCCCATGTCCACCCTGACCCGGGGTGTTAGAACCTGTTAGGGTCCCAGCTATGGGCAAATAAATAGTTAACTCCGAAACTGAGTTAAAAATCACTTTGATTAGTAGAACCATATCTCTGTCATTTCAAGTCTCTGATTCTAAATACAAGTTTAGTTGTCAATCTTATTTTCCTCGAGTCTTCCTCATTACTCACATGTTCTGTCTATGGTATTCTTATCATTCGTTTGTAGAAAAAATATGCCCTTCTTTTCACGTATCTGATTTTAAATACAATTTGATCCGAATTTCTTCAAGTCTTCCCCTTCGCTTATATGTTTTGTCCGTGGTACTCTTAACATCTGTCGCTAGAACCACATCTCTATCACTTCAGGTGTTTTTCATCTATGAGCAAATTACCCAGCATTCACTTCACTCTTAGAGTGAAATAGATTAAGGAAGCATGCCGTAGAGTTACGATTCACCTCACCATCCCTCACATTGTCCGTCCTGAGTATGACGATAAACTACATCCCCGTCCTGGGTAAGGCGATAAACTACATACGATAGAAAGGAACCTCTTAATTGCTAATGTTCCCAGGTCCACTAAACTGGGGTCAAAATACTATGAAAGTGTAAAAATAGGTTTTAATACCGGAAATAAAATTTTGAAGAAAAATTATTACCAGCAATACATTTTTGAAAGAAAAAAAAAATACTACCAGCAATATTGCTGTCATATGTGGTCTGGGGTTCCTGCTGTACGTCTCGAGGTCCTTGGCAAAATCCAGAGATGAATATGCAAGATGATAGGTCCTGATCTGGCATCTAGTCTACAATCGCTATCTTACAGACGTACTGTGGCCTCCCTCTGTCTTTTCTACAAATATTTTCACGGCAACTGTTCCGACGGACTACTGCCGATGGTTCCCGGACTTCATGAATATTAAACGCGCCTTTTTGCTCTTGTTCTCAATCCTCTGTAACCCCTTGCATTCTAGTGGCACTCCCGCCTTGCTTCTGATGAATTGCCTTTAAAAAAAATTACATTTTTGGAAAAAATATTACCAGCAGTACATCTATGGAAAAATATTACCAGCAATAAATTATTACCAGAAATACATTTTTGAAGAAAAATATTATCAGCAATGCATTTTTTGGAAAATAAAAAATGTTGTCGGAATCAATCCATTGTGGTTGATATGCCGTAAAACAAACCAAACCAAACTAAACCAAACCAAACTAAACCAAACCAAACCAAACCAAACCGACTGTTTCAGTCCAAGCAAATTATAATCAAATCTTTGATACTGACCGGAACTTTCCCCAACTTAATTCACCAAGACAAAATAGGTATTATGTTAATTTCTATTATTGTTGTTTCAGCTTTTCGGCCGTTGTACTCTCCGGTCTTCATCAGGTATTTATCGATTCAAGCCATATCAGGTCGGAGCATGAGAGCAACTAGAAAGTTTTAACCCTTTGATGCTTCAACCCTTTATACCGTATTCATCAGGGAGGGTCACGGTTCAAAGGGTTAAGCATATGTAAACAGAAAGGGCACTTTTAATTCGAATCAGAAAATGCCAGTTGAAATTTCAAGGTGACATATGAGCAAATTACCCAGCATTCACTTCACTGTTATAGGAAAATCGATTAAGGAAGCATGCCGTAGAGTTACGCTTCATCCCTCCACCCCACACATCATAGCTCAATGGCAGCATAAAGCTATTATCAGTAAACATCTGATTGAGAGCGGACTCGAGATGACCGACTTTTCCGGTGAGAGGCTTCATTGTTCAATGATGAAACGTCAATTGTTTCAATGATGGAAACTCTTTCGTCTTTGTCATCTATGTTTTAATAATTTAACATGCGTTTTATACAAGTGCTTATGTTTTCAACTGATATGTGTGCTTCTTGTGTGAGAACAATCATCCATGAGACTAAATATATAGAATTGCATTCTCTCTATAGATTCATAATAGCTTTGTTGTTCTTGTCCAGGTATACCCGTCAGTTAGGGTGCTTGCCACCACCTACCAACTCAGGGACATTTTGTGTTTCTTCAACTCCCTCAGAATGAATTCTATGGCTTACACTTCAACGATGCAGAGAGAACATAATCGTGTGTGGTCAGAAATTGAATAAGTCTAGTACGTTAAACACCTCGGTCACGAAGACTTGTGACTTCGGGCAGAAGAATAAATGAGAAATAAAAATCGGAAAAAAAAGTTTGAGAAATAAAATGGAAAGTGAAAAATAAAGAAAGACAGAAAGAAAAAAGAAACCATGAAAATAAAAGAATGAAAAAAAAAGAGAAAAAGGAAAAAAGCAAAGAAGAAAGAAAGAAGTAAAAAAAGGAAGACTGAAAATAAAAATAAAAAACGATATAAAATAATGGAAAAATGAGAACAAGAAGAAAAAAAAGGAGGAGAGAAAAATGAAAAATTGAAACTAAGAAAGAAAAGGAGGGAAAGTTAACAAAACAATATATGCGTGTGTGTGTGTGTGTGTGTGTGTGCGCGCGCGTGTGTGCGTGTGCGTGTGTGTGCGCGCGCGAGTGTGTAAGCTGAAAAGGAAGAAATAAAAGGAGGAAATATTAAAAGCTGAAAACGGAAAAATAACATGGAGAAAAGAAAAACTGAGGATTAAAATAAAGAGAAGATAGATAGATAGATAGATAGATAGATAGATAGATACTGAAATTAAGAAGGGAATCTTAAATAAAAAAGATAGATAGATATGAACAGACTGAGATAGATAGATAGATAGATAGATAGATAGATAGATACTGAAATTAGGAATGAAATCTTAAATAAAAAAAATGAAAAATGATGAAAACGCAAGAAAAAAGAGAAAAAGAAGAAAACCTGTAAAAGAGAGGAGAAAAGAAAAGAGAAAGAGAGAGAGAGAGAGACTAAAGAATGTCTAAAGGAGAAAGAGAAGATAGATAGATAGATAGATAGATAGATAGATAGATAGATAGATAGATAGATAGATAGATAGATACTGAAATTAGGGAGGGAATCTTAAATAAAAAATTAAAAAAATGAAAAATGATCAAAACCCAAGGAAAAAGAGAAAAAGAAGAAAACCTGTAAAAGATAGATAGATAGATAGATAGATAGATAGATAGATAGATAGATAGATAGATAGATACTGAAATTAGGGAGGGAATCTTAAATAAAAAATTAAAAAAATGAAAAATGATCAAACCGCAAGAAAAAATAGAAAAAGAAGAAAACCTGTAAAAGAGAGGAGAAAAGAAAAGAAGAGAAAAAGAGAGAGAAAGAGACTAGAGAATGTCTAAAGGAAGAAGAGAAAAGATGAAAAAAAAATGGAAAGAACGAAAAAGAAAGAAAAGCCAGTCATTGTGTTGCCTTTTCTTAAGTCTATGCAGACAGCAAAACGCACATGTTTTTCTAACCGTGACGCAACAATTTCGATTGAACATGTTTCATTGTAGAACTTATTCAATTATATTTGATTTCCAATAAAAATTGTTGAAAGGGTTATATACAGTTGTACATTATGTAATATCAAAACGAAACCGGTGTTCCGATATCCGGAATACGGAAGAAAGCGCATCGATGACCATTCAAGTAACAATAATATATATATATATATATATATATATATATATATATATATATATATATATATATATATCAATCAGCTATCAAATTACCCAAACTTTTCTGTGTCTCACAGAGCATATCAAATATCTGTATACTATAAAGTTTCATTTCCATTATTGGAAACAGTTTTGGTCATTTAATTCCCCGACCATTTCTTTTACTCTAGAGATATACATGCACACATTGATATATTTTATGTTTCTTTGGCAGAAAATGTTCTTGAAGGCAAATATTATTAAAAACAATAATATCGAAAATAGCGCTATTAATATATATTACCAAAACCAAATGCACCACAATTACAAAAAAGACGAAACAACAATATATATATATATATATATATATAAGCCAATCGATAAAAATAAATAAATCAGATTCATTATTTACTACAAATAATTCAAAACTTGCAACTTAGTTATTAAAAATAATATATCCTAAATTTTCAACTCTATATAAGATCAATGTTGTGTATGAATATATATATATGACCACTTGGAGATTGTTTCTCTGTAAATAAAAAAAATGAAAATGTCTTCCATAGGATATACCACAATCACACTCTCACGGAGACTAACTTTCCACCTATCGGACTAAAGTAACATCAGGCAATACATTAATTAGCAGTGTAAATCATAGTAACACCAGATAGCTATTCACAAACGATACCAAAATATTAACAAAATCAAATTGTAAAAACTTTTATTTTCAGTAATACTCATACAACAAAAACAACGATCAATAAATGAAAACATTTCTAAATTAAGACCCCCACATACTCAGATGTATAAGAAAAGACGTCACACTTCGAAAAAGTCACTATACTATTTGAAATGTCACAACTATCACTAGTTCTACGAGAAAATTCACGAATTGTCTTAACGTACCCTGATGATGACGTAGACGGACCATATTTCTCGTACTTTTCTTCCGAAATAAACTGACCGAATTTCCGCCTCGCCTTAGAAAGATTATTCCTAATTTGGAAATAGTCGATTCTTAAATATAATCGACACAAAATTTCTGTTGTTTTTAATAATATTTGCCTTAAAGAACACACACACAGATTCTTTTTTTTATAGATACAAATATTTAAGTAAATGCTGTGTTTATAATAAACAGTATTAACAATATTTACCGGCCTGAATGTCCGAGAAATTGTCATAGAAAATATGCGTCCGCCGTCTGGAATTGAACCTGTATCTTATACGGAAATGTCATATAACCTGACGTGCTTTTACCGATTTCGCCACAGAGGACCGTTCGGTTAGCAAGGTCGATTTTACTGTTTTTAAACTCCAATTTTCCATGATTTTCTCATGTACATTCATATCTGCTCGATGCGTATCCAAATGTAAACAAATGACGTTAAACATTATGAAATGGACAAAGTCCTACAATTATTTTAAGACATTTTTATGTTTATATATATATATATATATATATATTAAGAAATATACGCTTAAGGTATGATATACTTCTGAGATAAAGTGCTCAATATTAGAAATAGAGCGTGTGTAAATATAAAAGTGAAGATTGAAGTCAACACTTAGAGGCGCCAGTCTGTTTCATGCTAGACCCAATCAACTGGCCTGACGAATGCGTCTGGCATGAAACAGACTGTCGCCTCTAAGTGCTGACTTCAATCTTCACTTTATATATATATATATATATATATATATATATATATATATATATATATATATATATATACACACACACACACACACACACACACACATACATATATATATATATATATATATATATATATATATATATATCCTGATGATGACATTGTGCTATGTCAAAAGTACTCGGAATAAAAAAAAATATGCATCAACACGGGGATTTTTCACGCCAAAAGCTTATCAGTGAATATGAAAGGATCCAACTGAAAATAAGTAGACAGAACATGTCTAAATTATTCAACAAAACATGTCCCAATTAAAACATACTGCCAAACTATACATATATATATATATATATATATATATATATATATATATATATATATATATATATATATACTGAAGCATGCTTAGTGAAATAATTTAGATGTATCATGTCTGTTTTATTTTAATCCTTTCAGGTCCACGGATTAATTTATTGGTGGGTAATTTGTGAACTTGAAAGGATTAAAACTAAAATAAATATATATAATACGACTAAATTATTTAACCAAACATGCTTGAATGATAATATGCTGCCTATATATATATATATATATATATATATATATATATATATATATATATATAAAACCACTCTCTCTCTCTCTCTCTCTCTCTCTCTCTCTCTCTTTCTTTCTCTCTCTCTCTCGGTGAGCAGAGTTCGAATTACAGTCTAGTTCTTTAGAATATACGAATCTCTCTATTCATATATACGAGGGTCTGCTGAAATGTTTCCTCGTCTGATTATGAAGAATTGGTACTAGAGCCATGAAATCTTGCATGCATTATTTTCAACTCTTCTTATTAATAAATGCATTGTTTCCCCCACCCAGGTTCATGAAAATCTGACTGTTTAAAGAAGACTTCATTCCCTTGGACAAAATTATTAGCAACAGCAGATATGACGTCATCATCACTGCGATACTGGTTGCCAGCCAATTTTTTTTTCATGTTGGGGAACAGATGATAATCAAATCCGAATAGGGAGCATAATCATCCAGTTGAAAAACACAGTCACGCACAGCATACATTGAAACTAAGGATTTGTTTGCTAGAACATTGTTTTACGACAAGGGTTCAAATTTTGATTTTGAAACAAAATACTAAAGAAGGTAGTGAGCGAAAGCGAGAAGAAAGGACTAAACACTAGTTGTAAGACTGAATGCATGGATTTTAGGGAAAAGACAAGTATGCCAATTAAAAATTAGAGATGTATATCAATTTAAATATCTGGAAAGTGTTTTAACAGAGGACGGAAACTGCAACACTGAAATCTGAAGGGGCATTGGGGTAGCAAATGATGCCTTCTAAAATCTAAACAAAGTACAGTAGAATCCCTCATATCCGGAGTGCTTCATATCCGGAGTGCCTCATAACCGGAGTGCCTCATATCCGGAATCTCGCATATCCGGACATGATTTTGATGTGTATATTTGAAATATTTGAGTGATAAGTAACTTATTTGAAATTTCTGTTTTTCAGGAAAGTTACTTTGGATAATTGCTTATGCTTATTTTACCCTAATGGCTTGTATTGGTGCAAAAAGATGATGGGAATAAGAGGAAAAGATGACAACGAGACACATCTGCAAGAAGATAGCGACAAGGTGCATGATTGTGATGAAACCTGGACTGAAATTGAAAAAGCTATTGAAAAGGTTGTTAGTTTTATGGAAAGAAAACCAGCATTCAGCTATGACGATTGCAATAACTCACGCAGTGTTAAAAAGTCTCTTTCGTTTAAAAATTTTCAAGAACAAAAGCAAAACTAAACGCGGAAAAGTTGCGAATGGCATTAGAAGAGAAAAAATCATTATGGAACAATCCTCGTCACATTATTTGTGGCATACTTAATTTAATGAATTTTCATTAACATTACGTAATTTATTTCTTTTTCTTTAAAATCAATTCCGTTATATTTCACAACCTATTGGCATATTTTCTTTACTATAAAAAATTGAAAATAAATGTTAAACCTGATTTTAGTTCTTATATATTAATGTAAACATCGTCCCTAATATCCGGACTTTGTAACCAATTCCTCATATTCGGAAAACCTTCTTAGTCCAGTTGTCAGGGATTCTAATGTATTAAGATATAGACAAATTTCGACAGAAACAAAGAAAAAAGTACTGAACTCTTATGTGATATCAGTTCTACTATATGGCAGTGAATGATAGATAATCCCTTCGCAGATGAAGAAGAAACTTGAAGATGTGTTTCTACAGAAGGATGATGAGAATACTATTAACTGAAAATGTGAGTAACAATAATGTTTTAGAGAAAATAGAAACAAAAAGGATACTTATACTTAACCTCAGGAAGCTACAGTTGAAATTTCTAGGGCAATTTCTAAGGAAAGAATGCTTGGAAAATTTGATACTCACAGGAGAGGTTGTAGGAAAGAGGAAAAGAGAGAACAACTTATAATCTACCCTAGTAAACTTAAGTAAATGAATGGGAGAACAAAGTTTAGAAGAGATAATGAACAGACAAAATTATTTAAGAGCTGAAAAAGAGAGGAAATTGTGGAGACGCATGATCGTCAGCGATCTGAAGTGACGCCACACATAAGAGAAAAATGATTGTCCATTTTACGATGAACGCATAAAAAATAGCGAACTGTACACTTCTCGGAAAATTAAATCTAGATGTAACCTGAAAGAGTTATTAATTTAATTTTTTTTTAAATCATTTCAAAACCCCCACCCCCTCCCAAGCAAAGCGTTAATGTCATTACTTCACCTGGGATTACTGGGAGTAAAATATATTTAAAACACTTCATAATGGCGAAAATATAATAAAAATACAAGCTTCGGGACGACAGATGTGGCATTTAAATTTTCGAGATTGTAGTTGGCAGGGAAGCAAGATATCTGAAAGGCTTTCCAGAAGTGATAAATTAAAGAAATTGAAATTATTAAACTGGAACTTACAGTTATATAAATTTTCAAACGATGAAACCTAATTGGCAATCTCGTCGCACGCTTAAATTAATGTGGTAGCTTTACAAAAGAGGAGAGCTCATTAGAAAAACTCCCAACCTAAATATTTATAGAAAAAACAGAGAGAAGCCATGCTACTTCAGTGGGAAAGGGACTTAAGTCGAGATGCCAGACCAGGACCTATAAAATTACAGACCATTCTTTGGATATAGCCGAGAATCTCTATATAGTCAAAGTATCAAACAAGATATGACAGCAATACTCAATGCTCTGATGAATTGTAGATTTATGAACGTGCAAGATGGATTCTTACGAGAAAAATAATCTTATACGATAGAGTGGACCAACCCTCGTAGCAGTAAACCTAGCAATTGATTCAATACAATCGCTCCATTTCATGTCAGTAGAAAACGTGAAACCAAGAAGGCTTGCTTGTTTGATTTTGCTTAGCGGCACATCAACACCTATATCAGTCATTTAATGCCGAAATCTAAATATTTTGAACACAATTTTATGGCTTCAACTAAATATATTTTGGACGCAATTATATGCTTAAAACTATAGATAAAATGTATTATTGGTCATTTTATTTTAATATCTATTGTTGGTAATTTTATTGTAAATACGTATTACTGGTTGGTTGATTTTGTGTAGCAGTACATCAAAATGTATGGATTATTTAATGCCGAAATGTAAATCTTTTGAATACAATTTTATGGCATCAACTAAATATATTTTGAATGCAATTGTATGACTTCAACTACAGATAAATTTATATAAAATTGTATTGCTGGCGTTTTGACTATAAAAATATATATTTATACATTCATAGAGCTTTTGTTTGGTGGGTGACTATTTTGCCATATCTAAGACCCTAACAGGGGCTACCATCCCGTGTCAAGGTGGATCTGGGAACAAAAATAATTAAGTGGTTGTTCCAGTTTGTTCAAAACCTACAATCTCCCGATTAGAGGACTTGCTGCTGGATGTAGTTTATCGTCAAACCCAGGACTGGCCCAGAAAGCAAAACAGCTAATTATAATAGCGAGAAATAATGGATAAGGTCAGTTTCACATGTTGTGTTTTTATTAAAATTTTAGAAATAGCTTTTTATAACACTACGAATTACCCCGAATATAACGGCGATGTCAGTGAAAAACAGTTAAAACAATCTTTTTTGTTTTGTTTTGGCTATATGTTAAACTTATCCAAGTTCACTTTATCAAAAGAAATGAATAAATGAAAAGAAGGCACTAAGCATAAATTACAAGAAGAAAGAGTGCATAGTCACCAGAAAAAAGATGAGCCATTAGTGCATTTTGCAGGTCGGGGACATTAACAGCGGAAGTTTAAATAAGTGGGAAGTGTTTTGTCAGAGGACTGTAAGTGCGACACAGATCCGTAGACGTATTGCGGTGACCAAGGACGCATTCCAAAAGCTGTGCATAGTATTGCAAGACAGGAGGATTTCCTTGGTAACAAAGAAAAGAGCTGTTACGTGACATCTGTCCTCCTTTACGGCGGCGAATGTTGGACGGTCTCCTCAAAGATGAAGAAGAGACTCCAGGCGACGGAGATGTGGTTCTGCAGAAGGATGCTTAGGATAGCCTGGACCGAGCGTGTGAGCAGCGATGAGGCCTTAGAGAGGATGCAAACATGGAGGAGGCTTATACTTAACACCAGGAAAAAGCAGCTAAAGTTTCTGGGACACGTAATGAGAAAGGAGAACCTGGTGAATCTGATACTCACAGGTCGAAGAGAGGGAAAGAGAGAGAAGGGAAAGCAACACATGACATACCTGGCGGGCTTAAGCAAGTGGATGACAGAATGTGATTAGTGTAAGCACGAGCCTATTGAGAGCCACAAGGTATTGGGTGAAGTGGAGAGCCATCATCGCCTACATCCTGAAAGGAGACTGCACATAAAAACATAAGAAGAATATAAAATAAAAGTTCACGCATTTTTAATTAACACCAGCTACTGCTTCCTCTCTGCATCATTATTACTTATACGAAGCAGGATTCAGATTCCTATTAACGATACGCTAAAAGCCTTTGGGCAAGAAGACGTTAACAGTGTATTATTCCTAGCCGCAGATACGTAGTGAATAGCTTCTACCTTTCAGCGAACCAATAGCTACAACATTCTGTTGTTTTTAGCGTCACAAGCTGACTTCAAATGACCGCCATGAAACTTCTCTCTATATTCAGTAAATATAACCACAACGTTGATGGGTTCGCATTTGCATTCGTTTCCTGTTTGGGGTCTATTCATTTCCGGTCTACCAAGTTGTTTGATAGTTATTCACCAGTCAGTGGAATTTATTTCCGATCACCTTTCCCTGACGAAATATAATTATACCTACCTTTGTTAATATCTGTCTATATTTCTGAGATGAGGTATTATGTACACTATTTACATTATTCGGACTATTGTCCCCATCTTTGTCGCCATATTTATTACGTTTCGACCCTTCAGCATCTGTCTATATTTCTGAGATGAGGTATTATGTACACTATTTACATTATTCGGACTATTGTCCCCATCTTTGTCGCCATATTTATTACAACGTTTCGACCCTTCAGTATCTGTCTATATTTCTGAGATGAGGTATTATGTACACTATTTACATTATTCGGACTATTGTCTTCATCTTTGTCGCCATATTTACTACACGGACACATGGCACAGTGGATAAAGACGTTAGTTAGATCCAGTGACAGGACCTAAAAGAGTATGAGTTCAATACCTGGTTAAGAACTTGGAGAGGGGAATTAACAGGAGATAACTGACAACTAATATCCATTAGACATGGCACATGGATCTAGAACAATTTACCCCAGCGAGTGAAATAAAGAGTTCAATTCGACATTCCAACAACCTGAAGAAGGCCGGAGCGTACAACGACCGAAACTTTGTAATAAATATGGCGACAAAGATGAGGACAATAGTCCGAATAATGTAAATAGCTTAGTTAATATATAATTTAATCTCTTGATATCTCTTTATCAGTCTATCTCAGTGCGTTATTATCTATTTTAATCGAATCATATCTTTCTCTACCAGTCTGTTGACAGCTATCATTCTCTCTCTCTCTCTCTCTCTCTCTCTCTCTCTCTCTCTCTCTCTCTCTCTATATATATATATATATATATATATATATATATATATATATATATATATCCAGTTACGATGGGTATGTACAAAATTCACAAAGCATATAACTTCAGTATATGTCTATATTTCTGAGATGAGATATTATGTACATTATTTGGCTCCTATATTGTATTCATTTCTATGCTTGGTCGGCTCAAGAGATTTTTGTGGCCTAGCATATGTGCTGATTCCTTAAGTTTACGAATTTTCCAATCGTGTTCCTTGTCTATGATCTCAACCTGATCCCACAAAGGGCGGTGATCTCCCTTCTCTCTCCCTTCTCTCTCCCTATTTCTGGTCATCAACGCCTGATTTTTCTACTTCCCCTTGTGTTACAGCCGAGATAATGTAATAATTTATGTAACTCTATGTATCCTCTTTAAGTTTATGTCTGGCTGCCGTTAGCTGCCAATCTACGGTAAATGACTCATTTATAAAAAATATTTTTTAATTTTTGCTTCTTCGCTTAGTTTAAATTTACCGTAGGTCATATTTGATTGGTTGATCAGATCAAACCGTATAACCCCCCCTTTTTATTCGTAAAAAGAGGTTGTATTTTGCTTTTAAATATAAATAAATCGTTCATTCGCCAGTAACTTACAACCGCCTGATGAGATGCATTTGATACGCATCGAAACACAACTGCAAATGTGTAGCTATTTTACATGTTTCAGTGTATATATATATATATATAATATATATATATATATATATATATATATATATATATATATATATATATAAAGGAAGAGGTTATAGTAGTTTCAACGAGAGAAAAGTGTGTATAATAAAAAGAAGAGAGAAACCGCAAACGTTTTTGGTTGTAATATGGATTTTAAAAAAATATATATTATGCTTTATTTTCCATAATTTTGCTACACGTGCTTCCGGTATCGCGAACTTCATCAGCTAAAGAGTGGATATTTCCACATATTATTAAAAGGAATTAATTTTTTTATGTTTTTTGATGTTAAATATTCTCGATATTAGATATTCTCTTTTTTATGTGTTAGTGACCCAAATGTCTTTCTTGAACCGGCAGTGAAAAGGTTCTGCGTGAAGGGTATTAAAACAATTAAGGCTGGTCCGAGAAAGGGGGAGAAAGTTATCTATATTCTTATTTTTAATGACCCTAGTGTGTTGTTAGATTTATTTCCATTTTTTTGTGTTTTTGTCGTATATTCCATCTCTGTAAATTATATATATATATATATATATATATATATATATTAAAGACATATTTTATGTTTAACGTTGTTATTTTATAGATACAAGTATTTAAGCAAATGCTCTGTTTATGATAAACAGTATTAAATAACATTTACCGGCCTGAATGTCCGAGAAATTTTTCATAGAAAATATTCGTTCTTTGACAGGATTCGAACCTGCATCCTATACGGAACCGTCATATACGCTGACGTGCCTTACCGCTAGGCTACAAAGAAGCGTTCGGTAGACAAGGTCGAATTTACTGCTTATAAACTCCAATTTTCCATGAATCTCGTACATTCATAACTGCTCTGGCGTATCGAATGTAAACAAATTACGTCATATATTAAGAAATATTAAGCATTCAGAGTATATGACGGTTCCGTATAGGATGCAGGTTCGAATCCTGTCAAAGAACGAATATTTTCTATGAAAATTTCTCGGACATTCAGGCCGGTAAATGTTATTTAATACTGTTTATCATAAACAGAGCATTTGCTTAAATACTTGTATCTATAAAATAACAACGTTAAACATAAAATATGTCTTTAATAAATAAATTGTCGGACCTTGTCCATTATATATATATATATATATATATATATATATATATATATACTATCTTATTATAAGGAATTAGTATACACATATGTACACATACACACAGACACACATACGTACACATACACACAAACTGACACTTCCTATGTTGTGTCGGGTTCGTGTGGGGCCGTGAGGAATTTTGTTTTTGTCAATATGTGTGTATATATATATATATATATATATATATATATATATATATATATATATATATATATATACCCTCCATGTATGTACATGTGCACTCTCTCTATACACACATACTGTCTTATTATAAGGAATTAGTATACATACATACACACAAATATACATCCACATATACATACATACATACACACACACAAACTTCCTATGTTGTGTAGGGGTTTGCACGCATGCATGTTGGCTGTCTATTGTTTTTGCCAATATGCGTGTATATATATATCCATGCTCCACATATAGATTGCACGTGTTATGCCCCCCAAAAATGTGTGTGTGTGTGTGTGTGTGTGTGTGTGTGAAAATATATAGAAAATAGGAAACAAATGGTTAGGTAAATAATCCAAAGTTCCTTCGTATTTTAGTTATTATTTTTAAAAAAATAGTGATCGATACAAAAGTAGAGCATAAATATAATTATTTATTTAAAAATATGATTCCAACTCGCGACATAAGATTCCCAAAAATATCTCGCTTGAAGATGGAACAGAGCTTACTTCAACTCAATTTAATTCGAATAATTAGATTGAAGTTTTCGGCTCTTGTTTTGAAACATGAGACCTCTTATGTCGCGAATTGGAATCATATTTTTAAATAAATAATTATATATATATATATGCGTGTGTGTGTATGTGTCTGTGTGTGTTTGGTGGAGAGTATGTATATTAATGTTTTGTCTATTTATTTGTTTTTCATATCTATATCTGTATATATTCGTATTTCTCTCACTCTCTCTTTTCCGACACACACACACACGCAATATATATATATATATATATATATATATATATATATATATATATATATATATATAGGGATAGATAGATAGATAGATAGATAGATAGATAGATAGATAGATAGATATTCTGTCTTCTTAATTCATGTTCTTTTATTGGCCTAACTCCTTAACAATGATTTTAATCAAATTCTTTAACAGCCATTAATCTCTCGTGTGTTAGTGGCTTTATTGCCTTGTTTCTGGGGAAAGAATTAAAAAATATCTTTATTTTAATAGTCTGTTTATTTCTATCATTGTGGCTAGGTTCATATATCACTATGTTTAAACCTATATATATATATATATATATATATATATATATATTTCATTCTGTTTATATTGATGTCAGATATCATTTCTGTTCTAAATATTTTACATTTATTTATCATTTGAGCCATAAATAGATAGATAGTTAATGAACGCACTGAGATAGATAGATAGATAGATAGATAGACAGATAGAAAATGAACGGGCTGAGATAGATAGATAGATAGATAGATAGATAGATAGATAGATATAATACGGTGATGTAAGATATGGTAGAAAACTTTGTGTCTCCTTCAGGCTACCGAATATCTAAATAAGATTAACGAAAACAGGATGCCAGGAGATTGAAGGAATTAGATACCTGAATAAGAAATAGAGACGAATGCGGACGTGAGTATCATTGAAGTCATCAAGGGAGTTCAAGAGACTTGAGCTAATTTCGTATTACTTACTCATTCGAGAAAACTTCACATATCTACATCATACATATAATAGTTCTACATATCATAGTACTTGCATTTATTCGTGACCATTGACAACCCGTTTCTTACTGAATTTAATGCATTCGCCATAGTAAATCATTTGCAATACGTTTACATTATGTGTACAACTTTCCTATTCTCGTAACAATGCTTGCATTAATTCATGACCAAAGATCATCCCTTTCTTTCTGATTTTAATGCATTAATAGATATTAGTATTGGAATTGTTTAAGATGTCATTCTCGTTTCATAGGTTTTGCTGATTGAATTGTTTAAGGTATTATTTTTCTTTATGCATAGACATGGCTGATCGAATTGTTTAAGGTATTGTTCAAGGTATAGACTTTGCTGATCGAATTGTTTAAGGTACTGTTGTTCTTGAGGCATAGACCTTGCTGAGCGAATTGTTCATGGTATTGTTCTTCTTGAGGCATAGACTTTGCTGATCAAACTGTTTAAGGTATTGTTTTTCTTGACTTTGCTGATCGAATTATTTACGGTTTTATTTTTTCTTGAGGCATAGACATGGCTGATCGAATTGTTTAAGGTATTGTTGTTCTTGAGGTATAGACTTTGCTGATCGAATTGTTTAAGGTACTGTTGTTCTTGAGGCATAGACCTTGCTGAGCGAATTGTTCATGGTATTGTTCTTCTTGAGGCATAAATCAAACTGTTTAAGGTATTGTTTTTTTTTGACTTTATGATCGAATTATTTACGGTTTTTTTTTTCTGGCTGATCGAACAATGCTTGCATTAATTCTTGACCATAGACTTTCTGATCGAATTGTTCTTTCTGTTGTTTTAATGCTTGCTAGATATTGTTATGGTATTGTTCTTCTTTTAAGACTTTGCTGATCAAACTGTTTAAGTATTGTTTTTCTTGACTTTTGATCGAATTGTTTAAGGTTTTATTTTTCTTTATGCATAGACATGGCTGATCGAATTGTTTAAGGTACTGTTGTTCTTGAGGCATAGACCTTGCTGAGCGAATTGTTCAAGGTATTGTTTTTCTTGAGGCATAGACTTTGCTGATCGAATTGTTTAAGGTATTGTTTTTCTTGAGGACTTTGCTGATCAAACGAATTTTTTTACGGTTTTATTTTTCTTGAGGCATAGACATGGCTGATCGAATTGTTTAAGGTATTGTTGTTCTTGAGGTATAGACTTTGCTGATCGAATTGTTTAAGGTACTGTTGTTCTTGAGGGACCATAGAATTTTCTGTATTGTTTTTTCGAGATTGTTCAATTGGTATTGTTTTTCTTGTGGCATAGACTTTGCTGATCGAATTGTTTAAGGAATCATTCTTGTAAACTGATCGCACAAAGTATAGTATATGTTTTTAAGTAATTTTGGAAGGTATCATTCAGTCTTATTTCAAATTTGTCTATTTGATAATGTATGACAGTCTATCCCAGATTTTGTAGAAATATTTCGGTTTCTATACTGCTTATGTTTATATTGATATCACTTTCGGTACGTTATTCAAATGTGCCATCATCTCATCAATTGTACTCACCCAATAGTTTGAATAATGTAAATAGTTCACGGATTATTTTCCACCCTACAACCTCTTTCTTACAGACGAGAAGTTGCAAGCTCCATCGCTTGTTCTATCGCTATTTTCATGGATAGTATTCAGATAAATTACACTCCTTAGTTCCAGCAGTCCTAATCTTGACGGCTAAGACGCGCCACGTCACGCACATGGTAGCCAACCACCTTCATTCTCTTCGTATTTCCATGACGAGATGTAAGTCCAATTCAAGCAGCCTGTTACAACGAACAATGTCTTGTGGAACCGATTTCCAAGAGTTTGCTTCCTCGATCACTACAATCTTAACTTGTTCAAGTCTAGGATTAACTGTTTTCTTCCATACATATCCTCATAAGCAGTGCCTCTTATTCTACCTTGAGTGGCCCTCGGTCTTTGTGCAGTATGACCTTTTTTTTTTTTAATTAAGCCAAAACTAGGAGAAGATATAGATGTACGAAAGTAAATCCAAACCCTACGTCCTAGGGAATAGGGGATGGATTTTAGACAGCCTTTTGGGTGATGACTCTTGAAATGAAGATATTGTTCGGGTAACTGTAAGTTTGTGGTGGATATCTGTGATGATGTGGTTGTTTCTATTTCTAATGAGTATATCTAAGAATGGTAATTAAAATTATATTCCTGAGTGAATTTGATCTTCTGGTGTAAGTTTTGGAGTAGAGTATGGAACTGTTTAATATCGCCCCATGAGAATTTCCAGAAAATGAAGCAATCATCTAAGTATTGCGTCCAAGATTTACTGAAGTCGGTTTTTATATTTTCCCCATATATTTGTTCTGTCTTTTCATAGAGGTTTTTTCTAGGTAAGCTAATGTTAGGGCAGCATATGTAGGTACCATTTTCGTTCCCATTGCAGTACCCAGGGTTTAAATATAGTTTTGTTGTCAAATTCAAAAGTGTTATTGTTCAGATTTAGGTCCATATTATCGATAATGAATTCTTTAGTGAATCAAGGATGTCATATTTCTGGGTGTGTTTCAATCCAGAATGAAAGTGCCTGTTTACCCAATTCATGGGGTATGTTGCTATATAGGCTACTGATGTCAATCTTTTTTATGAATGATCCCGGATGAATTGGAATTTTAATAAAACTACACACAATAAGTATATCTTGCATATGGAGTGCGTCACCAAATCTTAGAAATTTAGATTATACTATTATTAAATTGACAGAACCGTACCAACCACACCAATTTACCGTATTTTGTCTCCTAAAAAATATCCTGAAAAATACGTGTGCGTCTTCCAAGAAGGCAATGGGCAGGCTCAAGTAAGCTTGGACGGTCACCTAATAGGCTTCACTGATAGGGACGTAGATTTCTATGTTGAGTCATTGCACTATAATGTTAGCTATTTATCTAATTCAGCATTTTATATGATGTAACCTCAGTACTTAGCTGTTACAAGTATTTCAAAAAACTATAAACCTTCCTGGAGCCGAGCCACAAGGTTAAAAATGGTCTGTTTATTAGCAACAGCGGGAGCTTTTTTCTTTTGAGTAGTAGGTCATTGCTATACAAACGAAATCGGATGAGTGATTAATGTAAAGCGCCAGTATGTGAGGGATGCATGGTGGATGAATTGTTGCATGAGAATGACGTCTTTTTTCTTTAAAATTTCTTTCAAATATTAGGGTGCGTCTTCCAAGCCGCAGAGTCCTGTAAGCCGGAAAATACGGTAATTAATTGTTCGTGCTGTAAATTCTACTTAGAGGTGCCCAGCCGTGGGGAACAGCTGCCCGAGGCCGCGCCCTCTGTTTACACCAGAGCGAGGGATCGATGATCGCACCGAGGCCAGCGCAACCGACGGTTGCGGGGACTGCTGGCAATTTTGGCTCCTAGCCCGGGAGTACACGCTCGTGCTGCCTACATTAAACCGACCTTGTGTCACAACCTGACCTCGTGGGAGTTGAATAAATACAAATTAATTATTCATTGGTTATATACTACCCCACCTGTGGATGCCCGGTGAAATTGTTCGGCAATAGCGTTATAGATTGGTGTCTGAATTAAAGTCAATGGTTCCTTTGTATTTCAAGAACGGGTCAGAGTGTAGCGATTTTCCAAACGTAGCTCGGATGTGGAACAGGGCCGAAAGTATGGGGTACCCAGTAAGGGTCGAACTCACTACTCAGTCGTAATTGTTCTAGCGAGACAAGCTTGCTAACCATTACACAACTTTGAGGTGCCCTTTGAACGGGTCAGAGTGTATAGGGATTGTAGAAGGCCAAGAAGTGAAGGAAAATATTTTATTTTCTAGCTTCACCTTTGCTTTTTCGACATTTCCTAACGACTGTTCTCGTTACTCTTTTGTAAATCATGTGACAGAGATTTAACTTGACAAATAACGACAATGAGAGAGCAATTACGCTCGCAAAACTGGAGCAAAAGAAATCGGAACGTCACTGATTGTGTTTTTCTTTACTTCTTCCAGCCAATTTAGAATTTTATAAACCATCCTTGCCCGCATCGTTTTAAAAGCCCACTTCAATTTACGAGCAAAACAACCAAGGAGAATCAATTAAAGGAGCCACTATCAATGTCTATTAGAAGTGGACGAAAAGTAGATAGTTTTTCTTTTCCTTCTATCAGACAAGGACATTTGAAAACATGGCTTTCCGACATCTTAAAGGAAGAGGGATACACACAAAAAAAGGCGATAACAGGGAAAAGAAACAGAAAAAGAGAAAAAGTGAAGGAGAAAAAAGAAGCAGGAGAGGGAGGGGTTGAAAGAAAGAAAGAAAGAAAGAAAGAAAGAAAGAAAGAAAAGGGGAGAATGAGTACTATATATATTCAAAAATTCCCAGAATCCCTCTGTTGTACTCATGCGTAGTCCTACCAACATAACAAATTTAGTCCGATGAAGTCCTAACGGAGGAAACCCGTCACAGATAAACATTTCCACTTCGTCATACAATTTTCCCAATACTGTTCTTGATATATAAAAATATATATCGTTATCTCATATATATATATATATATATAAACAGAGAAAGAAAGAGAGAGAGATTTAATAGACCCATTAATACAATTTAAGGAATAAAAAAACAAAAAATGATAAATGTATTGGCACTAAAATTGATGATATTTAATATATATTAACCTTTGGCTAAATTAAAACACGGAGCGAAAGATTTTAAAATCGGAATTTTCAGATACGCCCTGTGTCCTTTTCAACGATACAAGGGATGAACCAAAGGAAGATTGTTATTGTTTCAATTACACACACACACACACACACACACACACACACACACACACACTTTGTGCTATATATATATATATATATATATATATATATATATATATATATATATATATATATATATATATGTGTTAGATTAAAATCTTAAAAAAAAAATGATTATAATATTTATTTTGCTCTACTGTTTTGTAGTGAGCATTATTTTTAAATAAAATAACTGTTAAGAACACCGGATTATAAACCTTACTGTTCTTTCTTCTTATTATTATTATAATATATATATATATATATATATATATATATATATAAAATTAATGATTTCATAAAATCTATTCATCCATCCGAAATAATCATGTTTTTAAATAATAAAAAATCATTTTTACTTAAGAGAATGTAGAATTTCTGACTCTTAATATTTGCAATGACGAAAAATACCTTGAATATATATATATATATATATATATATATATATATATATATATATATATATAGGCTCCCCCGTCGGTTTCCACGCATGAGGATCTGACAGATTAATTGATTCAGTTATGAAATTTTGTGCAATATTCTTAAGTGGCATTTAAGGAGGCCACATATGGAGCAAGAATGATCACTGTTAGATTAGCTGACCTTCTATATCTTGCTCTCGATTCTTGATATAAATATAAAATACTTGATAAAATATAGTTTTAAGATATGTTGTATTTACGTATTAAAGTGCTCAAAATCAGGGTAGGAATGTATGTAGTATAAAAGAGAAAATGTATGTCTAAACCCAACAGCGACAGTCTGTTTCATGCTTAAACGCAATCGTCAGACTATGTTAGATGTGTTTTTACCCGGCTATTTTTATATACTGGTGAGTGAGGAATTCTTGCTAAGCCTATTGTAATATTCTAATGGCTATTTGGGTAAGTAGTAGAGGTTATATTTCGAATTATTTTAGGGGCTCCTGGGTAGAAATGATTGTAGATACGGGTGCAGACTTGTGGCTATTTTATAGTGCTCTTCGTTAACTCTTTTGTTTATTATTAATTATTGATTACACGTCTTTTGGTGCCAAGAAATAAAACACATTTTTTTGCCCAATTTGATGGGGCTGATTCCGAATATGACCTTATTTTTCAATGGTTAGCTACCGTTTTTGGTGTAATGAAATTGCTCATTTGGGGGAGAAATCAATTTACGATCTTAGCTGATCGCAAAATTTAGTTAATAAAGTTTGTAGAAACCTATCAATTTTCAGGTAGGCAAAGCAATTTGTCAGCCACGTGAAATAAACTATTTTTATAAGAAAAAGTGTGTTGAGTCCAAAATTTTAAAATAGGAGTACAGAATACTTCATCCCAGAAATATAGACAGGTACTGAAAGGTCGAAACGTTGTAATAAATATGGCGACAAAGATGTGGACAATAATCCGAATAATGTAAATAGTGTACATAATGCCTCACCTCAGAAATATAGACAGATACTGAAGGGCCTAAACGTTGTAATAAATATGGTGACAAAGATGAGGCCAATAGTCCGAATAATGTAAACAGTGTACATAATGCCTCATCTCAGAAATATAGACAGATACTGAAAGGCCGAAACTTTGTAATAAATATGGCGACAAAGATGAGGACAATAGTCCGAATAATGTAAATAGTGTAAATAATACCTCATCTCAGAAATATAGACAGATACTGAAAGGCCGAAACGTTGTAATAAATATGGCGACAAAGATGTGGACAATAGTCCGAATAATGTAAATAGTGTACATAATACCTCATCTCAGAAATATAGACAGATACCGGACATTTACTATTGCTTTTTTTTATTGTTGATTGTTATTATTACGTTTACTTGTGTTTAGCTGTGCGTTCGTAGTGAGTTTGTTTATATTTATTTGTTTATTTACTAATCTATTGGTTTGGATTCATTTATTTTACATTTTTTTATCTATTTATTTTAATTTATTTTTATTATTCTTAATCTTCTTCTTATTTCTATTTATTCTGCTTCTTTTTTTTAGATTTTTTAAGTAACGTAGTAAAATTTGCATCATGTCGTCTCACAAATTTGCAGCTGAGAAATTGTAATCGTAAATTCTATGCTAACAGTTTAATTTCACGCACTTCTCGCTTGTGGAACTCGTTTCTGGTTCTAAGCTTTCCAGACTAATTTAATCTGAAATTTTTTTTAAATCGCTATTTGCTGTCTTCCTGATTACACTCCCTCTATTCTCTCTCTTGTTTCTGTTACTAACATTTCCGCACTTAGCAACCTCTTGCCTCTTGGTGGCTTTATTACCTTACTTGGGGTGGAATCGATTAAAAAATAAAATAATGTAATACGACCGACGAATCAATAACGATTGAAAAATTGAAGAGAATTTGTAAAATCTTAACGTGTAATTTGTGATAATTACTTAAAAAGACAATAAAATATTTAATTACCATAAAACAAAATTATGAAACCATTAAAAAGATTACAGTAAAAGTACCAAGAAACACACGTGAAGCATTTAGAAATTTAAAGAATTTTTTTTCACCCCAAGCAAGGCGGGAAGCCACTAGCACGCAAGGGATTACAGAGAATTGGAGCAAATAGGATTGATAGAGGAAAGGATTAAGAGAAGGATAGGGGATAGATCAAGACATCTGGAGACGTCGATTGACATTACATTTGAATAGTTGAAGATTATAGCTATCAGGGAAACAAGAAAAGGGGAGGGAGTTCCACAGGCGAGAAGTGTGAGACATGAAGCTATTGGAGTAGAAGAGATGGCTAGATTTAACAGTTTCGACAGTGAAAGGGTGAGAGCGAGATGCCAGCCTAGTAGAAGTCTGGGAACCAGCGAAAGCAGTCCATCGGGGCAGTTACCGTGAAAGTATTTGTAAAAAAGACAGAGGGGGGCAAAGGCACGTCTGTGAGAGAGCGGCTGCAGACAAGATGCCAGATCAGGGTCAATTGCATTGCATATCCGTTTTTGGATTTTATCAAGGACTTTGAGACAAACAGAAGGGACTCCAGACTATATATGGCAACAATACTCCATGCAAGGGCGAATGGTTGATTTTTAGATAATTCCAAAATTCGCTTCAAGATGAAACAGAACTAATGCTTTTAATATAATTATATTATTAAATTTGAAGTTTTTAGCTTCGGTTTTTGAAACATGGTTACTACTGTGTTGCGAAGAAACCATATTTTAAATCAACTAATTTATAATATTTATTCTCTGTAAATTTACATTGAGCACTGTTTTGTAAAAAATAAAAAAACATATCATTAAGAATACCGGATTATATATCTTACTATTTCTTTATTTTTATTATAATATATATATATATATATATATATATATATATATATATATATATATATATATAATTCATAATTCCTTGAAAGATGAAACAGAACTAATGCATTTTATTTAATTATATAATTAAATTCAAGCCTTTTAGCTTCCATTTTTGAAACATGGTTTATTACTGTGTTACGAAGAAACCATATTTTAAATTAGTTAATTTATAAAATTTATGCTCTCTAAAT
>CAHIKZ030000323.1:82500-105000 GCA_903632075.3 Acanthosepion pharaonis
TTGATAGATAGATAGATAGATAGATAGATAGATAGATAGATGTTGTTTAACATTTGCTATAAAAGGGGTGGATGGTTAACTAACGGCTTTATCCAATCTGTCCTTGAGGAGATCTGTGTATGAATTTCTGGGTATTATAAAATTCCTGTCTTCAGCAACCGTTTTTTAATAGTGCTCATATTGCAATTTTTGCTGTTATCAATGCATATTTCTTACCAGAGCTCATATTACATTTTTGTTGTTTTTATCGCTTTTCTCTGGCACTCCTTATTACTGGTTCCCATATTGTATTCATTTCTATGCTTGGTCGGCTCAGGAGATTTTTGTGGCCTAGTAAGATCCAGTGACAGGACCCAAAGAGTGTGAGTTCAATACCTGGTTAAGGCGGTGGAGAACTTTGAGATGGGAATTAACAGGAGATAACTGATAACTGACATACATTAGACATGGCATGTGAAACTAGAACAGTTTACCCCAGTGAGCGAAATAAACAGTTCAGTTCGACATTCCAACCACCTGAAGAAGGCCGGAGCGTACAACGGCCGAAACGTTGTAATAAACATGGCAATAAAGATGAGAACAATAGTCCGAATAATGTAAAAACTTAATTTCCAGCCTATTGGAAGTTCACATCTGTCGTCCCCGTTTTTAAGAACTCTAGATACCTTTTTTACCCATCTAACTACTGTCCTATTGGTCTCCTACCACTCTTCGGCAAAGCCTGAGAGGTTTTAATCAACGCCGACATGGTTAAGCACCGTCCATCTTATGATCTACACTGTGATAAACAATATGTTTTCCGCTTTGCCCGGTCTACTGCCGACGTGATCACGGCCAGAACTGAATTTGTATGCCGAGCTGTTGATAATAACGACGAAGCTTTGGCTCTAGATATCTCGGAATCGTTTGATAGGGTTTGGCATGTCGGCATTGTTCGGGGATACGGTATTACAGAACGATTATTTGATTTAATACAATCATTCCTGTCAAACCGTGAAATGAAGGTCGTCTTATAAGGGTTCTCCTCCAGTTTCTTTTCATCCTTCAAATCTATATATCTACCATCCGTCCTTGCATTGAATACTGCTGCCATATATGGTCTGGTGCCCTCGCTGTTGATCTCGAGGTCCCCGACAAAATCCAAAGACGGATATGCAATGTGATAGGTCCTGATCTGGCATCTCGTCCACAGTCACTTTCTCACAGACATGCTGTCTTTTCTACAAATATTTTCATGGCAAGTGCGCTGACGAGCTACTTTCACTGATAACCCCAACTGCAAATGAATTTAAGCGTGCTACTAGGTTTCCATCTCGGCCCCACCCTTTCATTATCGAAACAGTTAAATATAACCGCCTCTTCTACTCCAACAGCTTCTTCTCTCGCACTTTCCGACAGTGTAACTCTCTTCCTCCTACTTGCTTTTCTGAAAGCTATAATCATCAAATATTCAAATGTAATGTCAATCGACATATTCTGATGCCTTGATCCTGATCCCCGTCCTTCTCTTTATCAAACACCCCTCTTTATTCTCGCTCTCACTCTCTGTAACCCCTTGTGTGCTAGTGGCACTTCCGCCTTGCTTTTGGTGAAATGCTTAAAAAAGTGTAGAGGAAATTAAGTAGAGAATCGCCGAGGCACAGGAGAATGTTACGCAAGACATGCTACAGCGTGTTTGGCAGGAGCTGGACTACCAACTTGACGTGTGTCGTGTCACAGGTGGTACACATATTGAACATTTGCGAAGCTTTATGAAATCGGACATAAAATCTACATCCCTTTGAATATCTTGTTCGAATTTTTTGAAGGGACATCATTAATATATATATATATATATATATATATATATATATATATATATATATATATACCCTATCAAACCATATCTCCGTAAGAAATCATTCATTTAGACACATATACAAACCTACAAAACTCCATCTAGATATATTACAAGACCTCCAGAACAAATATGGTAGCAATATTCAAGATAGATAGATAGATAGATATTGAACAGACTCAGATAGATAGATAGATAGATATATAGATAGATAGATATAATAAATTAAGATAATATTTCTTTTAGGAGTCTTAGTTTATGCAAAAACAATATATTTGTGTATGCTTTCCTACGTGTTGGAGAGAAAGTGGCGGGAATTTATTTCAAGGATACCAACAAGTTTATCAGCTTATTAATCTCACTACATCCTGAACTATAAGTCTTTTCCTGGTAACTGATTTTGGAGGATAAAGATTTTAAGTTTAGCAGGTTTTGTAGCTGAATTGCATTGTTTTTTGGGGGTTTTTTTCGGGTTTTTTTATCAACTCTTTCGTGGGTTATTTAAATTTAAGCCATATTTATGAATGTAAGAATAATTCTATTTTTGTTAGAGAACATTGCTTTAACTACTTTTTTAGAACCACAAGATAAAAGGCCTTTCAAGATACAAATCCCACTATTTAATACATAGACAGGGGGAGCATATGGATGTATACCTTTACCAAGTAAACTGAAGTGAATGTAAGTAACCATACTGAAATTCGAACTCGGCTATTCACTTTCTCTTTCCGAGTTGCTATGCATTCCATCACCCACATTTCCGCTTTGTAAGCAAGGAGGAAAATTGCTTAATATATACACGGTGGCGCTGAAACATTCTCAGTCCACCACTCTTAAAAATAAGACAATAATTGGCTAGCGGAGTTTCTTTGTCAGGTTGAAACTTTTTTCAGTAGGCCCTCCTTATAAGATAAGCCGAAATTTAATACTGTATCTATTTCGGAAGTTATAAAGGGAACACTTACGTTGAAAATCAGAATATGAAAATATGGCTTTCTATATAGCATGATCACCGACATCTGGTCAAGAGAAAAAGAGAGATGAATGAATATTAACAAAGAAATATCGAACTGATCAGTCCTTGAACCGACCACGTCCCATCCGGTCGGAACTGTTCCACATTTAGCCTGTTTTAGAATGAGATATCTGGACATCAGCCACAAAGGCCAAAAAAAAAAACTTACTTCAGTCGCAATCATTACCAGTCCCTGTTAATATTGACCAGTCTGAAAATCCATAGCAGTTATTTTCACGTGACAGACGGAACGAAAACAGGTATCTAATGATCTGCCTAATCGTCTGATCAATCGATGGTCAGTATTTGTTTTGCGATGTTCCTCCCTATAACGCTGGGGAATCAAGGTCGAATTTCAAATGGCACCGGCTTCTCGATCTGATCACATTTGCTCGTTTTTAGAAAAATAATACAAGAGTGTCCTTGACTTATGGTAAAAAATATAATTTAAAACTTAGCGATTCATTTTTCTCGCCAGAACCTGTTATATATATTTATAAATTTGCCATTCAACCTTGCTTTGAAAATTGCCTGGTGCGCCTGCTATACATTTAGAGATCATTGATAAAATCTTAGGCAGAATCTGCAATGTTATTGGTCCTAACATGGCATCACGGCTTCAGTCACTTTCTGGTACTTTTCTATAAATCCTTTCATGGTAATTGTGTTAATGAACATTCCGTTACGGTATATTTATTCACCCAACTACAGAAAAAAATTAAATATATGAAAACTAATTAGTACTTCATAGAGACCTTGTGGTATTATGGTGGGTGTTGTGAGAATGATAAGTAAAAATGTGTTGTTTTAGTGTAAAGAATACTGTGGTATGTTTGGCTCAGTAATTGAGGCTAGCTATGTTTGAGATAAGACAGATTGAAGACCAGTTATCCCCTATCGTCTCCATTTTGGCCTTGTGCCTTGTGCCAAATTTTTGTATTTGCCAAATAAATATTACTCTCCCTACAGTACAAAGATTCTATGAGTTTAAGCGCTAGATAGTCGGCAAGGTGTCATCATTTTACAGTTGAAATCGATGTAACCGCAAGTTCTATAATGAGAGTTTCTTCTATCGTACTTCTCGCATATGAAACACTCTTCCGCCTTATTGCTTCCCAGTAAACTTTGATCTTTGAATTTAAATGCAATGTCAATCGTCACATTTGGTCTTCTCAAATCCTGTTCTTTTATTGTTCTCTATCCTTGATAGTGATCATTTTTTTCATATTATCTAATACCCGGTAACCCCCTTGTGTCTTAGTGGCTTTATTGCCTTGCTTAAGGTGAGATGATTAGAAAGTCGAAAATTAATTTTTGTTTTTCGAGCTACCATTAGAAATTGATACCTTTGTTTGGTCTGATCCGTTTTACGTCATATCAACCACAAGGGGTTATTTAATGTCGACTTTTTTTTTTCTGCTATTTTTTTTTCAAAAATATATTGCAGGTAATATTTTTTCTTCAAAATTCTATATTCTTCAAAATTCTATATACATTAGATCAAATAAACCTCCAACAGAAAGTATAGAGAAGTGTTTCTCAATCGGGGTTCCCGGAACTCTAAGTTTCTGCCAAAGATCCCCAAAGCTTGAGATAAGCTAATGCACTTATAACTTTTTATTTAATTTTATTTACGTAATATTACTAAACACAGACAATATATTCTTCGTTATTGTAATGAAGACATCCTCCTCTCTAACGAATTATGTTATTAAAAAAATATAACAATTATTGGGAATATATTTGGTGATGTCTGTACAGCACCAGTTTAAAACCACCTTCACTAGTCAGTGCCCACTCAGCGAACGGGACACGTACTTAAAGTTATTCTTTTGTTTTTCTTGAAATCTCCCTGATGACGTATCATAAACGAATAGTATCAATTTTATTTAGCATTACCAAAATATTTGACGAAGTAGTATCAATTTTTCGTTAAAGCAGTTATTCAAAAATATATCCTATGATATTTACCACTTGAACTAGGATGATAATAAAATGACAAAGATATGGTATATATTTGTTTTTGCGCAGGGGTTCCTTGAGACATGTAATTTATATTAAGGGTTACGCAAGGTTGAAAAACGCTGATCTAGACTCTTAAATAATGCGATCAATATATTTTAGAATCACAATTAGAATTTTTTTCTTAATTATCTCATTCCAAACAAGGTATTAATGCCACTAAGACGCAAGGGATTACCTGGCACTGAATATATTACTTCCTCGGTTAATTCGACCCAAAATAATGACATCTGTGTTTTTCCTTCATATTTCTCTATCAGGACGTTGGTGTTCATGGCTCTCCATAACATCCTATATTTTGTAGATCATAGTAAAATTTTTCTTTTCACCATTCCTTTCACTCCCTGTTCTGGCACCCATTTATAGAAATACGTTAGGTAGATTACACACTGCTTTCCTCCGTGTCTGTTTACTTCAATATATCCTATGAGTGTCTTATTTTCTAAGCCCTCTTTCGTCAGTATGTGTGCTAGAAATTACAAGTCTTTTTCTGACTCTAAGTATAACTTTCTTTTTTCATTCTGTTTTCCTTAAAGATATATATATATATATATATATATATATATATATATATATATATCTGAGAAATTTGATTCTTGAAGAATATGTGAGTAGTGTAACTAAGTTCCTTTGTAATTGCCGAAGAGAAAATAATAAATGGGGTATGTTGCACAGAAGGTGTGGTGTATTCTGCCGAAGTAGAAAATGACAATGACAGTGCAAAAACATACATTGCTTGTTCTGAGGGACAATTTAAAACGAGGTAGTATAATTATACCTCGCCATTTAGAATACCAGAACGCAGATTTAATACAAGCCTAGAAAACTATTATTGGAGTTATAGATTAAAAAATGAAAGAAGTCCGGTCATTAAATGGAATATTTTAAGAAAAGTGAAAGCTAGAAAATAAATAGCAACTCCTGTAAGCTGTGCCAGGAGAAGAATTTGGCAATTGCAACATTCAAGGTTGGTGCTAGGTTGTTGAATGACAGTTCCAAAATCATGGCCAAATGTAGGCACACGAGGAAGTTGAGGGGTGAGATTATATGAATCGGTTTTTCTATTCCTTCTCCACCCTCATTACTTCCGGTGCCTCATTAAGAAATTTAAATTCACGCTGTGCTGTCTCTGATTATTTCTCTGAGTTAACCACCTGATGTGACTTTGGCGGTCAAAACCGGGGTAGTGTTCTATTCAGCGTTTTATTATTTTAAGATATTTAATGTCAAAATTTTATTTTCTTGGTAGTTTGGGTAATTTTTTTTGTAAAAATGTACTGCTAGTGATTTTTTTTAGATAAAAATCTATTGATGGTATTTTTTAATAAAAATGTAATCATGGTATTTTTTTTATAAAACTCTATTGATGGTACTTTTTATAAAAAATATGTTGATGGTATTCTTTATAAAAATCTGTTGGTGGTATTTTTATAAAAAATCTATTGATTACATTAGTTTTTCTCTGAAAATGGATTTTTCTGCTTTCACAGTGTTTTGACCCAAGTCTAGGAGGAATCACTATTTGCACATAGATCGGACTCAACAGGTTCTGCCACCCCTGTTAATGGATGTCCTCGGAACAATAGCAGTTAAGAGTTGGTTCCACGCTTCTCAAACCCTCCCAATCAGAGATCTTGCTGCCGGATGTAGTTTATCGTTATACCCAGTACGATCAGTCAGTGTGTTTCATCAAAAACAGCTCTTTGACAAGAATCGTGCGAGGATCCATATAATGTATAAATGTATTTAAAATCTAATTACAATACACAAGGATCTGTTTAGACAGAACATTGCAGGCTGTAAGCATGATAGATATGGAGGAAAGTTTTTTTTTTTTAAATGGATTACAAAAACATCTGATTGATGGAATGAGAATTCTTCAAAACATTAACATCTTGTTTTCGAGTATGACCATCTGTAACGGTGGCTAGTAGAAGCCTGTTCTGGAAGTGTCTTCAATACCTGTGGGAATAACCAATGATTTATGCAGCAACTACGCTGAACATATAATCCGACGTGATCAGCAGTTTTGAACAAGGACTGTATGCTCAAAGCTTAGATATCTATAAGTTATGAATTCCTGCAAGCACAACCATGAAAAGATTCCAAAAATAAACCGTTTACTCACAATGTTTTAAGGTCGTAAGGCACTTCCCAATCGAGACATGTACTGGGCTCATTTTTCTCCAAGCCGGTATTACTCGAAAATCACTTTCTTAACAAAGTGATCATGGTTTGATTCGAACCAAAAATCTCATGGTTGGAATGCTAACTTGATAACCATCCGGCTACTATAATTATGGAATTAAAAAAAAAAAAAATCGCAAATCATACTTTATTCACGAAAAATAATTTGAATTCCGACGTTTTCATTAGCTTAATAAAAGTGAAAATCTAGACTTGCTGAACTGTAACGCCAGATCCAATGTTTGTTTCTCCTACAAAAAGTTGGGTGCAGCTTCATTAGTATTCTCCAATGCACAGAACGATAGACGTCATACACAGATTAAAATGAAAATAAAACTGTGGCGTCTATTTCAAATACGAATATCCACATAATAAATTTTGATGTAATCAAAATGTCGGATTAAATGCAAATGCATTAATCCTTTAGAAATTGCTTTAAGTTCCGGTTAATTGAGCAGATAGGCGTTTTCAAAAGAAAAAATAATCTGAATCAGAACGTGTGATTTCATTAAAAAAAGAAAAAGAGGAAAAATACAGAGCCTTGCCGAACCTCTGTGGAACTAAGTGTTAAAGCACACAAGAACAAAGGGGACGCAGGTTCGATCTCTGCTAGAGAACATATTTTCTTTATTATGAATTACTCGAATATCAATACCTTATAAGTCTGTCAGGATTACATACCAAAAATTTATTTAATTTACACACACACAAATATATATATATATATATATATATATATATATATATATATATATATATATATATATATATATGCATTATTCGCTCTGACTGAATATTGAGCTCTCCGGATTTCATCCTCCTTGGGATTATCCATACGGATTACCAAGATTTTCATTATATATATATATATATATATATATATATATATATATATATATATATATATATATATATATATATATATATGCATAGTCTCGAATTCGACGTATGAGGTCAGTTCCTACGAACCAATACCAGCAGATGAGATTTGATTATAGTGGTGAAGTTTTTGTACAGAACCATCCACACATTTTGAAGGGCCGAACACAGAGACCTACGCGATTTCAGAGTTGCCATCAAGGCTATAGAACCTAGTCTTTTCTTCTAATTATCCATAACTGGAGAAATCTCTCTCATACCTTTCTCAAGGGTATTAGAACGTAACTGAATGTAATGGATTCGACTAGAATTCGAACTTGGCTCTCACATTCCTCAACCCTAGCCGCTATGCATTACTCCACAATGCCTCTTCTCCCCCTCTCTTTATATATATATATATATATATATATATATATATATATATATATATATATATATATATATATATATATATATATATATATATATATATATATATATATATATATATATATATATATATATATATATATATATATATATATATATATATATTGTGCATATTTAGGCAGTATATTTTCATTTAAACAGGTTTAGTTAAATAATTTAGATATACTATGTCGATTAGTTTTCATTGTGATCCTTGCAAGTTCACTGATTAAAGTTCGAAATGTCGAAATCATTTAACCAAACCTATTTGTATATATATATATATATATATATATATATATATATATATATATTCCAATGGAATAAATTATGACCATGGGATATTAGTGTTTAAGCCTTTTTATTATATCCTTACTCTGTTCTGGACATTGAGTTCTACCTGGATTCTATCCTCTCGGAATTTTTTATTCAAAAAATATACATGTATGTGTATGCACCTATGTATATATATTTATATATTTTGCAAATGTATATGTATATTTACCACTAATATTATCTATCTATCTATCTATCTATATATATATATATATATATATATATATATAGCATAATGAGAAGTCACGTAAACAAACAGTTATTTCTGAAGAAAGATTGAGGTCAATCTGAAATATCAAATATGTATGTAAATAAAAAAAATACTTTCATAAATTTTTATTTTTTAATTTGCAACATTTTCTCTCTCTATATATATATATATAGGTGCCAGTCTTTCTTTTAAAAATGTTTTGATATGACGGAGAAGGAAAATTTTACTAATTTTGTTTTTGCTTTTTCCGCATTCCTACGTTTTTTCGTTTGGTAGGAGTGAGCGAATACAAATTCTGTCCCTATCTTTAATTGTCCCAAGTGTTTTTGGCCACTTCTTTAGCCATTTTCAAGGAGTTGTCTTTGGTGTAGTTAGTTTATTTTCATGTTTTGAATGTGTGAGATGTACTATTTTTGAATTATAATCAGAGCATTAATTCCGAGTTGTCATGTGTTGGACATGGCTGTAATTCGTGTGGGTGACTTTATATTTTTAAAAGACTTCCAGCACTCTGTTATCATTGTTAAACAACGTAATGTTGATGTTGGCGGTGTGCTGTTTGATGTACATGGCCTCTATCATAAGGGGGTGTTTTCAGAAATTTGATTTACAAGTGATTCTAGTTTTATCAACAAATATCATTTTTAAGGGCCTTTGTAGATTATGGGTTGATAAATGCTTCTTTATAGAGCTTTACTCGCAAAAGTGACATGTGTGGCGTATGCTCAAGGAGGTAGTTGTCTGTCCGATACAGGCAATTGATTTATGACAAGAAAGACAGTTTTGTACTGGCTGTGATATTGATATACTATATTGGTCATTGCCAGTTTAGATTTGATAGGGTTACAGTTTTCCATTTTCCGTATTATATTTTTTACTCGTTTTTTTTTGGGGGGGGGATTACAGTTGAAATATCGTGTTTAAAGAAAGAACAGTAAGCTATATAATCAGGTGTTCTTATTGATATTTTTATTTCTGCAAAACAGTGCTCAATGTAAATTTACAGAGCATAAATATTATAAATTAACTGGTTTTAAATATGTTTTTTCGCTACACAATAATTACCATGTTTCGGAAATGGAAGCTAAAAAGTTCACATTTAATTTTGTAATTAAATTAAAAACGTTAGTTCTATTTCATCTTCAACCAATGAAGACGAAATGGAATTAATGTTTTTAATTTAATTACAAAATTAAATTTGAAGTTTTTAGCTTCCATTTTGAAACATGGTTATTACTCTGTAGCGAAAAAACATATTTTAAAGCGGTTAATTTATATATATATATATATATATATATATATATATATATATATAAAAGGAAATACTGCTTTTTAAGTGAAGTTTGTCTTTTGATATGCTGGTGTTTTTAATTTGTTTGATTAATTTTTCATTTAATTGTTACATTTAATCCCTTGGCTATTCTTTTAAATTGACTAGCTTTATTCTTAATTAGTTGAAACATGTCTCGTGATATTTTTGTCTTTGCTTGTCGTATTTTTTTAATTCCTTGCCTTACATTTCATTCCATTGGGTTGCCTGTAATTTTGCTGGCTTTGTTTTTAATTTGTTTTGTCGTCTTTAAAATTTGCTAATTTTAATTTCCAATTTACTTACCTAAATGTGCTTCCATTGTAATTTGACGTATTTGAAAGATGTGCTTTTTTAATTTTAACTTTAATTTATTTTTAAAAAAAATTCGCCTGCCTTTTTTAATTAGTTCCGGAAAGTGTAGAAACAAGAAAGGCCGAACGAGATATCAAAAAAGGAACAAAGAACCGAATATTTCGCTATGGTACCTAGACTTTTTAAAATTTAATCACAGTTCAAGACTGGAGTCGATATTTAATCCATTTACAGTTGAGCTGGCTAGTTGTCGTAAATTCTATGCTAACGGTTTTTTTCTCGCACTTCTCGACCGTGGAACTCCCTTCAGGATTTTTAGTCAAGTTTAATCTGCAAAAATTTAAATACTATGTCAATCGCTATCTCTTGCTCTTTTTCCGATCATCATTAATGTTTCTGTTCCTAAATCTTCCACATCCAGTAACTCCTTGTGTCTCAGTGGCTTTACTGCTTTCCATGGGGTTATACCGATTAAAAAATATTGTCTGAAATTGAAAGGTGCTATTTCAGCAGATGTTAAAACGCATTTGAATGAAAAGAAATTTATACTTTTTTTGAAGCTATTAGAGTAGAAGAGAAGGCTACATTTAGGAGTTTCGACAGTGAAGGGGTGAGAGCGGGATGCCAGCCTCGTAAAGCGCTGGAACTCATGACGTCTGGGAACCAGCGAATGCAGCTCCTCGGAGCAATTTCCATGAAAGTATTTGTAGAACAGACAGAGGGAGGCAACGGCGCGTCTGTGAGAAAGTGACTGTAGACGAGACGCCAGAACAGGGCCAACCACATTGCATATCCGCCTCTGGAGCCTATCAAGAACCCCGAGGCAAACAGAAGGGGCACCAGACCATGCTACCTATCAGACTTCATCTGAAAATAATCTCTTTGACTTTCTACCATTCATTCACACAGATTCGTTAAGTAGCTAACTCACTGTTTCCCCAGCTTTTCTTACTCACTGTCCTGTGAATATTGCATTTTCTTGGGCCTCTTTCCTACATATAAAATAATATGTGCCCAAAATTTCAAGTATTCCTTTGTCTTTGTTCCAGTATTCCTTGAGATTTCCTGGCCGCTCACATATTCTGCTACGGCATGCTCACTGCCATATCAAAGATCCTATATTATACATTTCTTTATCTATAAGGATATTTTCGGAGCTCTTTTCTTATCGGCTTTCACTGTTCCAATCTGTCTTCAGATTTCGGTGTCATAATTTCTGTACTGTATAACTACAGCCACCCACGCTCACTGTGGAGATTTAGTGAGAGGTGATAAAATGAGAGAGTGGAAGAAGGGAATTCGTCAGAATGATCGAATTCTCTTACTTTACCAGTTTGGGCGAATGTCAATAAATACGAATGCGCGACGAGAATTCGGCAGACGTGTTGCAGAAGAGAGAAGAGAGGCCGAAGAGACGGAAACGAGACCAGAGACAGCAGAGAGGCTCACATGATTATCTTCCAACGCGAGCGTGCGACTTCAGCCTTGTGCCAAACTTTACGAAAGCGGCAAACTAAATCGCGTCACCAGCGTGAGCGATGGCTGGCGAGGTCTTTCCAACTCTTTATGTCGATGTCCATCACCCTCATGACAGATTTACAGACGTCCTTGAAGCAAAGAGGATGTCGCTCTCGTACCCTTTCGGGCCAATTCCCCATACAGAAGGACATTCGGAATCCGTCCATCAGTAGACTGTTGTTACCCGTGTTTTGCCGTCGTGGTGAGGTGCCGCTGGCGTGTCCTTTCCAGGGCATAGACCTGGGCTGTGTTTTATGAGAGACCAGCAGTCGGAAGCTGTAACAGTGTGTTAAATAAGAATAAGGCGTCTATCCATCCTCTATTCAATAAATCTGCTTGTAAATTCTCTTCAGATTCTATGTTTGATTCATCTGAAGAATCCTTGCTTAACTTTCCACTTTTAATTGAGTCTCAATGATATGCATAAAGCTCTATCTATAGCTCCTCTTGTCATCTCTGAATTGAATCCCCAGAAAGCATGTCAATGTGATGGTAGCTCTGTAATAGTCTTCAAAAATATGATCCCGAACTTGCACTGTTCTCTCTAACCAGTATAATAAATGCCTCGCTCTCTCTTGCTTTCCTGCTTGTTAGAAATCCTCATCGGTTGTTACAGTCTATACGAACTCAGATGAAACGTCTGATCCTTACAACTATCGTCCTATTAGACTTCTATTTATTTTGATAAACTGCTGTAGAACCTGATCAACGCTGAACTGGTTGAGCATTACCTGTCTCAGGGCGTTCTTTCAGGCCTGTAATTTCGAGATCAACTGTTGATGTATTATTGATTATTACTGAGTCTAACAAGTTTTAGATAAGAATGATGAGGCAAGAGCTGTCTTTTCGGCATTTTTTTTCCATTAAATGCCGAAAATCTTTTTGTCGTTGATAAAAAAAAAGCCAGACGACATGCATTGAACGGGTGTCAAAATTTGTTGAAAAATATACCCCTACCCTCCCTAAACTTAACCTCTTTTTCGAACGTAACTCATAATTGATACAACAATAGTTAATAAAAATGAACACGCTACCGCCCTTGTCTAAATGATTGGATTTCTCTGTATCCTTGAAAACAAAATATTTTGAATTGTATGTGCGTTTAAAAGTCAGTAAATTTAAAAATAAGTTATTCCAAAATTCGCTTGAAGATGAAACAGAACTAATGCTTTTAATTTAATTATATAATTAAATTTGAAGTTTTTAGATTCGGTTTTTCAGACATGGTAATTCCTGTGTAGCGAAGAAACCATATTCTATATCAGTTAATTTATAATATATATATATATATATATATATATATATATATATATAATTCCAGGATGGAGAATCATCATTGTCTGCCTAAAATTTTATTGTACAGAGAGCTCTCTACTGGCTATCGTGACAGAGGGGAACCATAGATTCAAAGATGGCCGGAAAAATCCTTTGTTGCCTGTCACATGAACAATTGCCAATGGTCAACCTTAGCTGAGAAACGAGACGCCTGACGCCTCACCACCAACCATGCTATCTCTTTCTTTGAAAATACCTGCAGGGCCGCTCTCAGGGGACAAGAGGCAGCGGAGGAAGTACTGCAATGTTATTCAATCGAGCCCAGGCCAGACTTTTAGCTGCAACTACTGCGACCGAATATGTCTGTCCTGTAGAAAATAAAGGGTAGAGTTCGTCCGAACATTTGCCATGGAAATAGGAATCGATTAACGATTGGGTATCGGCATTACGTTTGTGTTATAGGTGTCAAAGAGGGGGTAATATTTCCACCCCCCGACAAGACCACATAAATTATTTTGAAATCTCTCAAAGATGGAAAGTTAGCAACCTCAGCTCAAGCATGGCAACAATAATCCCTTTTTATATAATCTGATGAGTGCAATCACATACACATATTAATGAGCTTTCATGCCTTCATCGATGGAATAATTGTGAAATATGTGCTCCTTTTCTGTTACCGGATCTGCGTTGGATAGTCTGAAGAAACTTATTGGATGTTTGTTTGTCAGGATAAAAATGTCTTTCGTCCATCAGCTATCAATATCGCCTGCGCATGCGCTGTGCCGTGGGCTGGAAACGATGACATGTTGACCCGTTATGATATCTAGTAGAATTGATGTATTGACTGGCGTTAGTTCGTGTGATAAAAATGGCACTTGGACCGAAATGTCGGAATCGATTAGAGATTACGCTGTCTATCGAAGAAGCCAGCCGTAAATATGAGGAAGAGGACGTGAGGTGTTCAGTCGAAGACAGATTACGAAGTCGTTTGTTCCAGTTTGCTAAACTCTTGAAAACATTCTATACTTCCTTGTCTTGAAAGCAAGGCGATGTGTCTTATAGGTTCTGTTACTAAAATATTCCAATAGATAACTTTCGGTCGATGGAGGTAATTCTTAGGTATTTTTTTTTCTGTGGTTCGTAACACGAAAAGGAAATGATTAATTCCAGCTCTTTCTCCATTCTTTATATTTCTATAAGTTGGCATGTACACACGAAATGTTTGATGGTTATCGCTGGGGAGCTCTCAAATATCACGTACTTTCATCAGCAATCTCATCGATGTAAGCATTGCTATGGCTGGACGATCTAATGATTCCGAGCCAACTACTACCACCACCACTACAACCTTCTTCTTCTTCTTCTTCATCATTTTCTTCTTCTTTCCTTCTTCTTCTTCTTCTTCTTCTTTCTTCTTCTTCTTCTTCTTCTATGTGTTCCCTTTTGCAGGAGGAAAAGCACTGTCTAATCCGGTATGCTTAGACCGACTGTCTACGAATAGTTACCCAATACATCAAGCTTCTATTTTCCTTTCGCAAGCTGATAAACATTGTTTAAAATAAGCATAGCATCTACTCAAACACTGGTATCTATCAAAAATAACGATTAATGTTATATATATATATATATATATATATATATATATATATATATATATCAACTATGCACATAGACACAATATCTTGGCAGTGTTTTGAAAAATGAAAACATTTTACAGATACATACATGCAACAAACTTTTTCTTATTTAACAGTTAAAATATGTAATCGTTGAAAATGGCTAAATGTATAGCCGAAAGCGCTCGGATAAAAAGAACATTCGGACAGTTTTTATGAAATTTATCATCTGAAAAAAAAAAAAGATTATTAGATCGCATGAGAAATTGTATAAAAACTAAATAAAAGCACCTTGTCTGTCGTATTCAATGAAATGTGCATGAAAGAAGGATTGCTGCCTAAATGCACACACACACACACACACACACACACATATATATATATATATATATATATATATATATATATATATATATATATATATATTTATTTATTTATATTCAGTTGTATGGATATGAGTTTCGGACCCTGGGTTTCACGTGTTTATAATCATCAGACAAACTAGTTTATTTTTTTAAAAATTGGATCTATGTAAGCTTGTAGGAGTTTGATTAAGTTTGGTAGTGGGAGGGGGAATTCTCCTGTCTGTCTCTTTTGGGATGACACTCTGGCACACACAGACATACATATATACATACAGGTGTACGCATTTTAGTTCACAAAAACGCACCCATATAAACAATACGAGGTTAGACGCACATACACATCCATGCGTTTGAGCATACATACGTATATCGGTGTCAAGACTAGTGCTTATTATATGTAGCGATGTTTTTCAACAAGCTGTATCACTGATATTGAGCACTTTCCACTAAGTACTGCACATATGAATTATATATATATATATATATATATATATATATATATATATATATATATATATATATATATATTTCCAGGATGGAGTATCATCGGCTGCCTAAAATTTTATTGTACAGCGAGCTCTCCACTGGCTATCGTGGCACCAAAGAAGTGATTCAAAGATTGCCTGAAAATCCTTTCTTTCCTGTCACATTAACCATTGCCAGTGGTCAACCCTAGCTGAGAACCGTGAAGTCTGGCGTCTCAGTACCAACTATGCTGTCTCCTTCTTTGAAAATACCAGCAGGACCGCTCCCAAGGGTCAGACGCAGAGGAGGAAATAGTGGAATTTCTATGCCATCGAGCACAGGCCAGACTTTTAGCTGCAACTACTGCGATCGAGTATGCCTATCCAGCATTTGACTTATCAGTCACAAACGTGTCTGTAAGCGACATGTAGAAACTACCTCGTGATCTTCATTTTGCGAAGAAGCCATTATGATATATATATATATATATATATATATATATATATATATATATATATATATATATATATATATATATATATATATACACACACACACAGTGTGTCCAAAAATATGTACACCTTAGCAGCTGATAGCTTAATTGATTTTTTTTTCTTTCCAGGTTAAACCCATTAGAATTAATGAAAACAGTCAAACTAATATTTGAACAAAGAAAACGTGCGAAAATCCGCTTGATGTTCCAAGAAAGTTTAGGGGAGATTTTCAAACAAAACCACTAGCACTTACCATTATTCGAATTATAAATAAGATTGAAGCCGTTGGAACTGTTCATAATGTTCACGAGAAGCGATCTGGAAGGTCATTGACATCGATAAGCAATACAAAGCAATAAATATTCCTTGAAACGAATACCAAGAAATTGTGCTGTAAGCGAGTCGCGAGGTAGACTTTCTAAATGGTCTGTTCCACGCAATTTGGACCGCTGTGATTGGAAAACTTATATTTCAAGTTCATGATATTAATGATGATGATCCAGACCGATTAGTGGAGTTAGATCCTACCTTAATGATATCTTTCCAAACAGGTCGATTAGATAAAGGGGTTACCTAGAATACCCTCCGAGTTCACCAGACGTCATATCACAAATCATTTTTTTTTAAAGTATACCTAATTTTTTTTTTAAAGTATACCTAAATGACAAAAACTACGCTATGAACCCTCCAACAATCGCTGAATTGAGGACAGCCATTCAACGAGAAGGCACAAAAATGACAAACGAAATGTTCGGTGATGTTTGAAATTTAATTGCTTCACGTTATCGACAGCGCCTGAAGCAGAACCAACAATGAAATAATCTCTGCAGAGTCTGTAAAATTTTGAAAAAGAAATTTATTTTAATAAACTTTATAATTATTTAAAGTGTGTAGACAATTTTTGGGACACCACACACACACATACACACACACACGCACACACACACACACACACACATATATATATATATATATATATATATATATATATATATATCACATATGTAGTGCAGTTCAATTTATATTACAATGACTCATTTTCATACAAAAACTAGATTAGTAAAGTTAATGATATAAAATGGCGAAATTCTTCGAATGGATTTCGCCATTTTATATCTAACTTACTAATCTACTTTTTCTATGAATGATTCATTGTAATATATATATATATATATATATATATATATATATATATATATATATATATATATATATATATATCATAAGGACGGAAGAAATACTTACCTTAGCCGACGCGTCTCAAGGCAAAACTTCGGTTTTTATTTTGTAACTTATATTTATATACAGGAGAAAAATGTTATTGGTTTTTTATACACATAACTACACAGTATGTTGACTGAAAAGTCAGGCAAGTTATGGAGGACATGAAGTTATAAGATTCAATGACTAATATAAGACAGTGAATACGTGGTGTTTGAAAATTTTTTCCAAAGGAATTTTTTTTAACTCTCAACGAGAAATATGCTATTTCCATGGCTAATTTAGTAGCCGAACATATTTAGCTAAAAAGTGGCTTCCCTAATGACAAAAATAGGGGTAAGCTCGATTCTTGTCAGGGTTACAATTTTCCTTTAGTACATCTGCTCACTTTAAGCCAGTCGTTATCAATTTCACTCCTTAAGAAAATTTCAAGAAAAGATACCAACTGAAACACTTGCAGGCACTAAAAACATCCAATCAGCTGAAATCAGAAGTACGTTTATTATTACAATTCCTTGCTGGGCCTCATTCTGGGTATGACGATAAACTACATCTTGCAGCAAGGCCTCTGATCGGGAGGTTTTGAGTAGTATGGAACCACTAATTAATTGCTGTTGTTCCCAGGTTCACCCTGACCCAAGGTGGTATCACCTGTTAGGGTCCCAGCTATGGGCAAAATAGTTAATGCCCCAAACTAGAGTCAAAACACTATGAAAGTATAAAAATGCATTTTTATAGTAAAAATGCCAGTAAACATTTTCGTAGTAACAAAAATTACCAGCAATACATTTTTGTAAATGAAATTACTAATGCGCCCAAGAAAATAAAATTTTGGCATTAAATGACCCATACGGAGTTGATAGACCGCTAAACAAAAAAAAAAAATAGTCACTTTCTCGTACCCGTGTTCGTCGTCATCCATCCGCCTCGGGAGACGATGGAGTAACGCTGTAGGTGCTAAGCGATGGAGTTACATCGCCTCTGGTGACTGTGTAGTCCCACTCTGGAGTCGCAGTCTCCCAGGCACTATGGTTCTTTGACCGGTAACTCTCACTACCCGTGTTGTGCCGATGGCTTGCGACGTCGGTGGAGTGTCCTCTCCAGTGCGCTACGAGCCCGGACGGGATGTATGGAGAACTAGGGCTGCCGGGACGTCTAGTTCCCCCTCACGGCCTTGCTAGCAGAATCCAAAGGAGAGGATAAACAAATACAGTTTGGTACCAGCGCGGCTGCAGGAGTTGCTGGAAGGTAGCACAGAGTGCCGTCCATACGCCTTAGGGGCTCCACTCCGGGTTTGTGTAGGATTTACTCCTTGGTCTTTCCTTCTCCCAAAGATTTCCACAAGGCAGTGGAGCTATTTGACCCATAGCTGGGGTTTGGTTCATGGGCACTAGGGCGTGTCCACACACCGGTGGGCCTGCATGCCGCTTGTTAAGGGAGCCAAACTCCTCCCCCGTCCCCTGTAGTTTAGCCCGAATCCGCAATCTGCTTGGTTGCCATGTGTCGTCACGAGAAGTCACTGCATAGTGTTAAGAGAAAGTAAATAATACATATATTTCTTTTGCATAAATTCTGATGTTAATTGATACCTTGACAATGTCTGTATTTTTTACACTCATAATAGCTTCTACCACTTATGAAAAGAGATTGCCAGTGGTACTACTAAGAAGTCTTTTAAGACTAGAAGGTATCAGCCTGTCTTATCTTTCACCAATAGTACTTATAAAAATAGTACATCTCTTTCTAAATATTTTTTTTGGAATTTAAAAGAACATAATAAATCTCCTAGGGTAAAATGGCATCAACCACATCTCCAACTGGTTAATCTTGGGCAACTGACAGAAGATTCTGTGATATTAATGGTACGTTTATTGTAGCTCATATTTAATCATTAATTAATGATTTTATGTGTCCAGATATTCTTACAAAATCCAGAAAAGAAACTGAAATGTTATCCATCTTTAGTGACAACTCAATTTCGATAATTTAACCATTGATGTAGCATAGCTTCCATAGCCTTATCTATGACTGTTTTTATGCTGATTGTTCTAGTGAGCGTCATAAATTTAAGCGCAGTACTAGATTGGCAGGTAGGTCTCAATATTTCACTATTGAAGTTGATAGTTTTAAACTTAAGCTCTAAACTAAAAATTTCTTCTCCATCATTTCTCGTTTGTGTAACTCTCTTCTTTCTTCTTGCTTTCTTGTCAACTGAAATTTTCAAAAATTTAAATGCAATTAATTAATTGCCGTTTTCTGTTTCTTTAAATCCTGTTCTTGTATTTTCCTTTCTATTCAATAAGATTTTCCCACTTTCTTTCACGCAAGGTGATTTCTTGCTTCTTAGTGGCTTTCTCGCCTTGCTTGAAAATGAATTGAAATTTTTTAAAAATCACCACGACAAAATAGCCGCATCGATTGCAAGGAAACTTTGGTCACTGTAAATGTATTTCGCTTGAATCTATCTTCAACATTTACAAATCTATCATTCGCCCGTGCATTGAATGCAGCTGCCATATCTGGTCGGGTGCTCCTGCTATTCATCTCGAGGTTCTTGACAAAATCAAAAGAAAGATCTGCAATGTAATCGATCCCGACCTGGCATCTCGGCTCCAACCACTTTCTCACAGATGGTGACGTAGTTTTCATCTGTCTTTTCTACAAATATTTTTATGACAACTGCTCTTATGAGTCCCCCCCCCCGGTGCCCCGAATACATAAATTGAAGCGTGCTACTAGAGTGGCATCTAGGACCCACCATTTTACCGTTGACTTCTACTTTATCAGTTTCTTCTCTCGCACTTCCCACCCGTGGAACTATCTTTCGTTTACTGATAACTACAATCTTCAAAAAATTAAATGCAACGTCAATCGCCAACTTCTTGAATTCCGTTCATCTTCTTTACTTCTATACTTTTTCACACCCAACCCAGTTCTGCGGAATCAGAATCAACGTTGAGTTTAAGCAAGCGAATGAGCCAATTGGAGTAAAGTGCCATGCAGATTTAAATTTTTCCCACTTGTGATGAATGCAGCTATCGATGCTAGTTAACATTCGTGTCAGTCAGCTATTGGCTCTCACGCTGGTCAGTAGAATCTTCCTGCCTATTCGTGGCAGCCAGCTATAGGCTCTCACTCTAGCCAGTAAAAAATGGCCACAAACTACATGAAAACTGCCGTAGAAGCATGAAAAAATCGATTATTTCCACTATCGATGGGAGTTGGGAAATGCAAAGTCAGTATTGGCTATGGCGCTAATTTGGAGCCTGTGCATGTAAATTTTGGTGCAAATCCGTGGAAAATTGCGGCCGTGCATTCATTACACACACACACAAACACGCACACACATGATGCCTTTTATAGATAGAGATATATGTTGACACCTACAATCAGTTAAAATGAGAAGTCATGAGAGACAAAGAACATTCTTTTTATCATTAACATTATATTATGCAAGTCACCTGAATGCGTCAATATTTTTTCTCAGTGTTCAAGCTGATTTTAATAATCTCTACGATAACTGTTCTTCCTCGTTTTTCCAGTTCTTCAAACCAAGTTGCAAAAGCTCTCCAAGACTAATTAAAGCTGTCTAGGGTACAACATTCAACTTAATTTTTTTTTTCACCTATTTATTTTTATTTTTATTCTGCCTGGACTTCAAAAGAAAATAAAAGAATTGATTCCATTCAGCTCATATACCTTTTCGGATTGTTAGAACCATTCACCCCACCAGCCCTTTTTAGCGCTAGGGAAACCAGCAGTTCGACAGTCGACGCCTCTGGGTATCAAACTGAAGCCGTATGCCGATTGTGTGTATGATAAAAAGTTCGATTCATTCAGCTTCAGGCAACCTCGGATGGTGGCATACAGATTTAGGCATATGTTACCGGACAAGTATTCTTCCGGTATCAGAAAAATAGGGAAAAATAAGAAAGAATTTTATACAAAGAAAAAAGGAAAACAATTTCCCCAGAAGTAAGAAACGAAAGAGAAACATTCTATGTTTATTTTTATTATTTTTTTTCCAATTCTCCACCTTTTCATTTCCTTTCTCTTCTGTGGTCAGCTGTGGCGGGAGATGTTTATCTCATATTGATCTCTTCAGCCATCAGTGTGCCTGCACAAGAATTGGAGCGCCTTTTGAGATGTTCGTCTCTGAAACTAAAGCCAAAAACACCTGTATTATGAAATTTGAATATTGGTTATTTTCTACGTAGAAGAAACAAATATGCGGGACGCGATGGTTAAACTGTCGTCTAAATTACGCAAAAAGAAAACTAACACAGACATCTTAACAGATATATTTACTAAAATTACACAAAAAATATCTTGAAGTACTAAAGATAACATTTATTCAATAAAATCGCCATTGGCTTCATTCACGGCCTATAGACGACCGGAATCTCCTGCAAATCTTTTGGACGGTCTCTTTATTTAAGTTGGTGAATGCTGCCATAATCCTTGCGATCTTTGGTGCTGCAACAAGTCTTGTTAGTCTCTCACTTAACTAAGCCCCACACATAAGAATCAAGAGGGTTGCAGTCTGGGGAGATGTGTAGAATCAGACAGCTATGACTGGGTACTCCTGTTTGTGTGGCATTTTGCTGAGTCTTGTTGCCTGACATAGCAGCTACTTTCTTGAACCAGAGCAGCACTGCATCCTCAAGACACTTAATGTAAGCTTCCGTGTTGAGTCTGAGACCCTCACCAACAAATTCGGGAGTTCTTATCACAACGATCAGAGTGAGTTTTTTTTCGAACTATCGTACCATCGTAATCACCATTAAACTCATCCAACTCTTTCTAAAATGTTCGTATTGGAGCGTCCAGTGCGAATGCCAAGCAGTACATGCAGTATGCAGTTTTCGAATTTCTGGCGGAGTTAATTGCATCATGGTCCTCCTTTTCTCGGTGATCAAACTGACCCTACTCACTCCGCAGACGACAAAATAAAAAAAATATACGACACGCATGCGCGAAATTAAAAATATAAAATGGAGACAATTTACCTATCGCAATCTACACAC
>CAHIKZ030000323.1:110000-185000 GCA_903632075.3 Acanthosepion pharaonis
GGTTAGCAAGTTAGTCATGATAGATCAATTACGACTGAGTAGTGAGTTCGATTCTCACTTGCTGCTCCATACCTTTCGGCCTTGTGTCACATCTAAGCTACGCTTATAAAATCACCGTGGGCTCGTGTATGCGTGCACACACATACACAGGGGCGTATCATAGTTCCTTTTCTGAGGTTCGTAAACCCTCAGTCAGTCATGCTCTGCATTGAGAGATTCTCGTGCTTTTTAATTGTTGAACAATTAAAAGAATCTTATATATAAAGCATATTATGGACATTATTATCTTAAAAAAACAGCTTTTCGGTGAATAATTAATTTTTATAAGAGTTTTTTTTTTTTAATTTGAATTATAATAATTTCACAATTCTGCATTAATTTGTAGCGCTTAGGTGACATTGTTATTAAATAAAAACTATATTTACTAATCATAAACAGAAAAGTTTACTACAATTCATCAACTTCTAATATTTACAATAAATATTGAGATTTTCTGTGTGGGTATAAAGATATCTAATTTTGTAAATACGGATGTCCATACGCGCCGTTATCTGAAAATAGGAATTGTAACTATAGTAAATTTAAAAATTATTGGTAATTATCTAACATTTCTTTAACAATCTTCTTCGTAAAAAAGACTATAAAGCCAAAGTAACTTAAATCCAATAAAATATTAGATTACTTTGAATATCTTCTTAATTTTTAAGATTACTCGGAACGCATATATTTTGACAAGATTTCTTCAATATCCAGGCCGGTAGATGTAGTTGTATAATAAATACTGTTTAATTACAAAACAGAGCTCCGACTCGAGTTCGAATAGCCATGGAAAATAACGTTTAAACAAAATAAATTAAAGATACCAATATGATGGATTTAATCCATTTCCTTTCTATATAGAAGTGATAGAAATTACGATCCAATTCATCGAGTCTAGAAGAATCCTCAACAGAATGCAGAAGGCATTAAACGGCCGTTTCGTCCTATTTTGGGACTCATCATCAGTGTGCATCCACTACAGAGAATCGAACCCGGACCGTTATGATACAACGCAAGCGTCTTACCAACGGGCCTCGTGGAAGGCGAGGTAAATAACAAGACTAAATATAGACTTCTTAATAAATTCCGTGGTATATTGACCCAACGGTTTGTGCCCCCAGGAGCCACGTCTTCTTTCTCCAAGCCGGTTCAAGCAAAGATATACAAGTGATAGAAATTGTTTAGGGGGATTTGAATAATCAAGTAATTCATCGGGCCTAGAAGTCTAGACTCGATGAATTACTTTAATATATATATCATTCACAGACACACTGTTTCGCTGTTTCACAGCTCATCATTGTGGCTAGACATCCGATTGCCTCAAGCCGGGATCGAACCCGACTGATTTGGGGATTCTACCCTAAGCTATTGGCGCGCATATATATATATATATATATATATATATATATATATATATATATATATATATATATATATATATATATATGAGAAAAGGTCAGAAAATAAGAACATATTAAACTCACAAACAAGCTACGTGTCGCCTCACAAACGAAATTAGTCACAAAGCATTGTTTATCGAGAACGCATAAATATACCCTGGACCCGTAAAAACACACTTACCATGTTCCACTTTAGACACTTGTTTACTCTTATGTCACTTCAACAATCTGCCAAAACGGTTCACACCACTGAATTTCAGTCTAATTTTTTTCCTATCTAACAACTTAAAAACCTTACGCAAATCGATGTTCCAACGACTAAATCACTCTTTCCACGCCAATGCTCTCCACTCCTCTCGAAAGACAGATTGTTAATGGAAATATTCTTCATATTAAACCCGTTAAAAAGCGTTCAAAGGGTTCAGGTATGGATTTGATTTGGGAGAGCAGGTTGGCATACGTGGACTCCGATTGTGGGTAATTCCCCATGTGACTCTCAAATCGCATCTGCTGCCTAACCTTTCAAACAATATACAACACCGGATATCACCCCGGATAAAATGCTTCTCAATTAAAACTTCTCTTGAATCCGGATTCTCAATATGTCAGCCTCAAGGAAACATCTCCAACTGTAGCCATGGTCTAATGCAAAATAAGTAACACAATACAACAGAATAGACAAAGTTTGCGATAAGTAATAAGAAACTGTCTATATTTCTGAACCGACCAAGCATAGAATATATATATATATATATATATAACATCTAACTAGCATCTTACTAAATTTTACACACTTTAGCGTCGAGAATATTTGCGGCACATATTTAAACATTAACTGTTAATTCAATACACGTGACACATATCTAAGTAATGAAATAAACTATGACGTACAATTAATCTGTTTCATTTTCCTTTTAATCATTTTTTATCATTTCTATCTTGATCTCGGACGAAGCTTTAATAAAGTGAAACATGTTAGATTAAGATCTGTTTCCTACTTGTTTGTTTTTATATCATATCTATCTATCTATCTATCTATCTATCTATCTATCTATCTATCTATCTATCTATCTATCTATCCATCTATATATATATATATATATATATATATATATATATATATATATATATATTATAAATTAATTGATTGAAAATATGGTTTTTTCCGCTACACAGTTCTAACCATGTTTCAAAAATGGAAGCTAAAAGCTCAGAATTTAATTTTGTAATTAAATTAAAGACATAAGTTCCATTTCATCCTCAAGCGAATTTTGGAGTAACTTTTAAAATTACTGGGTTTTAAAGACACAGCTAAAATCATAATTCACGTTTCCAAGTTCACAGATGAAACCACTTTCACCAGACTAGGGGTGTCTGCGCGTTCATTATGTCTATCAGTTATTTGTTACGGTTCGGAGGTGGGTAGGGATGTATTTTTCAATGAAATCTAACATCCGTTAAATGCATGTCGTCTGGATTATTTAAAAAAATTTATTTTTAACGGCAAAAATTCTTACGGCATTTTTTTCCTATTTTTTATATTTAAAGAACAAAAAATAGGGAAAAAAATAAGCATTGAGCACTATTTTGTAAAAATAAAAATATCTATAATAACACCGGATTACATATCTTACTGTTCTTTCTTTATATATATATATATATATATATATATATATATATATATATATATATATATTAATTTATAATATTAATGCTCTGTAAATTTACATCGAGCACTATTTTGTAAAAATAAAAATACCTATAAGAACACCGGATTATATATCTTACTGTTATATTATATTTTATATATATATATATATATATATATATATATATATATATATATATATATATATATGTGTAAGAATGGGTATGAGAAAATCTACATTCATGTACATTGAGTTTTATATATATTACATAGAAAAAGCCCTTCGTAAAGTGTGGGCTGTACTCGTGTGAACAATTTTTTGTATTTCTTTGAGGCATGAGCTTCCAGGAATCCCTTACGGCAGGTCTACTGGAATCTTTTCCAACCAATCCGAGGGCTCCAACTGCAACAGAGATTGTTGATGTTCCCATGTGCCACATTTTTGAGATTTCGATTTCAAGGTCCTTGTATTTTGATAACTTTTTGAAGATCTTCAAATATACATTGCAGTTTGCAGGGAATGTCATATCAATAATGAGGCATTTTTTTTTTAATTTGCGGTCTCTAAAAACGATGTCTGGACAATTAGCTTTGATTTTTTTTGTCTGTGTGTATCGTGAAGTCCCATAAAACTTTTACAGGTCCCATCTCCGTAACATAGTCTGGGTGGTGTTCATACCAATTTCTTTCAGTGTCTTCCCCATAGAAGATTTTCCGGTGCAGATAACGGCCCACACTGTCATGCTGTGTTTTATATTCAGTGGGTACCAATACCGTTTTAGTCGCATTGGGGATCCTGCTGTGTCTAAAAGTACTCGGTGTCAGTATCTGAGGGAAATATCAACAATAGTCAAACCTGTATCGAAGCCTCTGTTGACGAGAAATCACATTCAAAATCGATTGAAATGGGCCGAGGACAATATGAAGATTGACTTCTCTAAAGTTTTGTTCACAGACGAAACTCGAGCAACACTTGATGGGCCAGATATATGGTGCAAAGGCTGGGAAATGAACGGACAGAATCGCCATCAGCGTTTGAAACGCCAACAAGGCGGTGGAGGCATAATGATCTGGGTTGGTCTTATTGGAAAAACATTAGTGGGCCCATGGAGAGTACCAGATGTCGTCAAAATGACTGCTGATGCATAAATAGCGTTTATGACGGAGCATCTTGAACCGTGGATGAAAAGGAAAAGAGTTTCCTTCAGAAGAGCCATTGTTTTTATGCAAGATAATGCTCCCTCACATGCTGCTCACAAGACTACTGAATATTTGAAACAGTTAGGCTTCGATGGACCTCGAAAAATGAAGTGGTCAGCAAATTCTCTGGATTTGAACCCAATCGAAAACCTTTGGAGCATCATGAAGCGAAGACTATACGCCAACGGACGACAATTCAGGAGCAACGCTGAGTTGTGGGAACGCGGCATTACAGCAGATGACATCCTACAATTAACAAATTCTATGGATCGTCGATTTCTTCAAGTAATTTCCAAACAGGGAAAGCACATTCCCTATTAATTTGTTTAAAACTGTGCCTTTGTTTGTATCTGTTATTATTTGTTTGATTATATTATTTATCAGCTTCTTTTGATCATACATATTCACGTGCAACATTAATAAACGTTTTGTGTGCTCAATTCTGGGAATTTTACTAAAGCTTTCTAATAATTTGGCACGCTCAAATCACCGTACTGATAACAAATATGGCGCCAGTTTGTTTACATTGCGCAGATCAGGTTGAAAATTTCAGTGATTGCGCAGGTCAGTTTTGCCAACATTGTGTGAAAATTTTGTGTGAATTGATTGGACGGTTTTGAATAAAAAAGTTATCTCGATAATAATTTGGCACGCAGTATATATATATATATATATATATATATATATATATATATATATATATATATATATATATATATATGAATTGGGATCAAATATCGACCAAATATGCTTTGGAATCCGACAGAATGTTATGATAAGGAATAAATAGGAAACGTTTATAAGTCTATCATGTTTCGCTTTTATTAGAGCTTCATCATAGAGTGAAATATAGAGGAGAAAATGTTATATAAGATATATAGTTAGTGATTAACTAAGCATAACTTAGACGTGGCACGCGGGCGAAAGGTTTTTTATGAAACACCCAGTGAGGATCGACTTCTCTACTCAGTCGTAATTAATCTAAAAAGATAAAATATCACGCGCTGATGTTTATAGATATCTCTTTCCGGTTTCACAACAATAAAGAACCTCTTATTAACGCGCTGACTGGGAGTCGTTTTGTGACTTCCTTCGGGATGTTCCCTTGAAGGACATTTTTAATCATCCTGTTCAGAAATGTGCCACTGGGATCTCTTCCTGGGCGAAAGCTGGCATCGAAGCTTTCGCTCCAGCACGGAAACATCAAGTAAAACTCGGATCATCTCCATTGTTCTCACCTGCCTACTCAGCCGCTAAAGTCCACATGATTTATTTCTTTCGATAGAGAAACAGGTCTGATTGTAACAAACGTCTCTATGTCACTGTTCGTAATGAGTGCAAGCGTGTCCTCTACGAGGCAAAGTCACTATTTGCTGATAGTATGAGACACAGTATAGCCTCTCACAAGTTTGGTTCTAGGAATTACTGAAAGTTCTGCATAACTCAATTCATCTGGAGTACGTCTACCAGATTCCCCACCCTAGAACGGAGGCTTTACTGACATACTCATAAACCCGCCAGTGGTTTCTTTCATCATCTCTAAATTAGAACCCCACAAGCTAGCGGATGCGGTGTAATCTCTCTCGTATTCCTAAAGAAATATGCTCCTGAGCTGACTCCTGTTCTCTCTAAACTTTAGAAAAAATACCCACCATTTCCGGTTTTCCAGCTTGTTGGAAGTCCTCCTCCTTAGTTCCAAATTATCGCCCTATTTGTCTCTTATCTCTTTTCAGCAAAGTATTCGAGGCCGTAATCAACGCCGAATTGGTTATCTTACTTCACACGACGTCCTGTCGGGCAAACAATATAGCTTCCCTTTAACAAGGTCTACCGTTGATGTATTAACGGTTATCGCAAGTTATCTGTCAAGATTTAGATAAAAATGGCGTAGCTCGGGTTGTGTCTCTAAATATCTCGAAGTCGTCCGACAGGGTTTGGCATGCTGGCTATCTACGCAATCTCAAGTGTTACAATGTCACTGAACATATATTGGGCTTAATTCTATTATTCCTAATCATTCAAGTAATGAAGTTCTTATTGACCTGGCACTTATCCAGATCATTTCATACAAACATAGGTGTCCTCTAGGGATATATTCTTGAACCTTCGCTGTTTCTGATCTCCGTCAATGATCTCCCGAATGTCATCAGTTTACAACTAGGTATTTATGCAGGTGACACTGTTATGTACTCATGTCTTAGTAGCAGTCCAACCGACTCGACAAAGTAAACTTGGCAATTGCCCTTGAATAGGACCTCCAATTAGTGGATAACCGAGGCAAGGAACGGCTTGTAAATTTCAATGCCCCCAAAACAAAAGTACATCCATTTAAACATCACAGACAACCTTTTTCCGCCTACCAGCAGGATAGCTGACGCTGAACTCCGGGAGAGCAACACCCTACGCCTTCTTGGCTTCACGTTTTCTGCTGACATGAAGTAGGTCGATTTTATCGATTCAGTACCTACGTTTGCTGCGAGGAAGTTTGGTTCACTGTGCTGACAGATACCTTTTTCTCGTCGGAATCAACTATTCGTCCGTGCATTGAATATTACTGCTGCTGTCACATCTGATCTGATCTGGTGTTCCTACGACTTATCACGAGATTTTATCGATTAAATACCTACGTTTGCTGGGAGAAAGTTTGGTTCACTGTGTCGTGAGAGATACATTTTTCTCGTCTGAATCAAGCTCGAACATTTATAAATCTACCATTCGTTCGTGCATTGAATACTGCTACTGCCATATCTGGTCTGGTGACCCTGCTCTACATCTAGAGAATCTTGACAAATTTCAAAGAAGGATCTGTAATATAAACGAACCTGACCAGGCGTCTCAACTTTCTTACCGGTGTCACGTAGCTTCCTTCAGTCTTTTCTACAATTTTTTTTTTTTTTTGCTTAAATTAAATTTTATTGTATTTTTTGTTTTTTTTTCTCGACCGAAAACTCATTTTAATCTTTTTTCGATTTTCTTTAATTCCTTATTTTTCTAATTTTTTTTTTTGCTTAAATTAAATTTTATTGTATTTTTTTTTCTCTACCGAAAACTCATTTTAATTTTTTTCGATTTTCTTTAATTCCTTATTTTTCTAATTTTTTTTTTTTTGCTTAAATTAAATTTTATTGTACTTTTTGTTTTTTTTGTTTTTTTTTCCTCCTACACGTCAGTGTGTTTGCCCATAGTAACACATTTTGTCCTAATCATTTTAAGCTATCTGATGGTCCCGTTTCGAAAGAAAAATCAGAAAAAAGGGAAAATAGAATGTTTTTGGCTAGATACGAAAGTGCCTCGTCAGTATTCTCATGATTTAGTGGCCGACTAGTCTTGCTTGATAAAATTTCTGAACTTGGAATTGTTTTCGCCACGATTCTTTCTCCTGTTGTTCTTAATTTTTATTGAAAGCATGCATCCCAAGCCCACTATTTGGTGAGAGCGGTGGATTGGCCGTTGATCCCCGCCCACCAGGTCGATGCTTGGACTTAAGGTAAGCTGTACATTCCCTTGTTATCATGAGGAAGAAAGCGGACTAACACTCGCTGCCACGTATGTTGGGGCATTTATTATGACATGGCAATAAATCCGGATAACCTTATTTTCTTCAATTTCTTTTTAGAATAGACAATGGGGCTTATACTAAGTTAAAACTTAACTTAATGTTGCGAAAGGGTAAATGCAAGTGTCAGCCAGGACTCTTTTCAAATGCCCTCCCCCTCTCATCGTTACCTCTGTTTTTGTTGTTGTTGTATGTGTTATATGTAATAGGAGTAGGTAGGCTTTCCTACCGCCCGGTCAACACTCCTCCCCATTCTTATGGACATGAGTAGAGGCTTACGCCTTGTTTCTTGTTTAGGATGGGGTTTCCGGTACTCTCTCTCTCTCTCTCTCTCTCTCTATCTCTGGCCTCTATATCTCCAGTTGCCTTGATCTATCCACTACTCTTCTCCTCATCCTTTCTTCTATCACTCCTATCTGATCTTGCTCCAAATCTTCTGTAACCCCTTACGTCCTAGTGGCTTCCCGCCTTGCTTGGGGTGAAACGCTTAAAAAAAAATATTATCACGGTAACATAAATCACCATCGATAAAGGTTCACTCTCAGAAATGTAAAATTCTTATCAAACATTAAGCATATATATATATATATATATATATATATATATATATAATATTATAAATTAACTGATTATTGGGAATTACTTATTTTCAAATTTACTGAGTTTTAAAAATAAGTTATTCCAACATTCGCTTAAAGATGAAATGGAATTAATGCTTTTAATTTAATTACAAAATTAAATTTGAAGTTTTTAGCTTCCATTTTTGAAACATGGTTATTACTATGTAGCGGAAAAACATTTTAAATCAGTAAATTTATAATATTTATGCTCAGTAAATTTACACTGTTTTGTAAAAATAAGAATAAAAAAAATATCAATACGAACACCGGATTATACATCTTACTGTTCTTCCTTTATATATATATATATATATATATATATATATATATATATATATATATATATATATATATATATATATATATATATATATATCATTCATACAAAAAGTAGATTAGTAAAGTTAATGGTATAAAATGGCGAAATCCTTTCGCAAACAAAATTTTAAACTTGCATTAACCTACAAATCACTCGATGAATCTTATGATCCTTGTTTTTAATAACTACAAGTTGTATAAGGTCTTTTTCTTTTTAATCTGCAAGTACTTTCAACTGTAAATACAGTCATCCTCAGGCATGGAAATTATTTTGTTTTTAGTAAAATCCAGATAGCATCCAAGACGAAAAAATTAAATCTGAATCGAAATATGTTTTTTTTTTTTTAATGTGTTATTGTTACCGGATACAAACTTTACGGGATAACAAATGAGACATTACTCTATTTATTGAACAATTTAGTTCATGCCACATTAACTGATAAACTCCTACAAAAAAAATTCTTTCCACACATGAAGTTTGCATGAATGATTCAATGTAATATAAATTGAACTGCACCACACATACACACACACACACACACATATATATATATATATATAGGTGGCCACACGTCTAGCAGAGCGGTTAACCTATCCCTATTGCAGATCTCGCTCAGGAATTTTTGGGTTTGTTCAACGCCGGCAGAGCCAACCAGCAACTATGCAGAGCAGACCTTAGTCACAGTTTCAGGGAGGTAGCGTGTTATCTAGCATGATCAACAATCTGAGCACACACAAATCTTCGGTCACGGTGACTTCTGACTACGTGCTAGCACGCCTATCGACGGCCCTCAAGTATTCCGTCTGCCCAATTTCACTCACAAGGCTTGGGTCAACCCGTATATGGTTTTTCAGTTACTTTCCCGCTCCATCAGAAAGTCTCCTTCCTGACAAATCAACCATGGTTAGACTCGAACCCGTTTCTCATGGTCTGAAAGTAAACGTTCTAACCACGAACCCAAGCTTCCTCGTAGTAGATATTAGAAATTGATTCGATACAGTCGTTCCACTTCATGTGTGGAAAACGTGAAGCCAAGAAGGCGGAGGGTGTTTCTCTTCTGGAATTCAGCATCAGCCCCCACACACATATATATATATATATATATATATATATATATATATATATATATATATATATATATATATATATATATATATATGAATAAAAAGACAAGACGAAAAATTATTGTTAGCCGATGTAGTTCGTACTTTGAGAGACTTATCAAACCAAAGTTCGTCAGAGGATGAAACGCGTCGGCTAACAATAATTAATCATTAATTTTACTAATTTACAGATACAGACTAAAATTATTGTACGTATATATATAAAGAAATGGACAAAGTCTGACAATTTATTTATTAAAGACATTTTTATGTTTAACGTTCTTTTTATAGATACAAGTATTTAAGTAAATGCTCTGTTTATAATAAACAGTATTAAATAACATTTACCGGCCTGAATGTCCGAGAAATTTTCGTAGAAAATATTTGTCCTTTGACAGGATCGTTCTGTTGGCAAGGTTGAATTTACTGCTTATAAACTTCAATCTTCCATGAATCTCGTACATTTATAACTGCTCATGGCGTATCAAATGTAAACAAATGACGTCACATATTAAGAAATGGACAAAGTCCGACAATTTATTTATTAAAGACAACCTTGCCAACCGAACTATCCTTTGTGGCCGAGCGGTCAAGGCATGTCAGCGTAAATGACGGCTCCGTATAGGATGCAGGTTCGAATTCTTTCAAAGGACGAATATTTTCTATGAAAATTTCTCGGACATTCAGGTCGGTAAATGTTATTTAATACTGTTTATTATAAACAGAGCATTTGCTTAAATACTTGTATCTATAAAAAGAACGTTAAACATAAAAATGTCTTTAATAAATGTATATATATAAAATGAGGTAATTACTGATTTTTTGCTGCAAAAACAATATACATGCTCTGTTATAATAAATACATTGAGCTCTCTTGTGGATCAGTTTTAATATTTGATATTACTAGGATACAACTGGATTGTACACCAACGGATCAATTATCTGTACTCTCTCTCTCTCTCTCTCTCTCTCTCTCTATATATGTATATATATATATATATATATATATATATATATATCGCTTAATTACCACAGAGAATCTTTTCTGCTTACCATCAGGATGGCTGATGCTGAATTTCAGTAGAAAAACACCCTACACTTTCTTGGCTTCACGTTTTACACACATGAAGTGTATATCTCGAGATTCTTGACGAAAGAAGTGTCTACAACTCAATCGATCTTTGTCAAGGATCTCATCTCACCGACGTGATGTCGCAGCCTTCTAGAGATATATACATGGCAACTGCTCGAATGAGGTTTGTTTTTTCCTAGATTGGCAACTAGGTCTCGCTGTATTATTGTTGAATTTATAATTACAATTTTCCAAAAATTAAATGCATTTTGAATCTCAGTAAAATGTAATAAATGTACATAAAATTATAGTATTTTATGTACACTTCTGATAAAATATCATAAAAAAGGTACCTATAAATTAATTAGATATCTCTCTTATGAAATATAAAATTTAATCTCACTCTTAACAGTCTTATTTTAATTTGTTTATAGTGTATTTTCCATCAAGCATCGTAAACGTAAAGCAAAGCACAAAAAAAAATTAGAGTGCTGAAAGTTTTCCTTAAAAATAACGAAATAAATAATTTGTTAACTTATATCTAAATAACTTCACTTTTCGCCTTCCGTAGAACAAATTATGATCACGCAATTTGTCAATACGTCATTCAACACCTATCAAGTGATGCGAAAGGTTATGACTTGCTTTGATTTATTTTCAAATTACATCTTTTCACCGCAGAAGCTAAGTTAACCTTGGTTCAAAATATTTTAAATGGACATTATAATTTCTGATTTTCTTAAAATTAGTTTTGAAAAAATGATAATTGAATTTTAAAAGAATTTCAAAGTGAGATTTTTATTTTTATTTTTTTTTTTAATGGGAAAAAGGGATGCCATGATTGATTATCTGTCAATTTTCCTGGCTCAAAAAAAAAAAAACAAGATTTTGAACGAAAATTTCGGACGTGCTCGGGACGATTAAAAAATGTAAAAAAATACCCCAAAAATACTTTGATCTTTCCTCTTAATAATAATATGAACATTTAGAAAGATCTGCGAAACAGGCTTGTATGTATATATATATATATATATATATATATATATATATATATATATATATATATATATATATATATATATATTTGCATTTAGTAACCTTTATTTATAGATGTTTCATTAAAGAGGACAGACAAGGTACTACGATTAAGCATTTTATTCATTTTTTTTTGTAGAAACTGTTCCAATGTTCTATAATTCCGAGCACTTTCGGCTGTACGTTTGGTCATTATCAAAGATGGTTTTATTATTAATTTTAATTGGGTATATGGGCTGTGTGTATGTTCATATATATATATATATATATATATATATATATATATATTACGATAAACATGCAATCAATTTACAAATTCATGAATTATTCACACAAAACAAATGCAAGGTTAATGATTTAATTGGAGAGAAATCCATCGTCGCAAACAATTCAAATAATATACAAAACCTCCGAATTGTTATGAATGAAATGATCCTTATTTCTATAAATTTCTGTCGTATTAGTTCTTATTTTTACTACAAGCTTTCGTCTGTTCATACAGACATCTTCAGGTATGGAATAGATGTTGTTCTTGTTTTTCTCTTAGTAATAAGAGGACAACGAAAATATATGTATTGTTGTATCCGAAAATGCTATTGAAAATGAGTTATTGTTTTTGGAGCGCGCAGTAGCAACGCTGAGTTTGATTTTAAATTTTTAAAGGTTGTGCGTTCATATACAAATATGGTGATGAACGAATTTTTTATTACTAAGAAAAAAAACAAGAACAACATCTATTCTATACCTGAAGATGTCTGTAGGAACAGACGAAAGCTTGTAGTAAAAATAAGAACTAATACGGCAGAAATTTATAAAAACAAGGATCATTTCATTCATAACGGATTCGGAGGTTTTTATATATTATTTGAATTGTTTGCGACGATGGATTTCTCGCCAATTAAATCATTAACCTTGCATTTGTTTTTGTGTGAATAATTCATGAATTTGTAAATTGATTGCACGTTTATCGTAATTTAAATAACTGATCCAAGTGCGACTTTTGGATAATAAGTGCGACATTACTGTAATTATTGAACAATATAGTTCATGCCACTTTGACAGAAAATTTACCAGTAAAAAATTCGTTCATCACCATATTTGTATATGAACGCACAACCATTACAAATTTAAAATCAAACTCAGCGTTGCTACTGCGCGCTCCAAAAACAATAACTCATTTTCAATAGCATTTTCGGATACAACAATACATATATTTTCGTTGTCCTCTTATTACTAAGAGAAAAAACAAGAACAACATCTATTCTATACCTGAAGATGTCTGTAGGAACAGACGAAAGCTTGTAGTAAAAATAAGAACTAATACGGCAGAAATTTATAGAAACAAGGATCATTTCATTCATAACGGATTCGGAAGTTTTTGTATATTATTTGAATTGTTTGCGACGATGGATTTCTCGCCAATTAAATCATTAACCTTTGCATTTGTTTTTGTGTGAATAATTCATGAATATATACATATATATATATATATATATATATATATATATATATATATAGTGCCGGTAATCGATCCGTTGTTATAGAATTCGGGTGGATCCTAGTAATATTAATTATTAAAACTGATCCAAAGAGAGTTCGATGTTTTTATTTTAACAGAGGATTTTTTTTTTTATAAAAAACAAAAATTACCTCAACATTGAGATAGTCTATTTCAAGCCTCTCTGTACACGGCTATCATCAGCCTCTAAGTGTCTGTCTTGAAGCATTGTTTTAAGTTCATATTCAATGTCAGTCCTCTTCTGGTAGACGCCTTGTTAATGAGAATGGGTTTGTGTTAGTGATTGGCTTCGGGGGAAGCGGTCTGGGGTTAGAGTTTATGTATGGTCTTTGTTGATTGTAGTTTAATATCAGTCCAACTATGTGGCGTTTCTTATACAGGTCCCAAGTCTTTGTTTTTTTTTCTGGGATTCACAGTAATATTTTTTGTACTATATTTTATATATATATATATATATATATATATATATATATATATATAAGGAGGTGAGTTCATGTGTGCTTCTTACAGAATGTAGGGACAGTAGAACAATGAAAGAAATTTGATAATGTCAGGCTTATGCTACTTCTACTATTAATACTCCTACTACTACTCATCATCATCATCATCATCATCACTGCCACCACCACAATATAATCATTATAATCAGTATCTTAATAATAGTAGTATGAGTAGTAATAGTAGTAGTAGCATAATTCTGACATTATTAAACTTCTTTCATTGGTCTACTATTCCTCTGATGGACTCTTTGCTCGTTCAAATATTTAAAGAAATCTATTTTTCGCATCATTTTAAAGGGCCCTTTACCATTATTGTGCGGTTGACTCTCGAATGGGGGATAACGTATTACTCATGAGTACATGGTGATTGGAAAGTAACTCCCTATTATATATATTAGTGGTAAGCCAGGAGTCCTGACTTATAATCCTGTGACATTTTCATAAAAGCTGATTAAAGGAGCAAGTCTACGATACCAAATCAAGACTTTGGAAGAACTTGAAGGCCGAATACAAGCAGTTATGTCATCTAAACCAAAAGAGTACCCGGTGAAATCAGTTGACGCGATCACTGGGAGGCTCGAGAAGCTTATAGCGAAAGTATGTACCCATATCGGATTTTAAATAAAAACATATGCTAAACGCTTTCCTCTGATATCTAATCCTTGTAAAAATTATATTTAATAAATAAATTACATTTTAATTTCTTTAAGCATATCACCCCAAGCAAGACGGGAGTGCCACTAGCACGCAAGGGGTTACAGAGAGTGAGAGCAAGGGTAAAGAGGGGTATTTGAGAAAAGGATATAGAGAAGGACGGGGATCATGATCAAGGCATCAGAAGATGTCGATTGACATTATATTTGAATATTTGAAGATTATAGTTATCAGAGAAGAAAGTAAGAGGAAGGAAGTTCCACTGTTGGGAAGTGCGAGACAAGAAGCTGTTGAAGTAGAAGAGTCGGATACATTCAAGTCTTAAAGGGTAGGACCGAGATGCTTATATTCATGCAGTTCGGGTATCAGTGACTGTAGCTTATTAGAGCAGTTACCATGAAAATACTTATAGAAAAGAGAGAGGGAAGCCACTGCACGTCTGTGAAAGAATGACTGTAAACGAGATACCAGATTAGGACCTATCACATTGCATATCAGTCTCTGGATTTTGTCGAGGACCTCAAGATGAACAGCTGGGGTAGCAGACAATATATGGCAACAGTGTGCCATGAAAGGGCGAATGGTTGATTTATAGATTTGAAGGATGTACACCAAGGCGAGAAAGACTTTTTGGTGCGACACTTAGAACCAACTTTCCTTGCGGTAGATGAAGCTATTGATTCAATGTAGTTGTTCCGTCTCAGGTCAGCGGACAATGTGAGACCAAGCATGCGCAGAGAGGCGCTCTCGTGGAGTTGAGCATCAGACATTCTAATGGGAGGCAGGGTGGGTAAAAGAGAGTAGTTTTGTTTTTGAGGCATTAAAGTTTACCAACCATTTCTTGCCCCACACATTGAAGGATCTTTTTGACACCAACGGCCAGGTTAGTTTTGTCATCGATACCAGATTTGCTATTGAGGCAGGAGTAAATAGTGATGTCGTCTGCATAGATACCTACTTAGGAAATGATGAGATCGGGAAGATCATTAATGAAGATCAGAAACAGTGTAGGACCCGGGATAGAGCCTTGGGGAACACCTGCGTTCGGGAGAAAGAAATAGGAGGAGGCCTTCATTACACGGTTTGGCAGGAATGATTGTATTAAGTCAATCGTCCCGAAATATATATAATAAAAAATATCATCTATGTACCAACAGTTGAAAAGAAGTTGTAGGTGGTAACTATGAAATATATTTTTGAATGGGTGTTGAACAAACACAAACGTGCTCGAGCAAACGTCTGCAACAGGGACTGGCTAGCCGACCGAGTAGACGGGCATCCTCGAATACGATTGGCCATTAATATATATATATATATACATATTAAGCAAAAATGTTTTCTCGTGTGAGGCTGAACAGGACTGCTGCTATACTTAGCTTGCATAACAGCATTTATATTGTCATGAAAATAACCTACCCTTAAAATAATCGGCCGTTTCGTTGCAAGGTTTCTTTATTCTTAATTTTTTAATATCGAGTTTTTTTTTCTCTCTCTTAGAAGCACTTAAGAATTGTCAGTTTTGTTTTGTTTCAGAATTACAACTGTCTGCAGTTAACAACTTTTGCAGACATACCCGTCGGGCATATTGAATCCTGACTTATTAAATTAAACCTAACCCTCCACAAACACATAGAGAGAGAGAGAGAGAGAGAGAGAGAGAGAAAGAAAGAAAGAGAAGCACACACACATACGCACAGACAGTCGAAGGGTTCTTTATTTACAAAAATTACATTCCTTTTGTCTGTCATTTAACTCTCGATATCTTATTAGAATTCTGCTTGTCTCTACCTTAGTTAACACGACTGTTACGCCCTGCCAATATCTGTTAAATAATGGGCTATTTGTTTTTGATCTCGTGGAAAGACGAAAAGGATATATCAGAGATACTACATGGTATCAGTGCTACAAAAAAGGAAAAACGAAAGAACGATAGAAAGAAAGAAAGAAAGAAAGAAAGAAAGAAAGAAAGAAGGGAAGGTAGAAGACGCTACTTGGTTTCAGTGAGAAAAAGAAAGAAAAAAGGAAGAAAGAAAGAAAAAAAGGGAAGATAGAAATGTTTAACGTCTTTTGTCAATACCCCATAAATAATGGACTATTCTGTTTTGATTGCTTAAAAAAAACATATCAAAGACGCTACTTGGTTTCAGTGAAAAAAAGAAAAAGAAAGAAACAAAGAAAAAAAGAAAAAAAGAAAGAAAGAAAGAAAGAAAGAAGGGAATACAAAAGTGTTTAACATCTTCTGTCAATAACCTATAAATAATGGACTATTCTGTTTTGATTGCTTGAAAAAACAAAACATCTCAAAGACGCTACTTGGTTTCAGTGAGAAAAAGAAAGCAAAAAGAAAGAAAAAAGAAAGAAAGAAAGAAAAAAGAAAGAAAGAAGGGAAGACAGAAGTGTCTAACATCTTTTGTCAATAACCCATAAATAATGGGCTATTCTGTTTGATTGCTTGAAAAATCAAAACATATCAAAGACGCTCCTCTGTCAATACCTCATGAATAATGGACTATTTCATTTTGATTGCAAGAGAAGACAAAAGTCATATTAGAGATGCGACCTGGTTTCAACCAGAAAATGAAAGAAAGACAGGAATATAGAAGTGTTTAACATCTGTTTTAACAAAATGGAAAAAGTTGACAATTTCAAATCTTTTCATTTGTACCCCCTTACTTCTTAAAATAACGACCTGTATTCATATTTATGATTGTTATTGCAATATTTTGTCAAATTTGTACAGCTTAAAAATTTAATTATGTGATAGGGCAATTTCTACAGACTTTATTTTATCAAATAAAAATACCATGAAATTTACATGAGTTTTTCTAGTTATTTTCATTATTATTATTATTATTATTATTATTATTATTATTATTATTATTATTAAAACAATCCCTTCATTAATTTAAATATTCACATGAGATGGAAAAACATATCAGAGACACTACTTGGTTTCAGTGAGAAAAAGAAAGAAAGAAAGATAGAAGCGTATAAAATGTCTTGTCAGTACCTCATAAATAATAAACTATTCCAGATTGATCATGAAAGACAGAAAAGTCATATCAGAGACGCTACTCGATTTCAGTGACAGAAAGAAAGGAAAGAAAAAATGTCTAATGTCTGTTTAAGTGAAATGGAAGCAATTGTCAATTTCAAATCCTCTTCATTTGTACCCCCTTACTTCTTTAAATAACGAACAGCATTCATATTTATGATTGTTGTTGCAAATTTTTAATGATGCGATATGGGAATTTTGTACGGATATTTTATTGTCGTAGAACTCGTCATGAGCTTATTTAATCATTAACTGAAGAATTACGATTCTAAGTTCCAAGGTGCCAGTCGTAACACTCTGCAATGAATGATTAATTAGGCTTCAACAAAACGAAATGCAACAGGCTTTCATCACGCAATAAATACATATTAGAACTTCGTTCTCAAAAAAGTTTGATTTGCTTTTGATGCTGTCGGCTGTCTTTGAACTATCCTTTTTTTTTTCTCGAAGAGAATAAATGTTGTTTTTGAGACGTCATCAATGCATTAATATCAGAATTAATATGGAATGCTTCTTTCCGATTTCTAAAACATTTCCATACTTTACAAAGTTCTTACAATTATTGTGTTATTGGGAACTGGGTTTGATTTTTTTAACATAGATTGAATAAGTTCAAAACAAACGAAGATTATTGTTTTCTGTCGCTGCGTGGTTTGTTCTTGAAGTCTTTGAGCATCACGAAACATTCAAAACACTGCTTCCAACAGAAGTCATCTCCATCAGTTTCATCAATCATCTTCCTTTGATTTGGTAGGTGACTTGACGAAATTGAAAAAGAAAAAAAATGAAGACAAAACGCAGCGTCGAATATGTATGTAGTTAGTCGCCATTTTTTTCCATCAAACGGTAAATGAACTGTTAAGGAATCTGAAAACTGGTCGTCAACTTTGTATTCAGCGCTAAAGGTTTTGTAGAAAGTTAATATTCATAATATTTTATACGGTGGTTTCCACACATCAATATGGTTGCATTTGTAATATTTTATAGGGTGTTTTCTATACATCAATATGATTATATTTATAATGTTTTATGGGGTATTCTTCCATATACTAATATAGTTATATTTATAATATTCTATAAGGCGTTTTTCACACATTGATATGGTTGCACTTGTAATATTTTAGAGGGTGTTTTCTGTACATCAATCTGATTATATTTATAATAGTTTATGGGGTCTTATTCCATATATCAATATCTATACATACATACATACATACATACATATATATATATGAAGAAAAATATATACGGAAAAAACAAACAAAAATCCTTATATACAATTATGCTGTTTTAATGTTAATATGTCAACGTCGGACGTTTCGGTCTAATAAACCATCTTCAGGACATATTCATAAATATAACATTATCAATACAACATCAATATTTATGAATATGTCCTGAAGATGGTTTATTAGACCGAAACGTCCGACGTTGACATATTAACATTAAAACAGCATAATTGTATATAAGGATTTTTGTTTGTTTTTTCCGTATATATTTTTCTTCATACTGTCGGATCTATATCCATATATTTGCTTACATATATATATATATATATAGATAGATAGATAGATAGATAGATAGATAGATAGATAGATAGATAAATGTGTGAGTGTGTGTGTGTTTCGTTAATGACGATTGACAAGGTTCTGCTTTTTATGTAATTTTTATAATGCCCGTACAAAGGTTTTCTTTTGTGTCCAGAAAGCACAAGAAAAAAATTAGGAAAAAATTTAAAAAGCTTAATCGCAGTACCTTGAAAGTCGTCTTTAACGAAGCATGTATAAAAGAGGGATTCAAATGGATTAACAATTTCAATCTTAAAATAAATCTTTGTGATAGTTATATATTCAAATTTTCTATCGGATTCTGCTTGTTATATTGGACACTTCGTATTCGTAATAGACGCCCCGTTTTTATTCATTAAATAGTGTGGGAAATGCTTGTCGGTGTGTGCATTCAAGAAATCTTAGTAAAGTAAATGGGTTCTCCGGCATTTATCCATCACTTTTTCTTAATAAGTTTTGACAGGCTGATAGGCAAATTACGCGCTGTTTAATAAATAAAGGTAGGGCGTGTATTTGAAATACAAAGTGTCCACTGTAATAACGTTTGAAGTGATAAAAATATCAGATTATAAATAAATTTATTAATTCTTAAGAAACTGATTTTTGATCTAAAGGGTCCCCCATATAAGCATTCGCTTTGGATTCGTTAAAATCCCTTATTTTGATTAGTGTATTTTTTAGTATCCCGGTTAAACGCGATAACAAAATCTACCAAGATGTGGACAGCTATCTGTATAAATCAGTGTATTTCTTTTTTGTTATTTTAATTTTATTAATACTCAACAGATTGGCGCATACATTATTGTTAATGTTACAAGAGTTACCTCCCTTTTTTCCCATGGCGATATCTGCTTTAATTGTTTATGCCTCCGTGTCGACAATTGCAATACTGGGAAAATAGGTCATTTGTGTCGAGGCAGAATTAATTATAACATATTTACACTACCTTCCATTGCATGTCACACTATTTCACTGCGGAGACATTTTGTCGGACTCAAAGCTTCGCTTTCGTTTTGCATGCAGGAAAACATGGCCGCTAATTACATGCGTTTTTATTTTTTTGTTATATTTCCAACTACTCGGGGTAATACTTTAATTTAATTCAGTTTTATTCTTTTTTTTCGATCTTTCTTTCTTATTTCTACACACAAATTGCATTTGATAAAATCTGATGTTTTGCAAATTTTCCCACTTGACCTAGAATAACGTATTTCACTGAATAATGTTCCATATAACAATAGAGTCTACAGCGTAACTTTTTTGGATTTAATTATTCCATGGCAGACAACCAAAATCGAAGACTGTATTAAAAAGCAAACGTTAATTGATAAATATATGTTAAATCGATAAGCATATTGAAAAAGCGTAGCAAGTCTCGCGAGGGATCTAATATTCAGTAAAAAAATAACAATGACATTTGTGAGGGATATATATATATATATATATATATATATATATATATATGCTAAGTATTTTGGCCATGGTTAAGTGGAATGAGAAGCTTCACAACAAGCGGAATAGACAAAGCCCTCATAAGCAATAGGAATAAGAACAGGGAAAATATAACTATACAAATCATGATATATGCAATTAAAACTATGCTGAACAGGAATAAGAAGACACAAAAGGACACGACGTAAAAAAAAGAGCAAAAATATGTGGAATGAGGCTAAGATTTGCCTATATTTAACGAGGTCAAACAACCGGCTATAATCTTTCATATAGTACAACGTTTAACTAGAATAAACACACCACTATATTCCTTCAGGGAGCAAAATACTGAACCAATATACATTTATGCACTAAAGGCTTAACTAGGATAAGCAACTGGCGATATTCCTCATGACCTAAGACATTGTACCAAGTTTGCCATAATGTTATATACCTTCATGAATTAAAGGTTTAAAAGGACGCGTGGCTGAGTGGTTAGACTATTCGCATTCTGACCATGAGACCCAGGTTTTAATCTCACCATGGTCGATTTATCAGTAAGGAGACTTCCTGATGTTATCGGACTGGAGGAGTCGATCCTTTGGAAAGTGCTTGAAGTGAAATTGGGTAGATGGAAGCCTTGGGGGCCGTCGATAGCTGTGCTAGCACGAAGTCACAAGTCATCGTGGCCGAGGGCCTTATTCAGATTATTAATCACGCTAGATAACACGGACTTTCCCAGAAACTGTAACTAAAGTCTGCTCAGCATAGTTGCTATATAAACCACGGGTGGGATCTGTGGGTTTTGAATAAGCACAAATGTGCCTAAGCAAGCGTCTGCAATATGGATTGGCTAGCCACCTTAGACAAATACTAGTAGTCAGCTATATATATATATATATATATATATATATATATATATATATATATATATATATATACTCGGCTCTCCCGTCGAATTCGATGGATGAGGGTCAAGCAGATCAGTTCCTAGGAATCCGACAACAGCACATGAGATTTGATTATAGTGGTGAAGGTCTCGTGCAGGTCCATCCACACTTTTTGAAGGGCCGAATACAGAGACCTGATGCACTACGTGCCACAAGGTCCCCAAACGACACTCCGCACGTTTTGAATTCAGAGTTGTCCTTCTCCTAGACCAGCTTTCATTAGGTTAAGCAATGGGCTATATTTATCATGCAATAAGCTACACTGTTAACCTTCCTGCAGTAAAGGTTCGGTAACCAACAAGACATATAGCTTATGCATTAAGACTTTGAATCGGGGTTGCAAACAGTGTTATCTACATTCATTCAGAACAGGTTTTACAAGAATAAGCAGCAAGTTATTGTCTTCGTGTAGTAAGACATTGAACCATGGTAAACACATTGTAATATAACTTCATTCAGTAAAGATTAAACTAGGGCAAAAAGTGGCATTATTCCTTATAAAATAAAACATTAATTCTTCGGATACCAATCTGTTATATAACTTCATGTAGTAAAGGTTAAACTAGGCTAAGCATCATGCGTTATTTTTTTTATTTTTTTAAGCCTTTCACCCGAAGCAAGGCGGGAGGCCACTAGCACGCAAGGGGTTACGGAGAGTTGGAGCGAGAGCAAAGAGAAGTTATAGAGGAAAGGGTGAAGAGAAGGATAGGGGATAGATCAAGACATCTGGAGACCTCGATTGACGTTACATTTGAATAGTTGGAGATTATAGTTATCAGGGAAACAAGAAAAGGGAAGGTAAGGAGTGCGAGACATTAAGATATTGGAGTAGAAGAGACTGCTACATTTAACAGTTTCAACAGTGAAAGGGTGAGAGCGAGATGCCAGCCTAGTAGAACGCTTAAATTCATGAAGTCTGGGAACAAGCGAAAGCAGCTCATCGGAGTATTTACCGTGAAAGTATTTGTAAAAAAGACAGCGAGGCGACGGCACTTCTCTGAGAGAGAGCGACTGCAGACGAGATTCCAGATCATGGCCAATTACATTGCATATCTGTCTCTGGATTTTATCAAGAACCTTGAGCCAAACAGAAGGGGCTCCAGACCATATATGTCAGCAATACTCCATTCAAGGGTGAATGGTTGATTTGTAGATTTGAAGGATCGACTTTGGCGAGAAAGATTTCCTATGTCCTATTTCTTATGAAGTAAGACATTAAACCAGGTTTAGGACACTCTTATATAACTTCATGTGGTAATGGTTTAGCTAGGGTACTCCTCATCCAATAATACATTTAAACCATGACTACCACACTGTTATACTCCTTCAAGCCATAAAGGTTTAAATAGAGTAAGCAACAGGCTATATTCCTTATAAAATAAGACATTGACCTCGGTTTGCCACACTGTTATATACCTTCATGTAGTAGTTTTAAATAGGGTAAACAAAAAGCTATATTTCTTATGTCCTGCTATTTACCCATAGCAGGGGGAGAAGAGAAGCAGATTCATACCTTTCCCGTTCTATAGCCTTGAATCCAAACTGGTCTGAATTCAAAACCTGCAGATTGTTGTTTGGGGATCTTGTGGCTCACGGTGAACCAGGTCTCTGTTTTCGGCTCCTTAAAAAGTGTGGTTGGTTTTGCGCAAAACCTTGGCCACTATCATCAAATCATATGGGCTGGTTGTCTGGTTGTCGGCTCCTAGGAACTGAGTTGCCTGACCCTCGTACGTCGTAAAAACATGGGCACCTCGAACGCCCATTGCAGCCTCGTGATTCCTTCTCTCCGGGCCCTGTCTGGTAGAGAGGTAACGACGGGATAGTCTACAATATTTCTTATGAAGTAAGACATTAGACAAGTGTTACCACACAGTCATATACCTTAATGCAGCAAAGTTTTAACTCAGGTAAGCTACAAATTATATTCCTTATGAAGTGTGATATTGAACGAGAGATATCACACTGTTATATCATTCCTGCAATAAAGGTTTAACAAGGGTAGACAACAGACTATATTCCTTATGCAATAAGATATTTAACCATGGTTTCCACACTGTTATATACCTTTATTCAATAAAATTTTACTTAGGGTAAGTAAGAGCCTATATTGCTCAAGCCGTAAGACATAGAATCATGGTTTCTGGAATGCTATTACATATGTAAGCAACAGGCTATGTTCATTATTAAGTAAGACATTGAACCATGATTACCATACTGTAATAATGGTTAAACCATGGTTACCACTCTTACATTCCTTCATTCAGTAAAACAATGAACCAGTTTTACCACTCTGGATAACCCTTCATGTAATCAAGAATTACCACTGTTTTATATTTCATTATACAATAAAATGTTTAACCTGGATTACAATTCTTTTACTTCCCTCCATACATTAAAATATTTACCCTAGGTTAAGTTTTATATTCATTCGTACCGCAAAGGTTTTAACCAGAGTTACCACTCTTTTATATCCCTTCATGTAATAAAAGCTTTAACCAGGGTTACCACTGTTTTCTATTCCATTATGCATTAAAATGTGTAACCGGGGTTAACACTTTTATATCCCAACACGTAATAAAACGTTTAACCATGTTTACCTTTCTTTTATATTCCATAATGAAGTAAAAATTTAAACTATGGTTAATACTCTTTTATAGTCCTTCATATAACAAAGCGTTTACCCAGAGCTACTACTCTCGTATATTCCTTCATGTAGTAAAGCGTTTAACCTGGGTTACCACTGTTTTATATTTCTTCATACACTAAAATCTTTAAGTATGTTAAACAGCTAGTTATGTTTTTTCATGTAGTAAAAACTTGAACCATGTTTGCCATCCGTTTATATCCTTTCATGTAGTAACCGTTGAACCATGTTTGTCACTGTTATATCCCCACATGCAATTTAAACATTGAACCAGCGTTATTGTTGTATCCCATCATGCAATGAAACGTTCAACTACAGTTAATACCGCGCTATGTACTATCATGCAGTAAAACGTTGAATAACGTTTACCGCCCTGCTATACGTCAAGATTACCTAGATTACTACTAATCCTGATTTTTGATGTAAACTTTGTATATTGTCCCTTTATTGTGATAGCTAAATCAGTCAACATGGACTCAGATGGATACCCGAAGAAAACAAGTTCTTATGACCAAACTACGCATAGGACATTCACATTTGACTCACTCTTACATCCTGGGGAGGATGGATCTTCCAAAATGCTCCTGCGGAAGCAGACTCACAGTGGAGCACTTCATGTTGAAATACAGAACCATCCCCAAAATAAGACGAAATTAAATATTATAACCATAAGAGCCTCAAAAGAATCTTTGAAGAGACAGACACCAACAAGATATACAGTTTCCTTTGAGAAATTGGCATCCATAACAAAATTTAGAAAAAAGAATTTTTTTTCCTTGTTATAACTTAACCCAAAGCCACGATTAAGCTCTGCTAGTACTTTCAAGAGCCTCTAAGGCCGGAATATCAGAATATCTATCTATATGTCGAAGTGTAATTATCAAGCTGTCTATCTGATTGTCAAGGTGTAAATATCAACATATATATATATCTAAAATATAACAAAGTATGAATGGCAAGCTATCTATCTAGTTATCAAGGCCCGGATATCTATTATTAGCATTAAATAACCCAACGAGGTTGATATGCCGTAAAACACACAAAAAAAAACTATATTCAGTTATATCACCTTTTAGGCATGTTTGATTAAATAAATTACGAGCATTATGTCTGCTTATTTTTAGCATAATCCCTTCCTATTCACAGATATTTTTTCCGTGTATTACAACCAAATGATGCAAGAAATGCACTGTAAAAATCACTAATATTTCCCAAGTACTTTCAATCTCTTTCTGAGATCATCATCAGAGGTGCAACTATTGAGGCAAAAACTATTACTGATTTTTTTTTCATTTTTGCGTTTAAATGAAACGGCTGACAGTTTTGATTTTGCATTCATTAGAACGTGAAAAAATTAACCACCTTGGATTTCTTTTTCTTTTATGTTGGAATGTTATGGTCAAGCACGCATTAAAACGTGAAAACTGTTCTTTTTATAGGCATTTTAGAACCTTATTACAATATTCGTAGCTGATTGTATTCAATGTCGGTTTCAAATTTTTAATGTAGATTGTTTCAAGGATCTGTAGTTTTAATTTGTTATTTTCTTTGTGTAAGATAGTTGTGTTATCAATAACTATTTTTTCTGTACTGTGAATGTAGACAGGAATGTTGGCGCAAATGGACGAATGGTCAGACATGGGGAGAGTAAAAAACGTATTCATAATGTCGTATATCCATATATATATATATATATATATATATATATATATATATATATATATATATATATATATATATATATATATACACGTTACAATGACTTCCTTCCATCTATTAACAAGCTTACTAATTCCATTACTGTAAAATTCTTTTGGCTTTGATTCGAATAACTCACAAATGTCAGTTTTAACCTCTTCTTGTGTTACAAAAGCTGTTTCTTCTAAATGATTCTGTAAGCTACGAAACAAATGGTAGACTGAAGGAGCAAGATCGGGAGAATAAGGTGGATGAGAAGTTTTCTTCCAACCAAGTTTTTCGATCTTTTGTGACGTGATTCTTGCTGTGTGGGGTCGCGCATTGTCCTGATGAAACCTCACCCCTTTTCGGTTCACTAGAGCAGGTCGTTTTTCCTGAAAGCTTGGTTCAAACGCTCTAATTGCTAACAGTAAATTTGAGCATTAATTGTTGCATTAGGTGGTAAGAATTCAAAGTGGATTATTCATTGGCGATCCCACCAATTTGAAAGAAGAGTCTTTTTCCCATGAAGTTCCATTCTCGGCTGTGGCTGGGGTCCTTCCCCTTTACCAAGCCACTGTCTACGACGCTTAACATTTCGATAAAAGATCCATTTTTCGTCGCCAGTCACAAGTCTATTAAAAAAAGGTGAAACAAGTTGGCGAGAATGGTGAGAAGAGCAATTCGGGATTTGAGGTTGTTTTCAGACAATTCATGAGGCACCCATTTTCTAAGTTTAGGAACTTTTCCAAGTTGTTGAAGATGACGATGAACAGTTGTATCGTTTGAACTGAGAACCACTGCCAATTCCTCAACTGATAAAGCAGGATTTTCTTCAAGGGCTGCTTTAAGAAGCTTTTCATCAAACTCAACTGGACGTCCGGTTCGATCTTCATCTTCAAGGGTGAAATCTCCACCTCTGAATTTTGCAAACCATCTTCTGCAAGTTCTTTCATTCACACATTCCTCTCCATAAACTGAGTGAATGTTTCTAACCGCTTCGGCTGCTGAGTTTCCTTTCTTGAACTCATAAAGAACTATGTGCCTCAAGTGATTCTTGGGTACTTCCATGTTAGCAGGGTGTTAATCAAACAAAATCTAATTTTATTGTTCTCTAAAATAAAATTTGATCAGTTTAAATGCATCTAAACATAAAAATAATGTTCAGATCCATTAGACATTATAAAGTACTCTTTAAATTTCGTTCATTTTAACAAAAGTTAAAATTCGGACAGAACTTATGTGATGACCTGATATATATATATATATATATATATATATATATATATATATATATATATATATATATATATATATATATATATATATATATATATTTGTTTTTCTGTCGGAGATATATTCTCTCAAAGGATATTTGAATGGATATATAATGTTGGTTCTACGTAATACATAAGTTGGCTGGGGAGGAGTTAGTGCGAATAATTAAATTAGTTTTATTTTGTATAAGATATGATTAATATTCTTTTATTTATTAGGATCCATGGTAGATATAATAGTAGGAATGAGTTTTTTTTCATAATCCTTTAAATCCTGTGTTTCTTCTTTACCGTTATTTCTTTTTCAGTTTTTATTTCCTTTATCCCCACCCTTAGACTGAGATTTTGATGCTTTCATTTGTCTTGGAGATCTCGATCTTGCCAGTTTTATATCCTACTCATGATATTCTTCTCCCATTCTTAGTCTTTCGTTTGATATTTTAAAATCATTTTGATCCTTGGTCATCAGCAAACCATATCTCCGTTTGTTTCATTTTGGGTAGCCATGTTTCCTTGTTCGTCTGCATGATCATAGCCGCGTTTGCCTCTATAAAGACAGCTCCTTCACTTCTCCTTATAATCTTCTCTGTGCCTTATTCGATATACACGAACCATTTTGCTTTTATATATATTTTTGGCTATATTGCCCGTGATGTTGACATTACAGAATTGGTCTTTTCTGTGTCCGAATCTTTATCCATTTAAAAAAAAAACACACAATATGGAAGCTAAAACTGTCCCGAACTATGAAGGGTCTCCATTACTTTTGAAACATGACGAGAACAGGATTATTCTGGTCACCAATGTATTCGTTGGTACGGGAAACGCGATCGATAATAGGTTGTCTTACTTCAAATATAATCAACTTAGATTGCGTTAACGTGATCGAATTAACTGAGCCTGTGATCTGAATTGAGTTATATTCATTACATTATCAAATAGATTTGTAATGGTTGGCCAAAAAGTTAGTTCGGTTTATTAAGTAAATTTTCTACTTAATAAGCGAGCCGACGTTTTGACCAATCGTAATCGGTATCACTAGACGAGGATGTCTTCCAGTAACGTTCACCATTCACTCTTATCAACTTTCTGACTAGAATTGGTCCTACAATAACCAAGTGAATGATAAAAAATTAGCGTATGTTTGTAAGGCTAGTATAAAAGTTATAGACGCGGGAAGCGAAATAGTCGAACCGACTTCAATTTCCAGTCGATCTCTGTTCACTTCGGGTTAATGCCATTGAAAAAGGCCTGAATCCATCTCTAGTAAGTATAGGTAAAATAGCAAGGTACACCGTGCTTTTTAGCCTTGGTACACCGATCAGATTATTTACCATTTTATAAATTTTGAACAGATTGGCTTACGTTTTTGCAACCATTCCAGTAAACACTAAATAGTGTAAATAAACAATGTAATAAAAACAATAAATGAGGAGTGAAGGTATTTATAATAATAGCGATGTCGAGGAGAAAAAACTGACCTTTTGACACACGTTTTTTTCCAGCACAAAGGTTAAAAAGGTTATGTTTTTACTTTTTTTTTGTATGATTACTTTCCAAATAAATGTACAACTTTTCAGCTAATCCGTTGCTTACCTTCGATTGTTATACCAAAGACAAAACGCCTTATTTATTCAATAAACTTAATCTGTAAAAAAACAAAAACAAAAAAAAAAAACAGTACAGGGTTACTCAGTAAAGATCAAAATCTCTAGACTGCCGAACTGTTCACAAGACGACTTTCAAACAACCATGAGGCTACGCTAAGCAAGAAATGTTTCTTTTTTTTTTTTAATTTGACAAAGACACGTTAAATGAGAAGGGCTTGTGAAGATCGAACCCACTACAGTAATAATAGCAAAGTGTGTAACTCAATTTTGACGATGTCAGAAAGTATTGCAACAGACCAATAAATAAGCTAGGTGCATCGGCAGTTTGTCCTGGAAGGTATATTCCAAGCCACCAAGTGCAAATCCGCACCTCACAAGTAAACACGTGGTGGTACCAGCTTTGTACATACGTGGTAAAACCCGTATCACACATAGATATATAAACACCCACTCCAGAGAAAGAAACAGCAACTCATCCACATGAGAATGAATAATCAACGTTTGAAAAGAGTCCCTGGGCCACACACTCGCCGACAGCAATTGACGAAGTTCGAAATTGAATAACATTGTCATGTATACTCATTACAGATTGGGTCTCGTGTTTTCATTAACATGCGATTAAATCTGACTCATCCCAATATCAAAGCCAGCTGTTATTTAATCAGCTTAATTTTGTCTTGAACAGGGCTACTATAGTAGAGTATCCAATGAGAAACGAACTCACCACGATAGTCAATAGTCGGCAGTTACGCATGCTCTAGGTTGGTTTCCGGTAGGCGTTTACTCCGTTTAGTTTGGCAGTGTCGCACTAAAGGGATTGGAAGAAGAATCGATCCCCTTACACTCGTGTATATTCTGAGAGTTGAGCTTACCAACCCAAGGTTTAAAGGAGTTATCTATATTTTCAAAGACCTAAGTAGATAATCTTGCATAAGGCTACAATTATTAAAGGAACTTGAGAAATCGAAATCAGTAGAAAGAAAAAAACTACGAGACTATCTTTATAAACATCTACATCTACTTTCATAAACGAAACTGGTTTTTCGTTTTTGTTTAGTTTTTTTGTTATTCTTTGTGATCGACACTAATTTGCGAGTCGAAACTTGTAACCTTATTGCAGTATGTTACGTAAATACTGACCCTATCAAATAAATCAATCATGTTTCATTTTGATACCCGGGATAATTATTTTCAACTCTAACAATTTTTCCGGGTTACGATAGAGGCCTCTCTCCAAGACGATGTTATGTTATTTAATAAATATTTTTAATGTATCAGACGCTTGTCCCTGTAAATGTAAGTTCAAAAACAGTCTGTCTGCTTCATAGATTGAAGTGGCTGTTCTTGGATTTATTATATGAACGCTTGATTTACTTGGAAAGGTTATTAGAAAAATCGGTAAATTATATTGGGTGGAGGACGCCTGAATACGGCCAGAAAATGAATTTAGTTTGGTTTGTTTGTTTGTTTTACGACACATAAACCTCAATGGGTTATTTAATGCCGACAAGAGTTTTATTGCTGGCAATATTTTTTTTTCAAAAATATATTGTTGGTAATATTTTTCCAAAAATCTATTGCTGGTAATATTTTTTTTTTCAAAGGTATAATTCTGGTAATTTTTTTTTTCTCACAAATGTATTGCTGGTAATATTTTTCTTCAAAAATGTAATGCTGGTAATAATTTTTCCTTCAAAAACTTTATTGTTGATATTAAAACCTATTTTTACTCTTTTAAAATGTATTGTCCGCATTTTTTTGTGTGGGGAGGTCATCTATTTGCCCATAGCTGGGACCCTAACAGGTGCTACCACCCAGGGTTAGGCTGAATCTGGGAACACCAGCAATTAAGAGATGGTTCCACGCTCCTCAAAACCTGCTTACTGTTGGATGTAGTTTATCGTCTCACCCAGGACGCGGATGCAGTTTATCGTCTTACTCAGGTCAGATGAATTTAGTAAAGATACAAAAATATAAAGGGGCATAAAACAAAGATATATCTTCTCACCGAGATAATTCAACATTTACAAGGAGGCGATTTGAAAAAACTAGAAGTTCTACCAGGATTTATTATTGGTGGACTCAATCTTGACAACATAAAATATGCAAATGACACGGTGTTGAAGACAGACGTTGAAAGGGAACCGCAGGAAATCCCAAAAAAAGTAAAAGAAAGCGAGAAAAAAAGAACCTTTTACAGGTTATTGAAAGCCAGCAATTTTTTTTTCCTACTAATTAACCCATAGCTGGGAGGGGAAGAAATGGATTCATACATTTCCCAAGGTGATTTGCGCGTTAGTGAGTTTAAGGAACCCAACTGGAATTGAAACTCAGCTCTCAGATTAACAATTCCGACACCAACCGCACATCCATGTTTACAGCACCTAGTATTGCCAAGTGGTCACCAATATAGGTAATGAGCAGTCTTGACGTTGCTTAACTTCGGTGATTTTTCGGGAACCAATTTTACAACGTGGTGTGACACGTGTTGGAAATGAATGCTGAATGTTTCTTTATACGGAAACGGCTAATGTTATCCATCATGTTTACAGCACCTGATATTGCCAAGCGGTCACCAATATAGGTAATGAGCAGTCTTGACGTTGCATAACTTAGATGATCTTTCGAGAATCAATTTTACAACGTGATGTAACACGCTTTGGAAATGAATGCTGAATATTTCTTTATAAGGAAACGGCAAATGTTATCCATAATGTTTACTATATCTTCTGAATTGACTGCTTTTATTACACTTAGTCGGAAAATTCTACTAAGTACTTGTCAGTAAAGGATAGGGAAAAAAAGAAAGTGAGTTAGAATAAATTGATCGGTCATTTGTAGCAACTTCAGACCCGAGTGTTCACTAAGATGCAAAAGTTCTCTCTGAAAAGCTTTGCGGGGGCATCCTTTTACATTTGAAAACAGAAAACATACGAAAACCGAATATTTTTAGTTTGGAGTTTGATACACAAAAAGATTTTTTTATTTGACTCTCGCAATTTAGGTATGACATGGCAAAAGGTGTCATGACTGACCCGATTTCGCCCACCACTCATCCGGATTGAGCGACCTAAGTCCTCCAAACGTCAATTATTGTCAAGCGCGCGTAATGGAGAGATGTGAGAATGCTGTTCGCTTATTTTTATTCTTTTCGTAATTTTTGTGACATTCTACAGTGAAAAATATCAGAAATAACTGCCGTTGCCCTGATGGCTAACAGTGAGAAGAAAGAAAAGGAAATCATCACTCGTTGTCAATAAAACAAATTTTTGCAGAAGCTTGATCGCGATGTTCCTGTAAGGCGTCTGACTGACCCAAACCATAACCTTAACCCTAACCCTAACCCTAATCCTGTCTGACTGAGAAATATGATGTCGGAAGAACCAGTGTGTGATTTAAAGAAACAGAAAATTTTATAGTGAAAATGATGATCATAAACGAATGAACAATACGAAAATACTATATACTGTAAAATAAACTATAATATCTACTGTCTGTAGCTATTATTGACCCCACTCTTTAGAAACTATCTCACGCTACTGCAGTAAGTGACAGTATTGAGCATCAGACAGACGAAGCGTACACCCTTACACGAATTAATTGGAACAATCGCTTTAGTTTTCTCGCCATACGATTTCTATTTTTTCTCAGATTAGGTCATTTATAGTTATGTGCAGTAATATGAATCCATTTTCGGGGTGTATGATGAAATTTGTTTGGCCTTGAAAAATATTACGTCATCCGTGGTTGCATTACATTTTTATCACGCCCAGACACTATTGTCTCGACTGTTGATTTGTTGTATTACGGCTATTGTCTGCAATAGAAGTTACTCCAAGAATGCGTACGAAAATTCGTAACGCTGCACGAACATACTGGTAAGCCTTACCAGTGAGCAAAGCCAAGTGCTATCGACTGGTTCAGAAACTCTCCTGATTTAAATCCAAATGAGAATTTGTGGTCATTCTGCAAGAAACGACTTTGAGGAATGGACATTTGGAGTACTAATGGTCATGTTTCATTGGGAAAATACGAAAAAAAAAGTAAATAATAAAGGAATTATTCGTTGTGTTTCAATTAATTTGCACAAAGGTGTATATTTTAGTGAGCGACAGAGATGGACGAGAGGGCAACATATATTTTTTTGTTTATCGTTTGACTTTTTTCATTTTTAAGTTATACAAAGTACTTTTTGTTTGAAATAAATCAAATTTATTCTTTACTGATGGCTTCAATTATCCCACTATTTTTCATTTATTACTCTATAAAAAGACTGTAATTGTTGCCTTTTTTCATCCGCCGTGGCGCGAGAATTCATACGTTTTGGCTGTCATATTGTCTGAATTTCTGATAATCAAAAAAATCAGAAAACCGAAACAACAGACTCACGGATTTCGGATATGAGATTGTTTACCTGCATAAGTAAATCCAACGTCTTCCTAATTTATAGCGATTCTTCAAGCGTTGCTTAGACGTGGCGCAAGGCCGAAAATAAGAAGCACCCAGTGAGGATCGAACTCACTACTCAGTCGTAATTGTTCTCAAATGGATATCTCAGTTAATCACTTCAGTAACTCACTTCTTTGATCTTTTTATTCACATATGTTGTGGCCAGGTATTGAACTCAAAACTCTTTGGAGTACTTCAACCAACGCTTTTATCCACTCGGCCACGTGTCCTCTTTGAATTTTCGGGATATAAAAACCTAATGTCTCAGTTTACATTTTTTTACCACAGCTCATATTACAGTTTGTTTTTTCTTGGGGTGTGTGTGTGTGGGGGGGTCACTACTAATCCCCGAATCGAAACTTAATATGTTATTTAAATGCTGACCCAATCAAATAAGTCAAATATATTTTATTTTGATACCCGGGATAATTGTATTCAACTCTACCATTGTTTTTTTGTTTTTTTTTAGTATGCTGTCGAATCATCTTAACTACGTATTAGATAGATCGTATTTCAGAAATACGGTATGTTCTCCTTTTGAACTAGTTATAAAATAAACCCATATTTTTCACATCGTTCAGACTGTTGTCCTTATCTTTATTGTCATATTCACGACGTTTCGGCTATTGTACGCTCCGGCCTTCTTCATGTGATATACGTTGAAATGTCAAACCAAAGCCTTTTATTTAGTCCACGGGGGTATATTTTTCTAGTTCCATGTGCCATGCCTTTTTTAGTTGCCTCAGTTTCAGTTAATTCCATTTTGTAACTCAACTTTCCAAATTTTTTGTTCACATCTACTGATTTCCCCTTGTGTTACGGCTTTATGGTTTTTCTGCAGTCTTATCTTAAGGTCACGCCCTGTTTCTCCATTATATTTCTTGCTACCACTGAATGGGATGACGTACATACAGTCCTTAATCATGTTCTCCTGTATGGGTGGTGTAACTCAGAAGAGGTGCCTGCGTAGTGTTGAAGGTCGTTCTTATGTTATATGGACCTCAGATCTTTTGTATCTTTTCCAATAATTTCATATATATATATATATATATATATATATATATATATATATATATATATACATACAGTTACACATTTGCATGAACTTGCACAATTTAGCCGAAATTTAACGTATGGTTAAGGAAAATGCATTATGATTTTATGTGTTGTGTCGTAAATAGGAAAGTTTGAAAATAAGAAGTAGTTTATTCCGGACAATATGGTACACACTTGATAACACAGACTAATGTAACAAACCGTTAATCGTTAACTCCTCTTCCCCAGTAAGAAGGAGTGTTGTTTAAATAGTCTTAGCCCACCCCGTCTTTAGGGGGTGTTCAGCTACTCCACAAAATTATAAATAGATTTAAAATATATGGTCAAGTGGCCCTGGAAACTTACACAAGACATTCTGGCAAGAAATATATCAACTGGAGTAAAGATTTTAATCAGTTTTCATGACATTCTTTCACCGTGGTTATGAAATCAAGGCGAGATTCCTGGGAATTCCGATTTGAATGCAACCATAGCTACTGACAATGAGTAGAGTGAATATCGTCTTTTAGTTGTATGTATAAAAGCTTCCATAATGTCCAGACTTGTCTCGTAGTAGGTTACTTTATACACCAACGAATACGAATAATGAGCCATAAATATATTTACAGTACTTCGCTGGTGATCTTTTCGCTAGAATGAGGATGTATGTAAATAGACAGCAAGGGTCCATTCGGCTTCATCGTTCGAAGACTAAAACATCCTCGTATAACTGTTCTCTTTCCCTCACGTTCAATCTATCTCTTTTCTGCTTTCTTTCTCTATATCTGCAACAAGAATAAAAAAATGCACCAATATTTGACTTCTTACATTCGAGACGGAGTAATAAGAGGCAAGAAGCAGTCCAATCGCCATCTTTTTCCGTTTTCTTTTCAATTATTCATTTGAGCTGCTATATTATTAGTTCCAAGTTTCTGTGTTAAAACAGGGCATAGCATTTCCTGTTAAGCTATGCTTATACGAAATGATTCGTTGTATATGACCCGATAGAGAAAAGTTTAAATTTTTGTCGCACAGATGTTTGATTCGGCTGTAATTTAATATTGCCTTCGGTTATATTATTGCAACTTATGAATTCATTAGTAAAGAGATTAGATATTTCCATACAATAGATAGTTATTAAAATTATTTTTCAAGTCTAATGTTGAATCACACTTTTCAATTGTGATTCGCGTTTCATTTCAGAAGTTTTGTTTAACGCTTTGAGCCCTGACCACCGCTTTACCGGCGGTAGAAAAAATGACGTAATGCCTAGACAAAGGTTGAACAATGGTAGAGAAAAATGACTTAATGCCCAGCCACCGGCTGAACAGTGGTAAAGAAAAATGACGTAATGCCCAGCCACTGGTTGGACGGTGGGTAAACACTTATAACTATTTTTATATATAGCCTGAAACATTACATACTATTTATTTGCGAATTTGGATTCAGGAGCTCAAACAGACGGGTTAAAATTGTTCAGGAACGCCCAGCTCATAGGGTTAAATTCTTGTAGAAATTTAACAATATGATTTTCTCTTCTAGTTGCCTGAGCCAATTATTTGTGGTGTTGTTGTTCATGAAACTGTTCAATCATATTTTTTTTTGTTGTTTTAGATTTGAAAAAAGTTCTTTGTCATTTTGTAGCGTCAGCCAATATGGTTTGATGAAGGATCGTCGACTTTATGATATTAAAGTTTTATTTGCTGATGATATTTTTAATCATTGATATAAGAAAACGGTTGCATTTCTAAACGAGTTAGACACCAAGTACAACCATGTGAGAATCTAGATCTGATGATTTGTATAAAACAGTATTCAAGCTCATGGACAAATCTACCCCGAGTGCAACTTATAATCTTTTCAAATTTAATATTTTTTTATACTATTATAAGTTGTCCATACACCAAGGTATTTGATGTGTTAAGAATTTTGTCAATTGCACAGCTTGATTTTATTTTACAATAAATTCTGTGTATTTAACTTCACTAATCTCATTCCAAATCAAGATTTTGTATATCTGTCTCTCTTTCTTTGACTCTATCTCTCTCTTTCTCTGTGGATGTGTGTTTTCTCTCTACACACACACACACACGCATATATATATATATATATATATATATATATATATATATATATATATATATATATATATATATATATATAATTTAAATATAAACTACATTCTACATTCAACACCATCACTTGATAAGACAAGAAGAAGTTTTGTAGTGATTTCATAACGCATTTATATTATAATTTTTGAATAAATAATATTTGCACTATTCTCTATTGAGCACACTTTTAATAATAGTATTTTTGGTTGTTGGAATTTATTCTGTATGTGTGTGTGTGTGTGTGTGTGTATTATAGAATATACATAATGCCCACACCGATACCGTCGATAGAGTTTCATGCAAACATGCAACCATCAGGTAAGTTTACACTTGAAGATTGCACCTGAAGATTGCCTGTTTGCATGAAACTCCGAGTCGTGCTATGTGAGTATACATATGTTTTTATGAGATCTATCTATCTATCTATCTATCTACATGTATATATATATATATATATATATATATATATATATAAAAGACATTTTTATGTTTATACATTCTTTTTACGGAACAAATATTTAAGTAAATGCTCTGTTTATAATAAACAGTATTAAACAACATTTACCGGCCTGAATATCCGAGAAATTTTCATCGAAAATATGAGTTCTTCGTTATTATTTACTTTTTCTTCGTATTTTATTCAATGAAACATGACCCAGTGCACACGTTAGTACTTCGTATGTCCACTCCATGAAGTCTTTCCTTGAAGATTGACCACAGATCCTCGATTGGATTTTAAATCAGGTGAGATTCCGTGCCAGTCGATAGTACTTTGATTTGCTCACTGGTAAGGCTTGCCAGTATGTTCGTACAGCATTACAATTTTCGTACGAAGTTGGAGTAACGTCTATCGCAGACAATGGCCGTGGGACAACTAATCAACAGTCGAGACAATAGTGTCTGAGAGGGATAAAAATCGGATGCAATCATGAATGTCACAACATTTTCAAGGCCAAACAAATTTCATCATGCACCCCGAAAATAGATTCATATTACTGCACACTACTAAAAATTAATTAATCTAAAAAAAAAAAAATAGAAATTGATTACACCCTGTCACTCCAGTTGGTGTAAAATGTCTGTATGATGAAAGAAAGGAACATAAAGCGGATGTTTCAGAGGAACATTTGTTTGTCGAACGTCTCACATGTCGAAGAAATCGGTTTTCGAACATAAAATTCAAGATGAAAATGCTTCGATTTTCGAACAAAATTTCGATTTTCGACCAACGTAGCCAAACCAAGTTAACCTGAACGGAATCATTTCTGAGTCGACCTCCGTGTTGTATACATTCGTGTGTTGTTCCATGCTTTTTTTTTCAATTTTATTGCACTGTGACTTTTTTTCTCTACATTGATTCCTATTGGAAAAATAATTTCGATTTACGAACATTTCGGGCTACGAACGGCCTACAGGATCGAATTAAATTCACTAACCGAGGCTCCAATGTAATTTACACAAGGATGTATTAATTTGATTAAAATTTGATCATGAATGGCACCAACGCAGCATGTGAACTACATTTATTCAACAACGTTCTATGATACCTCCTTGATTAAGTCTTACGATTTTGACGATTTTTTCCATTAATTACGACCTGCCAAATATGATTGATTCGTTCAATCCACTGCGACGGAAAGGTAAATATTCATTAAATCACAGCAAATACAAAATCCGCCCCTGCAATTGGGACATAAAGAACAGACAAAAAGGATTAGATTTTCTTCCTAATTGAATGCGAGACATTTCTAAATAATTTTCAATATCTTATTTTCCCCCATTTTATTCCTGTCTTCATTTTTAGTGTCCGCTTTTAATTGCATTCTCACGTCACAAAACCAAACATAATTCTCAAAATAATAACAAAATTACAAGACAAAAATAGAGGATTCTGCAAATAGTTTGATATCGTTGTAAGTCGACTGTGTGTACTCTTTGATAATACCCGATTCAACAAGGTCCTTTTGGCAACTGGCATTGATGTTGGCTTAATCTGAGAAAAATGCAAGAGAATATGGCCACCATTAAAAAAATCGAACTAACCACTCTACCAAATCTTGAAATGTCTAGGGTACGTAATGAGAACGTAGGGCTTAGAAAACCTGATACTCACAGGACCGATTGAGGAAAGGTGGACAGAGGAAAGTAGCACGTAATACACTTGATGAAATTGAGTAAATAGATAGCAGAACAGGGTTTCGGAGAAATAGCAAAAAGAAAAAAAAACTTATTCGGAGCTAGAAGGGACAGGAAGATGTGGAGGGCCATGACCGACTACGTCCTGAATGGACACGGCACATAATAGAAGAAGAATTGTTTCCTCTTGGGTTGAAACCAACATCGATATCATTTGTGCCATTTTGGAAATAAGAGGTGAAGCCACAATCTTTTCCTTTATTCAGTCTTTATTTAACTTCTATAGCCCACAGGAATTACTTTATTAGGCTGTATCAGCGTGATAGTTCCAGTCACAGCAGACGCCTTTTTGTCATTGCTTGTAATACTTTTAAACGTGTCCTCAACGAAGCTAAGTTTATGCTTGTTGACAGAATGAGTCACTATATAGCTACAAACAAGTTTTGTGACTACTGTTGGCTCTTTATAAGTAGAATGCTTTGCTCGTAATTTCTCTTTCACTTCTATTCTTGGCTCAGCTGGAGCATCTTTATCTAACTTTCCACTTAGAACTGAGTCTCTGTTGGGTGGTATGCATATAACCATATCCATGCTTCCTGCTATCATCTCTAAAATGGATCTCCACAAAGCATGTATATTTGACGGTATCCCTGCAATAGTCCTTAAGAAATGTCCGCCTTAATTGGACCCTGTTCTCTCTAAATTGTATAATAAATTCCTTTACGGTGATTCATAATCGTGGCTTAGATGTGACACAAGGCCGAAAATATGGGACAGCTAGTGAATACCGAACTTACTATAAAGTCGTAATTGATATAGCAAAATAAAATCCATAATAAATTCCTTCTTCTTTCTTTCCTGCAAATCTTCTTTAATTGCAGTTTTAAAGAAAGCAGGCGAATCGTCTGATCCTTCCCTCATCCAATTAGCCTTCTGCGTCCTCTTGGCAAAATACTAGAGATTCTAATCAATTCTGAATTGTCTATATTTCTGAGATGAGGTATTATGTACATTATTTACATTATTCGGACTATTGTCCTCATCTTTGTCGCCATATTTATTACAACGTTTCGGCCTTTCAGTATCTGTCTATATTTCTGAGATGAGTTATTATGTACATTATTTACATTATTCGGACTATTGTCCTCATCTTTGTCTCCATATTTATCACAACGTTTCGGCCGTTGTACGCTCCAGCCTTCTTCAATATCTGTATATATTTCTGAGATGAGGTATTATGTACACTATTTACATTATTCGGACGATTCTTCTCATTTTTTGTCGCCATATTTATTACAACGTTTCGGCCGTTGTACGCTCCGGCCTTCTTCAGTATCTGTATATATTTCTGAGATGAGGTATTATGTACACTATTTACATTATTCGGACTATTTTCCTCATCTTTGTTGTCATACAACGTTTCGGCCGATGTACGCCCCGGCCTTCTTCAGGTGGTTGGAATGTCGAAGTGAATCCTTTTATTTCGCTCACTGAGATCAAAAACGGCCTACACTGTGGAACCTTGAATGGCTTGTTAATTTTAACGACTCCAATACAAAGCTCCTCTGTTTTAATCTTTTGAGAGAATCCATTTTGCCTTATTGATGATGGTAACCTTCAGAAGTGGGAGTAATTATAAACTCGCCAATCCTACAGACCGCATTAAACCCGATACTCTCCTTTGGGAGGGATATTGAGGTTATCTTCAGCTATTTCTTTCTGAGTAAGCATTTCGAACAAATGTTGAACCATAAGAGACCAACTAAAGGTACCATTTGACGCAAAGTTTCCGCAGTTTGTTTATAGAAACGGTGTATAATTCCACAGGAAAACGATCGAACTAAGAATTTCCTCTGACTTGACGTGGAAAGATTATATCGAATCAATTACCAAGTCTGCTGCTATGAAGGTTTGTTCACTGTGTCGTGTTTGTTAATTTTTTCTCGCCAGAATTGAAATTGCTAGATGTAATCGTAAGTTCTATGCTAACAGACTTGAAGAATTTGATAATCACAGAGCGTATTAATGGCAGCGGAAATCAGCGAATAAACGACCTAACGATTTTGCCGATATGATTAGCAGAACAAAGATCAGGAGAGTTGACAAATGTAAAAACCTTGCTAAGATCTAAGAAAAGACAGGATGTTGTGGAGAGCCACGAACGCCTACGCTCCGAAGAGACACGCAACAAAGATGTAGAACATTGAGTCACATTTTGGTTTGCCGAAATATTTTGGTTTGGTTTGTTTTACGGCATATCAACACCTCACCGGGTTATTTAATGCCGACAAAATTTCTATTGCTGGTAATATGTTTTTCTTCAAAAATCTATTTCTGGGAATATTTTTCCTTGAAGAAATCTATAGCTGGTCATATTTTTTCCAAAACATGTATCTGTTTGTATTGCTGGTGTTTTATTTATTTTTATTTTAAAGTATTGCTGATAATATAATAACTTTTTATTACAAAGTATTTCTGGTATAAAAACCTACTTTTACACAAGTTTGGGTGCTCACTGGTGCTACCACCCCGGGTCAGGATGGACCTGGAAACACTAGCAATTAAGAGGTGGTCCCACGCACTTCAAAACCTAATGATCAGAGGCCTTGCTTTTGGACGTAGTTTATCATCAGAACGCGAATGTAGTTTATCGTCATACCCAGGACGGAAACATTTTAGATTGGAAGAATAATTATGTTTTACAAGTGAGGATTGCACTAAGAATTTTCTGGGGATAATAATGATTTTTTTTTCATATATAAGTCCTACTATTTATCCCATAGGTTGAGGGGCGAGATGGATTTATACTTTTCACAGGGGTATTTGGGTTTAGGGGAATGCGACAAGCCCTAATGGAATTTGATCTTGATTCGCTGATTTCTCCTTCCGAGCTGCTATCTATTACACCACCCAATATGATAGCATACGGAGGTCATGAAAATATTCCATGATTTGTTTTTAATTGTGACTGGTATCGAGAATGGACACCTTATAAAACCTCAGAACGCCAGAGATGGTGGGGCAAGTGAAATGAACCCGTTGTAGTACCTTAATAAGCATAATATCACAGCAGCCCTGTGGGTATATAAACAACCAATCTCTTAAATAACGCCCACTTCCTATTTTTCCTCCTATCGAAGTGCGTGACATCAATTCTTCATACTGAAGCAAAAAGGGCTGTGAACGCTGCACACACAAACACACACCTACAAATGTAAGTTACACTCAAATACTTTCATTAACAAGTTTCGTTGTGTATGCAATTTACTTCTGGTCAAAGAAAATCTTAAAATTTACATTTGTTAACTAAATGTTATCTTTCATTGCAAATCAGACGGTGTCTGTTATTTTGGGCAAATACTATTTCCCCATCATTATTTCATGCAAAATATTCTCGTAGCAACAGGCCACATCAAAGGCGAGACTCTCATTTTGGCAGGATTTTGCGTTTTTTTGGATTTAGGATTTTGGCTATGATTTCTGTCTGAGGAAACTCGATCAAGTACTGAACCCTACGAGACAAACTGAAGGCATAATTTGACGAAAAGTGCTAGGAGTTTGTCTAGAGAAACGGTGTATAATTCTACAGGAAAACGTTCATCCGATGATTCTTTGAGAAACAGACAAATCCTCTCCATCTTTGGTTGGAAATTTTTATTCATTCAGCAGAATTTTGATCCCCACTCATTACTTAATTTACTGGTCTTTGCAGACTTCGCGTCATGAGCAAAAATTCAGTTACCTTGAAGACTGTAGGAAGAACTGAGATTTGTTCTTCGCTCTCGAAATTAAAGAATTACTTGAGGCTAGAAGCATGTAAGTGCTTAAAGTTGACATTAATGGTTGGTGACTATTTGTTTCTGAGCATATACATCTACCATTGTAGCTGGCTAGACCCTATTACAGATATAGGCTCAACCCACAGAAACCATCTGCTTATGCTGTAACTACACCCTTGTGAAAATTAATTGAAACAAAATAAATAATTCCGTTATTATTTACTTCTTTTCATATTTCCCCAATGAAACATGCCCCAGTGCACATGTTAGTACTTCGTATGTCCATTCCTCGAAATCGTTTTTTGCAGATTGACCACAGATTCTCGATTGAATTTAAATCAGGAGAGTTTCCGGGCCAGTCTATAGTACTTTGATTTGCTCACTAGTAAGGTTTGCCAGTGTGTTTGTATACCTTTACAATTTTCGTACTCTTCCTTGGAGTGACGTCCATCACAGACAATGGCCGTAGGACAACTAATCAACAGTCGAGAAAATAGTGTCTGGGCGTGATAAAAATCTAATGCAACCACGAATGACGTAATATTTTTCAAGGCCAAACAAATTTCATCATACACCCCGAAAATGGATTCATATTACTGCACACAACTACAAATGACCTAATCTGAGAAAAAAAAAATAGAAATCGAGTTCACCCTGTCACATCAGTGGGTCTAAAACTGACCGTATGGTGAAAGAAAGGAAACTAAACTATTTGTTTCAATTTAGTTGCACAAGGGTATATACTATCGGAAAATATGAATTTGGAAATTGATGTCTGTGAACGTTTATGGAAAACGATGATACTAAAAAGATAAACGAAACAAATGGATATTTCAGATCTTTTCACCATAGATGATGTGATTTTTTAAAAATGTTTCATATGACCACTAAAGGGTCTAATAACGGGTTATATATTTAACCCTTTAAAATCTCGACATACACTGCCTGATATGTAAAAAGGAATAATTTTGTCTCAAACGAGATCTTGCCTTGAAAGCTTTTGAAACAGGTTTCCTCGCAAAATATCTCTAGTTGTCGAAATAATATATCGGCGTGGAGAAATCTTTCGTTCTCTTCTATAGATTTTGGTCGTCATGGAGACGTTGATGACTCTTGCTGCTCGACAAATCTTTTTGTGTCGAGGGAGAAAGGAATAATGATATCATTCTCCTTTCTGCCTAAAGGCCCCGGTCGCGGGAAAAAAAATTGTTGTAAATGTGCGAACTCGCTCTTTTATGAGCATCTCCAAGGCGTGACTTAAACAAATCAATTTGTACACGCACCAGAGAACCCTCTATGGGCAAAAATAATCTGATCAGTTACCTTTTTTCTTTTTTTTTCCAGTAGTATTTAAAAAATTCATTACTAAAGCAGACGATAATACACATCAGCGATAAAAAAAAATCATTAAATTGGCAGACAACAACACATCGTTTGACATTTGCATATATTTCTTTTTAAATTCTACAATAAAATACATTGTATCAAAAAATAAGTGTACATACAAAAAATTAATAAAATATTAGGTTGTCCCAAAAGTTCGTAAACACTTGCGAAAAATTGAATTTTTATGCAACACAATCCAGCACAATTGAGACAAGCGATGGGTTCAGAAAGGGCAAGAGACACCGTCGGTTCCAAAACAAGATCGATTCGGCAAGAAAGTCATGTTGTGCGTTTGGTGGAACTTTGAAGGAATCGTGCATTTTGAGTTGGTTCCGAATGGTCGTGCCATCAGTGCCGAACTTTACTGTCAGCAACTGGAGCGGGTCTACGAAAAGTTGAAGCAAAAGTACCCGGCTCTGATCAACCGAAAGCGCTCTTTGATGCAGCAGGACAATGCCAAGCCACACACCGCCAGGAAGACCAAAGACAAGTTTGAAGAGCTGGACGGCGTTGAGGTTCTGCCACATCCAGCCTACAGTTCTGATTGTGCTCCATCAGATTACGGCCTTTTCCGCTCGATGCAACACTTTCTGAAGGGCCGCCGATTCGACTCGTTTGATGAAGTCGAGGAAGCGTTTCAAGAATTCTTTGATTTGAAGCCGGCTGAATGGTACTTTCACCAGATCCGAAAGCTTGCAGATCGATGGCAGAAAGTCTTGGAAAATGATTGTCTTTATTTTGAGGAATAATTTTTGTTGTTTTTGTTATTACTTGGCGAGTAAAATTTCAATTTTTTGCAAGTGTTTACGAACATTTGGGACAACCTAATATGTTTTTATTATTTTAATTTATAACAATACTGATTGGATCTAAGTTACACTTTCTGGGAGATAATGCAAAATATGGCGTGGTCACTTTTTAAACAAAGCCAGGACACTCAAACCACGAGCCACGATGACTTGCCACTTACGTGTTAACACAACCAATAACACCTTTGGGATAGTTCCGTCTACCCAATTTCAGTTGAAAAGCTTGAAACACTCCATGTTATGGCTTTGACGTCTTGTGAGCTGTGATTGTCTCCCTTTGCCGACAACATCAAGAAGTCACCGCCCTGAAAAATCAACCATAGAGAGATTCCACCATTCTGAGATTGCATTAACATTTCCAACAAGTTGGTAAATATTTTAAGAAAATTCAATATAAAAAAGATGTTTTCATTTTTTGGCCTACAATATCTGATGGTAAGCTTTCAGAGTATTACTGAAAGGAGTCATTAATGTATGTAATATATTATTTCACTTTTATTAACAAAATAATTACTCCTAGATAACGTATAAAAGATTTTATGAACATTTAACAGTAAAATCGGTAAGATTCAGACTAACTAGAAAAGCTAATGAATCAATGATATTTTCTACCAGTAACAGTGAAAATGTCACGGTTTTGCTATTCCAATTTCTAATTAATCCTAATTCTTAAGTTAATGATCGAATAAGCCACTTACGAGTTCCACAACTACAAAATACCCGTGGAAGTTCCCCTGTTGTATTGGAACTTAACAAAAAAACTGCAATAAGAATGATAAGTATGCATGTAAGATATTATTCGAAGAAGTAAGTACACATAAAAAGATATGAAATTGTAAGGTCTTTCTATTTCATTGAATCAAACTAAAACTGACCGTATGGTGAAAGAAAGAAAACTAAACTATTTGTTTCAATTTAGTTGCACAAGGGTGTATAATATCGGAAAATATAAAATTTGAAATTGATGCCTGCAAACGTTTACGGAACGATAATACTAACAAGATAAACGAAACGAAAAGGATATTTCAGATCTTTTCATCAGACTACAGACACATTGTCGTGTTATCTTCTCTTCTATATTTCCCTTTTTTTTCTTTTTTTTTTAATTTCTTTCTTTTTTCACTGGAACCAAACAGTGTCTCTCCTTACACAGAAATGATCTTGTAACCTCAGCTACAGGCTAATTAGTAGGACTTGCATCAGTACATTATTGTTATTTCCGGAAAACTCTTGCAATCTAAAAATATTTTCTGGCTTTAAATGACTTGTAAAAGGCTGATTAGCGAAAAATTATTAATCAATAAGTTCCACGAGTAAAACAAAAGCGAAATTGATTTAGGAAAATTTAAAATAAATGCATACAAATAAATTTTTAAAATAAAATGATTTTAAATGACGCAGAAGTGAACTGTTTCATGAAATCAACTGACTTTTGCTATATTTTTTATTGGCTCTTTCTACGGTGTAGGTTTCTATTCAAACTTATTCGCCCTGAAGAAATAAACTGTTACAAAGCGTAATATATATGTGATATACATCGTTATTGGCAAATTACATCAAAAAGAAGAAATTGCACGGCGTTTTTTACTGTTTTTATTCCTATTGGCAGTTAATGTTGAAAATGATCTTCAACCTGTATCTAACTGGGATAAATTTTATCTTAATTTTAATAGAAATATTATCTTAAATTTAATGGAAATAGTGTTTCTATTTTAATAGTAATATTATCTTAACTTTGATGGCAATATTATCTTAATTTTAATAGAAATATTATCTTCATGTTAAAAATATTACCTTATTTTTTAATAAAAAAAATATTATCATGTTAATTCAAATATTGTCTTAATTTTAATAGAAAATATTGTCTTAATTTAAATAAAAATATTATCTTCATGTTAATAGAAATATTGTCTTAATTTTAACAAAAATATTATTTTCATGTTAATACAAATATTGTCTTAATTTTAATAAAATATATCTTAATTTTAACACAAATATTGTCTTAATTTTAATAGAAATATTGTCTTGATTTTAATACAAATATTATTTTCATGCTAATAAAAATATAGTTTTAATTTTATTAGAAATATTATCTTAATTTTAATGCAAATATTGTCTTCATGTTAATAGAAATAGTGTTTTAATTTTAATAGAAATACTGTTTTAATTTTAATAGAAATACTATTTTAACTCAAATATTATCTTAATTTTATTAGAAATAATATCCCCATGTTAATAGAAATATTATCTTAATCTTATTAAAAATATCTAACCTTAACACAAATATTGTCTTAATTTTAATAGAAATATTGTCTTGATTTTAATACAAATATTTTCTTGATGTTAATAAAATATTGTCTTAATTTTAATAGAAATAGTATCTTAATTTTAATTCAAACATTGTCATAATTTCATTAGAAATATTATCTTAATTTTAATACAAATATTATCTTCATGTTAATAGAAATATTGTTAATTTTAATAGAAATATTATCTTAATTTTAATTCAAATATTGTCTTAATTTTATTAGAAATATTATCTCCATGTTAATAGAAATATTATCTTAATTTTAATAGAAATATCGTCTTAATAATAACAGAAATATTATCTTAATTTTAATAGAAATATTATCTTAATTTTAATAGCTTCAAAACGAAACTGACCCCCCCCCCACACACACACACAATAATCACGCACTATAGGCTAAATGTTTCCGGTCGATTCTGCATTTCTTTAAATGAAGTATCTTTGCATTTTTATATTCTTACTTTTTTTTAATAAAATATTAAATTTCAGTAACTGTGTTTATTTTTATTTTTCTTCAAGCTTTGTCTGCAATACATTCTGCGAAAATAGAAATATTTTGTATAAAACATTGTATTGTGTTTTCCCATTAAATTCTCAGTGGACATTTTGATATTACAAAAAGGTACCTCCACAGATTCGCTAAAAATGAGCATACGATAATGAAAATGTTTCCCAAACATAAATAAAAACAGTTTTATCGTCAGAATCGTCATATTTTCAATAAGAGGAAATACTAAGGAATTTTCTAATTATTAAATTATCTTTTTATCCTTTTTAGAATATTTGATATTTTTGTCTTTTTCGTCAGCGGTGGGAGAACAAAGATTTGTATAGGATTTTTCTTGAAATGCTGCAAGCGAAATTATAGCGAATTTTAAACGATTTCAGTGGGGGCTGAATTCGAATATTCTAGTCATTTTTCTCGGTTAGTTCTAGTTTTCTTGCTTCAGATGATCAGGGAAATTGCTTATTTTAAGTCATTTGTGTGAAAAGCGAAGAATGAGCAGCTAGGTAAATGCAAATCAAATAAAGTTTCAAATATGACGTAAGAAGAAAAACAAATCAAAACACAGGTTCTATTAAATATTAATTTAGAAATTTAAAATAACAATTATGATAGGAAAAAAACCTTCACTTCTTTTATTTTCGCGAATGGTTCACATTTTTATCTCTCTTCAATCTCCAACAGTAATCTGCCATCACTATTTTATCCCATATCCCTTGATATCTGTCCTCCATGACTTTTGTGTCCTGATGACAACGTTCTTTTTTACCATTGCTTATATCGCCATATTTTTCTGGAAACATGCCCAAATGACTTATGCAAGAAATGTAGCTTGTTACCCATGCTAGTTTCCAGTGGGGTGCTAACATCCTGTCAACTAATTCCCTACCGTCGAGTTTTTTCCCTACACCAGAAAATGTAATCCAGTCATTTGTTTCAGTAAGACTTAGTTGACGAAAGTGTTATCCTTGATGAGTTTTCAAATGCCAGGTCAATCAAAAATACCTATTTTTTTTTCTCTGCTGAAATCAGAAAATGCATTGCAAATGTACTGACAACATTAGCCTCCCTTGTCAAGCACTTTCACAGATTGTTTCATGAGTCCTCATTTGACATGGTGACGAGGGAAGATGATTTTGTTTCTGAGGACGAACGAATCCGTTATCGCATTTTTTTCCGATTCTCATTTCTACTCAGACCGACCCATCCTTTCTATCTCAGTGTTGTGTCCTGGGTAAGACGATAAACTACGTCCAGCAGCAATGCCTCTGAGCAGCAAGTTTTGAGGAGCGTGAAACCACCTCTTAATTGCTGGTGTTCCCAGGTCCACCCTGACCCGAGGTTGTAGTATCTGTTAGAGTCCCAGCTATGGGCAAATAGTTAATCCCTAAACTTGGTTCAAAACACCATGGAAATGTAAAAATAGGTATTAATAACTGCAATATATTTTTGTAAAGAAATATTACCAGCAATATATTTTTGGAGAAAAAAAATATTACCAGCAATGCATTATTACCAGAAATACATTTTTTGAATTATGTATTACCAGCAATACATTTTTGAAGAAAATATTACCAACAATACATTATTACCAGAAATACATTTTTTGAAAAATGTATTACCAGCAATACATTTTTGGAGAAAAAAATTATTACCAGCAATGCATTATTACCAGAAATACATTTTTTAAAATCTGTTACTAGCAATACATTTTTGGAGAAAAAAATATTACCAACAATACAAAACTTGTCGGCATTAAATAACCAATTGAGTTTGATATGCCGTAAAACAAACCAAACCAAATCAATATATACTGAGATAGATAGATAGATAGATAGATAGATAGATAGATAGATAGATAGAAAGAAAATATGACCCGCAATAAAAATCTTGTCGGCATTAAATAACCCATTGAGGTTGATATGCCGTAAAAGAAACCAAACCAATATATACTGAGGTAGATAGATAGATAGATAGATAGATAGATAGATAGATAGATAGATAGATAGATAGATATAAAATATGACCCGCAATAAAAAATCTTGTCGGCATTAAATAACCCATTGCGGTTGATATGCCGTAAATATATACTGAGATAGATAGATAGATAGATAGATAGATAGATAGATAGATAGATAGATAGATAGTAAAATATGACCCGCAATAAAAATCTTGTCGGCATCAAATAACCAATTTAGGTTGATATGCCGTAAAACAAACCAAACCAAATCTATCTCAGTGTTGATCTATGACTCGACTATCACATAAACAAATGAAGCGGGTTAATTTTCTGTCGAAAGTAAAAGTTTAACCATTTTCGTTTCAACACAGATCACCCGGTTATGATGAAAGTAATTTATTCTTTCCATGACATCCTTGATGGTTTCTTGCTTTTCTTTCAGCGTTGTACAGTGTCCAGTTGGTATCGATGCGTATACATTGGTGTTCTGCAGCAAAACAGATTTTAAACCACGCTTTCAGCAATCAATGAATAGTCTCCATGACTTTATAACCATAGTCCTGAATACCAAGTTGCGGTTAAAATCCTTCAGCATCATGAGAATATGCAAGTTCGTTGGTTTGATTGAATTGCATCTTTATTGCGATAAAATGTAACTTTTGTTACATCCTTAACGCTTTGAACCCTAACCACCGGTTGAACGGTGGTAGAGAAAAATGATGTAATGCCCAGCCACCGGTTGAACGGTGCTAGAGAAAAATGATGTAATGCCCAGCCACCGGTTGAACGGTGGTAGAGAAAATGAAAAATTGAACGGTGGTAGAAAAATGATAATGCCCAGCCACCGGTTGAACGGTGGTAGAAAAAATGATGTGCCCAGCCACCGGTTGAACGGTGGTAGAAAACCGGTTGAATGAAAAATGATGTAATGTCCAGCCACCGGTTGAACGGTGGTAGAGAAAATGATGAAAACGGTGGTAGAGAAAAATGATGTAATTCCCAGCCACCGATTGAAAATGACTTAATGTCCAGTTGAACGGTGAGTAAACACTTGTAACTATTTTTATATCTACCGTGAAACATTACATAGCAATTATTTGCGAATTTTGACTCTGGAGCTCAGACAGAAGGGTTAAAATTGTTCAGGAACGCAGGGTTCAAAGGATTAAGATTTTTCTCCTTCAGCCTTGAAACTAAGAGTTCAACCGATTCTTTTAATAAACTCTTCTAGAAAAAACAACGTCCATTTAGATGATAATTCCTCAAAATCACTGTCATTGTCATTCTCGTCCATGTCAACAAAACCATTCGCACGATCACGATCCGATTCTTCGGTGTCATTGGACGTGAAACCTCTGAAGACAGGAATCGCAATTTTGTAGGAATATTCTACAGCTCTGATAGCTGTATTGAGAGAAGCATAGTTCACAGACTTTCGTTTCTACTTGTTGAGACCAGCAATGTCAATTATATTGATTTTCTAAGCCTAGCTTAGATGTAGCACAAGGCCGAAAACATGGGACACCCAGTGAGAATCGAACTCACTGTTCAGTCGTAACTGCTTTAGCGAGACAAGCTTTGCTAATCATTACACAATGTCGAGGTGCCTAAAATGATTTTCAAAGGGTAGCTTAGATGTGTCACGCGGCCGAAAGTGTGGAGCACACAGTGGAGATCGAACTCATTTTTCAGCCGTAATAGATCTAGCGAGGCAGGCTTGCGAACCATTACACCACATCGAAGTGCTCATTCTAAATGAGCTTAGATGTGGCACAAGGCCAAAAGTATGGAGAACCCAGTGAGAATCGAAATCACTATTCAGTTGTAATTACTTTAGCGAGACAAGTTTGCTAACATTACACCACGTCGAGGTACCCAGATTTTCTAAGCGTCGCTTAGATGTGGCACAAGGCCGAAAGTATGAAGGATCGAACTTACTTTTCAGTTATAACTGATCTAGTGAGACAAGCTTGCTAACCATTACATTATACCGAGGTGCCCTTCAGCAATGTCAGTTAAGCAGAAGTGATAGTCTTTGGTGTGATTTTTCTGCTTGCGCCAAAACATCGGAATGCCAAACTTAAGTGAAGTCCGAGTACTCCTAGTCCGCTCGCGTAAGTGATCCTGACGTGTTTTTCAGGCAATATGTGGTGCCCTGGACGTGTCTGGATCACTCGGCTTCACTTTAAACTAAGCATGATAAGCATTTTTGACAAAATCATTCATCGGTTTTCTGTTATCCCTTGTTGTAAACTTGCTATATATATAACGGAAGAAATCGCAGTTGTCTTGTCCGTCCTCGGCTTGAAGTCATGACCTTGGTAGTAAGGTTTAGAAATGAAAGAGTGTAATTTGGATACAAAGTAAAAGAAACACTTCATTTTTGTACGCAATTTCTACTTAACACTACACATTACATGTGAACTAAATTCAATAAACTCATATAAAATACCAAACTAATCTTATATAATCACAATTATGAGGTATTTCTTTTTTTAATTGGGATCACCTCAAGTAAGGCAGTGCAGCCACTAACACGCAAGGGGTTACAGGGCGTGGGGGAATTACGAACAGAAATATTAGTAATGAGTAGAAAGACAAAAGATGAGTCACAAGGACAGTAGATAGCCATTGACATTACATTTAAATATTTGGAGATTAAAAGTAGTTGGAAGAATTGAACCGGAAGAGAGTTCCACAGTCGACAAGTGCGAGAAAATAATTTACGGCTATGTCTAGCCAGCTCAACTGTAAATGGATTAGATTTTGATGCCAGTCTAGTATTGCGATTAAATTCATACAGTCTATGTACAACAGTGAAGAACTCACCCGAACAATTACCATGAAAGTTTTTATAAAAAATAAGTTACCAAAAGGCCGTGAGCAGTTGACAGAAGCCGAGCCACGAGATCAGGACCAATGATACTGCTGATTCTACTTTGGATTTTATCAAGGAGCTCCATGTAAATAGCAAGTGCGCCGGACAATATGTGGCAGCAATATTCCAAGCATGGACAAATAGTAGACATGTAGGTATGCAAAATATATTCGGAGAGAAAAATTGTCTCGCACGGTACAGTGAACCGACTTTCTTAGCAGATGGCCTAGCAATGGATTCAGTGTAGTCTTTACATTTCATATCAGCTGAGAACATTAGAGAAGGCGTAATGAGCCACTTCCCTGGAGGATAGCATCAGCCATACTGACAAAAGGCAGAGAGGGGTCTCTCAGATGATTAATGAAGGGAAGTCTTGTTTTTTTTTGGGGGGGGGTAAAATTGACAAGTCATCTTTAGCATCAGTTAACGACGGTTTTGAGTTCGTTTTGAACGGATAAGCCTTACTATCGAGACAGGCATAAAGGGCAGGGTCGTCAGTGTAGATGACAAGTTGAGAATTGATGTCATCGGGAAAATCGTTAATAAAGATTAAGAACAGCGTAGGACCAACGATGGAGCCCTGTGGGATACCCGCGTTATTATGAAAGGATGTAGATGTGTGGCCGTTCGGGACAACTTTCATTTCACGATTAGATAGAAACGATTGTATCACCTCAAAAATGTGGCCGGAGATACCGTAACTTGTTAGCTTGTGCAGAAGACCTGAATTCTAGGCGTTGTCAAAGGTCTTCGAGGCGTCTAATGCTACAGCACGGGCTTTACCGTTTTTACCTAGAGCATTATAGACTCTTTCCACAAATATCGTTAATACATCAGCAGCTGATCTGGAAAGAAGAAAGGCGTATTGTTTGTCTGAGAGAAGGTCCTGCGATGATGAGCAAATTCAGCATTGATTAGGGCCTCTAAAAGTTTCTCAAAAAGAAGCAGAAGGATAATAGGCCTACAGTTTGCATGGGTCGGACGGTTCAGCAGAGATCTTAAAAACTTGTACAGACGATGACTTCCAGCGGACAGAAAAGCAGGAGGCAGCGAGGCATTTTATTATACAGAACAAGAGCTAGTTTGGGAGCACAGTTCTTAATAGACTCTTACAAGGATACCATCGAGTCCACATGCTTTGTGGGGACCAAGGTTAGAGATGATAGTGTAGACCATTGTTGAAACTTGACTAATGCATGGAATAATAATGCAACACAAAATGTACTTAGAACAAAATGTATTAAAACAAGAAAGTGTACACATTATTTACATATAGTCTTTTGTATATTCCTGGTAAAACCGTTCCTGGAGAATGTGTTGACTGAGTCGCCGTCGGTTAGAGTCTCTGGTTGAATCTCTTGATTCCTCCCTCTCTTCCCCGTACCAACAATATTTATATGGTCGGTACTCCACTATGCAAATTAGGTGGATCCTACCACAACAACCATGGAAGGATACATGCATATCACTCGACAGACAATCAGTTCTAAGCGGGAAGTTAGACAGCGATACTCCAGATTAGTCAAGAGTAGATTTTAGGGAGAATTTACAGGCAAAGCATTCAGCTTTATCAGCAGAGGATAATAACACTTCAAATCGATTCATTTAATACCCTATTACAGAGACGCCAATAATCTCGAGAGTCAAATGTTTTGAAGCTATGCGGTATGTGCCAAAATACATGAATACATGCAAATAGATTGATAAAACTCTGAATAATTTGATTATGATTAGCATTTTAAAAATTGAAAACCGACTTAAACTGAGTTATCTATACAGTAGATATTCTGCTCTTGACTAGTATTTCATAGCCATACAAACAAAATCGGACGAGTGATTAATGTAAACAATACGTGATGCCACTATGTGAGGGCATGGTGAAGGTGTTATCTTATTTGAATACTTTTTTTTTCTTAGAAATTTCTTACTAATAATAGGGAGCGTGTTCCAAACCGCAGCGTCTTTTAAGTCTAAAAATACGGCAACTTACTTAATATGTTTTCTTTTTTTTTTTACAATGATGTTCGTTCTATACAGGTTCCACTTGAGACAGAGGTTTACAGATAAGAGGCATGGGAATATTTAGAGAAGTCTTGAACAGGCCAAGATTGTAGTGGTCCGGAAAACATCCTCTTCTGAGTCTTGAAAACTTTAAGAAAATTAATTCCTTTTAATAATATGTGGAAATAACCACTCTTTGCCTTCGTTTAAACAAGAGTGTAGAAAACAAATTCTACTAATAAACGGGATCAGGTTACACAAAGCAACGGTTCGTGTGAAGAATCAGCTCGAGTGGAACTTACATCCCGCCAATGGGGTATGAAGAGAATGAGAAGTGGTTTGATACAATGGGCGCAGCATGGCGGGTTCTAGCCGTGCTGTATCTGTTAATGTGAATTGATGTCAGACCGGAAGAAAGGAGAATCGATAGAATACCAAATGTTGCTTAGAGCTAGCAATGTTGTTAGTTACTTATAAAAATGGTCAGATTATGGTAAAATCCAATGAATGGATTTAGTTTTTTATAGTATCATCATTCATTATTGTGTGACGGTTACACACCTGGCCCAGGGTCGGATCCTTTGGTTACGGCGCCAACGGTGACGTCGCTCCTCCTGGTCGCTCCTCCTGGGTCCAAGCGTGCCGCTCCAACCCCTTGGTCAGATGATCACCAGCCTCGCCTTTCCCGACTCGCTTCCAATACCTGGTCACTAAAGCAACTGTACCGATCTCCGGTCTGTCTACCCACGCTGTGTTTAGATCTTAGACAGACGGGACCAGCAGGGATTGGGGCCGATACAAGTTGAGTCCGACGGGGTGGCAAAACACAAATAAAGAGAAAATAAACTCACGAGACAAAAAATTACTGATAAAAAAGGGCGACAACCTTTTATATCTAATGTCCGTTACATAAAGAAAAATTGTTCTTATTTCCCGACCCGCTCTGTGGACTATGGCACCAAGCTTCTATCACTCAACCTAAAGATTTCGAATTGCCTACTCTTTAGAATTGTGTATGTCGGAGTGTGGTTTGGTTCGACACTGGGGCTAATTTCTATCGATCATTCGCAGTTGATTCTTCTCTTCGACTTGAGTTGTATTTCTTCTTCTTCGTCGACTTAGGCTGGAAGTTCTCTTGTCTTCGACTTGGGCTGGAAGGATCTCTTGTCTGAGGATTCTCTTGCCCGCAAAGGGGCGAGTGAATCGGGCCTGATGGCCGCGTTCAGGCTCTATCCCTGCCCGCGGTCCAGCTGCAACTCTCAACTCCAACTCAACTGATTTCTGTCGACTGGGGTCCTGCTTTTATTGACGCCGCAGCAAACCGGGGTGGGTCTGTCGGCGTCAGGGTTTTCTCGATAATTCCAAAAGTCGCATTATTTTTGATTTCTCCATTATCGCTATTGTTTTCACCCCTACTTCCTCATAGTGCTTTTGGTGGGGAGGCGCATATCCATCTCTCTCGGTCTCTCGTATGTCAGGTGACCGCTTTCGACTAATGAGATTCTGATCGAGCATTTCTTTCTTTTCTTTTCCGCAGCCACGTGACCGTTTTCGGCTAATGGGATTCTGGTTGAGCATTTCTTTCTTTTCTTTTCTGCAGCCACGTGACCGTTTTCGGCTAATGAGATCCTGATTGGGCGTTTCCTGCAATCAATCGGGGCGGGCTTATATCGTTCTTGTTCTAAAAAACAAAATCTAATTTTTTGTTTTTTTTTTTTCGCACGTACGAAAAATGACCATCTTGGCCTTCTCTCACCTGGACTTTGTCAAACAGCCCGCCGCTAATTAGACTTGACTTCAGAAAGGATCTTTTCCGCCTTCTTGGCGCCCTCTGTGAGCCAAAAGCAATTGTCCCTCTTTTTACCTCTTTGTTTTTCCTGATAGTCAAAAAATCTTAATTATCTACATTGAAAATGTCTCCACTTTATTATCGTGGGTGTCTAATTCTTAACAGGTCAGGATCTGTATATAGTTCCACCGGTCACTCCCCTCAACCCAAAAACACTTTTCTCTGATTAAGATTTCGTTCTTATTGTTCTGAAAAAAAAGAATTTCCCTTTCTCCAATTTGACAATGAGTCTTTCCATGCAAAAGTAGGCTAGGTGCTTTGACCGATATCTGGCTTCCATCAAGCGGCCCGTTTTGATATCATGTCTTTTTTCCCTTTCTTTCTTCTTATTATTTCTAATTCTATTCTTCCAATTGTCTTTAAAAAATTCGGTCAACATGCTAGCTAAGATATCTTTCTGACTCCTACCTCCACCACTGACTGGGTCATGCATCATCCAACCCTCTTTCTTTCTTTTCTTTCCTCTTCTTCCCTTAGGATCGTCTAAGTACAATCTTAGTGAATTATTTTCAACTCAATTATTTTCCGTTTTAAAAAAAAAATCAACAACCTGTTTAGTAACCCGAGTAAGAAAAAAAATTAAATCATATTTCTATGAATATTTCTAATAATGCAAGGTGCCACAATTGCGACATCTTTTCATTAATAAAGGAAATTTTTTTTTTGCTTATCTGAAAACTGTAAAGCTGGACAGAGAAATGCGAGACAGCAGGATTTTTTGGTAACAAAGCAAAGAATACTGAGCTGTTACCTGACATCTGTTCTTCTTTACGGCAGCGAATGTTGAACGATTTCTTCAAAAATGAAGAAGAGACTCGAGGAAACAGAGGTATGGTTCTACAGAAGGATGCTAACGATTTCATCGGCTGAGCGTGTGAGGAACGATGAGGTTTTGGAGAGGATGCAAACAAAGAGGAGGCTTCTACTTAAGATCAGGAAGAGGCAGATGAAGTCTCTGGGACACATAATGAGGAAGGAGAGCCTGGAGAATGATACTCACGGGTCGAATAGAAGGAAAGAGAGACAAGGGAAAACAACGCCTGACATACTTGGCGGAGTTAAGCAAGTGGATGATAGAATGTGGTCTGGGGGAGGAAATAGAGGGGGGCAACTTGTTGAGAGCTGCAAGAGATAAAGGGAGGTGGAGAGCCATGATCGCCTACGTCTTGAGAGGACATGACACATAAAAAGAAAAAATGAGAACTTTTGCCAAAATGAGACATTTTCGTACGGAAAAAACGATATCCAATATGAGAAAGTTGACGTCATTTTTTGGATTTGGTGCCTTCAAACTATTCAAGAAAGAGTGCTTTTTGGATATGGGATTTTTGGATTTGGTGCCTTTAAACTGTTCAAGAAACGGTGCTTCCATTCTTGCGTCAAAATATTTCTTGACAAGTGAAATCTTTGCGCGGTTTTTGTGCTGTTAAAATACATTGTTTTGGAAATTCTTGTAAAAATCAAATAATTACAAAATTTTAATGAACCTTTCAGGAGTTATTCAAAAATGAATTAAATTACTTTAGAATAGTTTCATTTTTGAAAATATCCTTATTTATTTTTTTTTTCTACATCTGTTACCCAGCATTTTTTGAATTTATGAAATTTTGAGAAATTAATTTTTCTACGGTTTGCTGATTCTATTAATTATACGCAGAACACCTTTGAGAATTTAAATCATCATTTTTTTTTTTTTTTTTTTTTTTTTATAAAACTAGATCCCAGTTATGGAAAATCTGATTTAAACCGTAAAAAAAATATTTCGATGAATAATGAATTTTTACAAGAATTATTTTCAATTTTAATGAGAATATTTTATAAAGTTTTTAATTTTTTAAATTCATGTATTACTTTGCACCAGTTAGGTGATATATTTTATTAAGTAAAAGCTATATTTTCTAATCATAAATGGAAAAGCTTACTACAATTCAGCGACAACTAATATCTTAAAAAGTATTGTGAGTAGAAGTGGCCAGTCATTTATGTAAAAGGTGTATGAAATAATCGTTCGTTTTAGCAAGATTTATTGAACATAACGGACAAGTACCTCCTGTTAAGCTTTTCAGAGGAGCATCTCTTTTAGAATAAATCTTTTGATGTCAGGTAGAGACTTTTAAAGATACGAACGAAATGTCCTTTATGAATCTGACATCAAATGATTTATTCGACACCTGGAGAAACACCGGAGGCTTATCTGACATATCTTCAGCGTTCTACTTTAGTATATGCATATTTCATATATATATATATATATATATATATATATATATATATATATATATATATATATACCATAAGAAAGCGATAAAGTAGTAAAAGGAAAGAGCGTTGTAAAATTTCAATTACAGGGCCTACAATTTGACATATTAACCCCATCTTTTTGCACACGTACATATCCGCTACTGTCAGTTTCCTGGCCTCTGGGCGCAAGGGGGAATATATATACGAAAGATGTTACAAAATTAATTAGAGCGGTCAGTATAGTGGGGCCGAAAATGGTTGCAATATGCTTGAAGCAGAAGTTTTTTTCATATTTCTTTCTACCAGTCAATTCCATTAATGGCCAATTCTGCTATAGAAGCAGTGATTGGGGTTTACTGTTTCTTATAAAATTACTGTTCCTCACAGGCATAGATATTTCACTAGGAACTTGTTCCTGTATCCAACAAACATAAACTCATATATATATCTGCGTGTGTGTGTGTTTATGAGAAAAATATAATTTCATATTTTGTTATGTTCATGAATTATAGTGATCAATATCGGAGATAGAGGATAGTGGGCATTGAAGTCAAAACCCTGAGGCGACAGCATGTTTAATGCTTAAACGCAACCGTCTGGTCAAATATATAAACGTTTAAAACCAATCGTCAGGATATATATATATATATATATATATATATATACACGCACGCACACATATATATATATACATATATATATATATATATATATATATATATATATATATATATATATACATACAAAGGTGTCCATGAAATTGTGTTCACTTTAAACAAATTATAACTTTATTTGTATTTGCGATAGAAATAATTTGTAAAAAGGATTTTAAAGAAGTAAATCTATATTTTTAAAGATTTTATTGAAATTTTATTTAAGTTTCCACATGTCCTCCATCATTAGCAATAGAAAGGGTAATACGATTTTGCAGTTCACGGAAAACATTTGCCAGCTGATTTACAGTAATGCCTGAAATCATATTAGTTATTTTAGCTATACTTAAAACTAGGTACATGAAACTTTATAACACTTTTAACAGATTATTTCTATCGCAAATACAAATAAAGTTATAATTTTTGAAGGTGCACACGAATTTTATGGACACCTATATATATATATATATATATATATATATATATATATATATATATATATATAAATATAGATAACTAGACTCGTTTTGAAAAACCCTCGAATTTTTCGATTTGCTAATCAAATTAATCTCGAGGGAAAAAAGGTTTTAAAAAAGAAAGAGCTACAAACATGGACTTCTGCCGACAAAAAAAATCGCACAGATGCAGGTCTGAAGCCCAAAGAAAAAAAACCCGATACGAGTAACAACTAACAAAAAGAGCTCAATACAACCGTAGAGCAGACCTAGATACACCTAGTGAGCCAGACAAACCTACCTAGGTTTCACCTAAACGGATCGTCAGGGAAAGTTTGGCCAAACTTTCCCTGACGATCCGTTTAGGTGAAACCTTGGTAGGTTTGTCTGGCTCACTAGGTGTATCTATATATATATATATATATATATATATATATATATAATAGAAAATGTTAAACCGTATGGAATTTCCAAGAGGATATAGATCCATGGAGAACTCTATGTCAAGAGACAGAGCAAAATTATTAATTAATGAATATCAAACACTTAAAATCCCATATTTTTATAGCTTTCATGAAATATAAAGTATTACCTATGCCATTTTAAGTGAATAATATTCATTAACATTGAAAATAAATTAATAAGTTCTCAATCGACTTATACTTCGACCGATTTCAAAGTTTTGAAGAGACGCTACTCATCAGGGTCAGAGTTTTAGAAAAATCTATTAAGATATATTTATATTCTATATACGAAACTCTCATCATAGACTTTACACTGTTTTTTTAAGACATTTTTATACATTCTTTTTATAAATACAAATATTTAAGTAAATTCTCTGTTTTATAATAAACAGTATTAATAACTTTTACCGGCCTGAATGTCCGAGAAATTTTCATAGAAAACATTCGCCCTCCGACAGGAATCGAACCTGTATCCTATATAGACTTTACACTATAGCCTGACGTACCTTAACAGATTGGGACACAAAGGAAATTTCGGCTAGCAAGGTCGATTTTACGATCTTTAAACTACAATCTTCCATGAATCTCTCACGTACATTCATATCTGCTCAATGCGTATCCAAATGTAAACAAATGACGTCACACATTATGAAATGGACAAAGTCCGACAATTATTTTAAGACATTTTTATGTTTATACATTCTTTTTATCGATACAAATATTTAAGTAAATGCTCTGTTTATAATAAACAGTATTAATAACATTTACCGGCCAGAATGTCGGGGTCGAATATTTTCTATGAAAATTTCTCGGATATTCAGGCCGGTAAATGTTGTTTAATAGTGTTTATTATAAACAGATCATTTACTTAAATAGTTTTATCTATAAAAAGAATGTATAAACATAAAAATTTCTTAAAATAATTGTCGGACTTTGTCCATTTCATAACTTTACACTATACTAGATTCGGTTAAGAGCGTGACAATATTTAAATAGTCAGAAACACTTGCATTCAAGTTAAAATGTTAACGTTCTTAATATATATATTTTTAATTATAAAATATATTTTGTTAAAACAAGTATTATGAAATAAAATAGACTAAAAAATTTACCAACAATCATAATTTAGAAAACTGGACACACTTCAACTTTTTGAATATTCAAATTTACCGATTAGTGAATTGTTTATTTAAATTACTATTTATATGTTTAGTTTATTTTGTTAATTTATTTTCTATTATTGACGCCGGACAAATATGAAACTGTTAAAGTATAGTCTAGTAGACTATTATTTTTTAGAGAATTGCATTTCGCCTCTGACTTCCTAATTTTGACCTTTGAGGCCAGATATAGGAAAACAGCGGAAGTCATTTTTGATTGGCTAAAGCTAGCGTGTGAATGAGAGATATAGAAAGGAATTTCAGGAGTCGGGTCTTACACGCCGTACAATATATATATATATATATATATATATATATATATATATATATATATATATAAGAATCCAGTTTTCAGTTCGCCTAGAACTATAAGCAAATCACAAGGCCAAACGGAATTTAGCTTCAGAAAGAAATATTTACGCATGCTCAAGAGTAAGAAATCCTAAGTTTAAAATGTTAGCGATAATTTCTACAATACTAAATAAATACTGTGAGGATTTCAACAGGCTAACTTGTGTTGCAAAAATATTATAGTTATTTTGAATATCATATACATTCAAGACATAACCGATCATGACTTTTCAGCTTCCTTTTTGATATCTGTGTGACTATTTTTTTTTTAAATTTGTATTTTCCTCTGACTTACTCATTTTGACCTTTGAGGTCAGACACAGGAAAACAAAGGAAGTCGTTTTTGATTGGTTAAAACTAGCGTGGGAATGTCAGAAAGATAGAAAAAAATTTCAGGGTGTGAAGTTTTCATACACAGTAGACGTGGTTATTTCGTGTCTCGAAACTTTCTGCCCAGTGGAGGTGATAGAGCGACCCCACTGGCTAGTTAGAAATGTACACGTCGACGTGTTTAACAAAATAGATGAGTTTAAAATCCATTTTGTTGATGTCTTTTCATCTCCGGACTCAAAGACATTTTGACGCCCTGCCCGGAGAAGACAGCCGAGAAAGAAGTATCCAGCTTTGTTGTGGAATTAACCCAGTCAACTAAAAGCCTCCCCCAAAACGAGGGGAGGTATACAAGAAAACCTTTCCTGTAATAAAATTAAATTTTGAGGATATTTAATCAATCCATATATATATATATATATATATATATATATATATTATAAATTGATTTATTTAAAATATGGCTTTATTCGCTACACAGTTCTAACCATGTTTCAAAAATGGAAGCTAAAAGCTACGAATTTAATTTTGTAATTAAATTAAAGACATTAGTTCCATTTCATCCTCAAGCGAATTTTGGAGTAACTTTTAAAATTACTGGGTTTAAAGACACAGCTAAAATCATAATTCATGTTTCCAAGGTTACAGATAAATCTATTTTAACTGGACATTATGTCTGTATTATTGTATCCGTTATTAGTTACGTTTTGGTAGGGGGTAGGGATGTATTTTTTCAATGAAATCTGACATCCGTTGAATGCATGTCGTCTGGATTTTTTTTAAATTTATTGTTAACGCAAAAAATTCTTACGGCATATTTTCTATTTGTAAATTTAAAGATTTTTGGGGTGTTTAGGTTAGAATACGTTTTATTTAACTACGATTTCAAATATTTTAATTTTTAATTTTATTATACTATATTTTTAAGAACAATTAAATGTATCCCTTATAGTATGTAGAATTATTTTTTTTACATCAAGTATAAGTATGTATATTAGGTTACAATTTTTTTTTTGTATTTAAATATTATTTAAGTAAAATTTATGACAATGACGGCAAAAATAATATTAATGCTCTGTAAATTTACATTGAGCACTATTTTGTAAAAATAAAATTATCTATAAGAACACCGGATTATATATCTTACTGTTCTTTATATATATATTATATATATATATATATATATATATATATATATATAACAGATGACGACTTTCAGCAGGCAAGAAAGCAGATGGCAGCGTAGCATACAGTTTAGAAAGAATGGAAGCCTGTTCGGAAGCACACATCTTAACTATTACAATGATAACATCGAATTCACATGCTTTCTGGCGATCTTGATTAGAGTTGAAAGCAGAAAACCTGAAAGAGGTTATATGCATACGACTCAGTTCTAGAAGGGATATTAGGCAGGAATATCCCGGAAGAGTGAAGAGTAGAGTTTGAAGAAAATTTACGGGCAAAGCATTCAGCTTTATCGACCGAAGATATTGATTGAAGAGGGGAAGAGTAGAGACCTTACACTTATTTAATGCCCAATTACAGAGCCGCCAGAGACAAAGTTGTTAGAGACTATGCGGTGCCTCATTCTTTAGACAATCAGGGTCTTTGCTCTTTCGGGAACTCGCTTAAACGAATAAGCGCGCCTTGCGACGAGAGACGTCAAGCTGGTATAGCCAGAAATAGTGGTCCTTGTGTGCTATAGCAGCCGAGCAAGCTGGTGTGACCGATGGAGAGGATTGAGGCTTCACCTGGGGTTTCTAAAAAAGAATGAAAGCGTTCATGCCGGCTGAAGAAGAAGAAGAGAAGAAGCCCCAGTGACGCAATTTTCAAGTGGGAGTTTAAAGGTGTCAGTGTATATACATATATATATATATATATATATATATATATATAGAGAGAGAGAGAGAGGGAGAGAGAGAGAGGGAGAGAGAAATATTGTCTTAAGGTGTGCTATATTTGTGGGATATAGTGCTCAATAACAGAGATAAGAGCGTGTGTAAATATATAAGTGAACATTGAAGTCAACACTTACAGACGACAGTCTTTTTCATGCTAAATGCAATCGTCAGGCCTGACAATTGTGTCTAGCATGAATAGACTGTCGCCTCTAAGTGCTGACTTCAAAGTTCGCTTATATATATATATATATATTTCTGAGATGAGGTATTATGTACATGATTTACATTATTCTAACATCAAACATGGCACATGGAACTAGAACATTCAGTTCGACATTCCCACCACCTGAAGAAAGCCGGAGCGTACAACGGCCGAAACGTTGTGATAAATATGACGACAAAGATGAGGACAATAGTCCGAATAATATAAATATATATATATATATATATATATATATATATATATATATATATATATATATTCAGTTGTATGGATATGAGTTTATGACCCTGGGTTTCACCTGGGTCATAAACTTCATAAATTTCATAAATTTTCACCTGGGTCAAAACTTCATAAATTTCACCCTGGGTTTCACGCTTTTATGATCATCAGACAAACTTGTTTTTTTTAAAATTGGATTTATGCTTGCTTGACTATGTGTGTTGGTGGGGGGAATTTTCATTCTGGGATTGTTTCGGGGTGACACTCTCATACGCATAGACACACTCATAGAGGTGTACGGATTTTAGATCACACAAACGCAGCCATATAAACAATCCGAGGCAGGCGCAGATACATATCCATACGGCCGTACATACATACATACATAGATATGCAATTTTTATTCTATTTTGGTGTCGGGACCGTAGCTTTTATGTGTAGCAATGTGTCCTTTCAACAAGGAGCGGGTAGGAGTGTTTTTGACTTCTTTTCAGACCTGCTGTCAGATAAACGTACACTCCCTCACACACATTTTTCATAATATTGATTGACCTATGCTTTATACGAATAAGAACGGTTTCCTGGTTTTAATTTTATAAACTTCTTCTGTGTACCGTGACCGTTCAGGACATTGGCGATCATGGTTCTCAACAACTTTCATAGAAATGATTTCATAGTGATGATTTTTGCCATCACTCCCACTTCCTGTTCCACAATCCATTCACACAAGCTCTTCAGGAAGTTGAGCCGCTGCTCATCCTTGTCACTTTTGTTTTTCGATATATCCTTTGAGTGTTAGATTTCCCAAGCTTTCTTTTCTCAGTATCTGTCTCAGAAATTCCGACTAGTTCTGATTCTAAGTATTCTCTTTTCATGCAGTTGATGTTTAGCTCTTTGTTCACACTTCCACACTACGCATTTAAAAAACAATTATTCCCTGGCCATCAGTTAAATATAGAATCGATCAATGCAAATGGCGGATAAATGGGGATACAATGATTTATCAAGGGCTTATTTTAAAAATGTCGAATCGAACGCGCCTAGAGTATATAAAACTTACCATTTATATACTTATCGTTGTCTTATTCTCTTTCTTCTCTCTCTCTCTCTCTCTCTCTCTCTCTCTCTATCTATCTTTTCTCTCTGTCTTTTGTGAGCAACCCATTTGGACAATGGCGAAATAATTTTATCCCTCCCTCGTTTTTTTTTCTTTCCGCAAGATGGCGCTAACTAAAAGACAATAAACAAACTTCATCGTCTCCTATCAGTCTTGGATGATTTTTTTTTTTTTTTCAAATGCATTTTCTTTTCAACATTTTTATTTGAGTGGATAGTTGTGTTTTTGTTTTTAATGTTACACTGCGTTTTTTTTTTTTTTTTTTTTTAATTTAAAGACATGTCTTAATTGAAATTGCTTTTATTTCGATGCCTTAAGCTTCTTGGACAAGGCTTCAAGAAAAACAACACTTTTAAGATTTATTTTCATTTTCTTTGGCTCTGTTTCAGGACTTTTTTTTTATCGGTGACAGATAGTTGCCCACCGGATTTTACTATCCGTCGATAATTGCGAAACATATAGGGCTGCCTCAAAACATTTAACTGAACAATCAACACCTTATTTTTTTTAAGTAAGAAACTGGGAGGAGGAAGTAATTTCGTAAGCAACACTTTTATTTATCAATTCAAGATAATATCCTCTGGATTTGATGACGAAGTCTTTGTTACTTTTGAGGTTAGCGTCCTCAGTATGACAATAAATTACACCCGACAGAAAAAAAACCCTCTAATCGGTAGGTTCCGAGGAGCGTGGAAGCACATCTTAATTGCTGATGTCCCCAGGCCTACCCTGACCTAGGGTGGTAGCACCTGTTCTCAATTATGGACAAGCTTGGATGAAAACACTATAAAAATAAAAATGAAATAAAAATACCAGCAATAATTATTTTAGTAAAAAAATTACCAGCAATATATTTTTGTAAAAAAAATATTACCAGCAATACATTTACTAATGCTCCAAAGAAAATTAAATTTCGGCATTAAATGACCCATAAGGAGTTGATATGCGACTAAAAATGAGACAAAAAAAATTTTTTTTGAGGTGATTTAAACTGAATATTTATTATCAGAACAGGCAAAACAAACGCGAAAAGATTATACCTGATAGGATACTACGCGAGGTTCTTCTTGAACTGTTCGGAAAGCTTGATTTACGCGGAAAACGATATTCAGATAATCTGTACCCTCCTATATATTAATTGATTTTCTAACACATAAACCCTTTGCAGGGTATTTATGGCCAGAAAATATTTTTAGATGATAAGTATTGTTTTACGAGAGATGAGATAATAATGATTTAGTAAAAAAAAAAAAAATACTAATTAACCCATAGCTGGGAGAAGACGAGGAGGGTTCATACGTTTCCAAAGGATATTTTGCACAAGTGAATCAATGAACCCAAGTGGAATTTGAACTCGGTTCTCCGATTAACAATTCCGAGCCATTATCCATTACACCATGCTTACAGCGCCTGGTATTCTCAAGCGGTCACCCATCTAGGTACTGACCAGGCTCGACGCTTGGTTAACTCAGGTGATCCTACGGGAACAAGTGTTGCAACGTGATACGGCCGAAACCCCAACCTTGCTTGCGTAAAAATGGGAAAATGATTGAAGTAAATACTCAGAAACAGAAAGGCAAGTCAGAAAATGGCGTGTTTTTCTCAAGGGGTTTATTTAACCTGTACAGGTGATTGTCAGAGAAACGAGAAATGTGTTAGGATCTAAAATCGCCGAAAATAACCTTGGCATCATACGCTAGGCTGGTATGGTACTGATAGGTTCTTTGAAAGGGAAAACACAAAGATCTATTAGACAAGATAGTCAAAGAGAGAAAGAGTACAGATAAATCCTTAATACAAAGAAGTCAGAAAGCATGGTTGTCATCAAAAGAGACATTCCAAGGTGTAAATTACACAGTGGGGACGTCACAATCAAGGTTACCCTAAAAAAAGTTAACTGAGTTGTGTAGTAATAAACGGCACAAAATGTGAAACAAAAGGCGAATAGGATTAGTGAAAGATGCCTTTCAGAAACTAAGCAAACTCTTAAGAGAACGGAAGATGTCGTCAAAGACTTGTAAACCGATTGGATGGATTCAGAAAGCTGCCTCAAAGATTGCTATAACTAGGGGATCAAACTGGAACATATGGCGATTTTCTAAGCATATCTTAGATGTGGCACAAGGCCAAAAGTATAGGGCACCCAGTGAGGATCTAACAAAGTGGAACATATGTGGTTGAATATGTCTATATAAAAATACCTAAATATTGCCTTTGAAATTCGTTTACAAAAGCTACGAACTTTTGTTGCGACGCAGTCGATTTTAAACACAAATCATGCACGACAACTTTATTCAAAACAAAGTGACAAAATTGCAACGAGAAAAAATATATTTAAAAAAAATGAAAATGAAGATCTCAAGATAATATAATCCTGATGAATTTGCCAACAGGATTTTTTCTTAATTCCTTTATTTTCATTTTGCCCTGTTAACATTAAGAACAGGGAGAACAAAAAAAAAAAAGAACTATAAGCGCGGTTGAAAACAGCGGAGGATTACAAAGAGAGGTGATGTGGCCTGCTTTCTTTATTTTACTTCATCGTAGTACTCAGCATGAAAAAATAAATCCGGAACTAATTATTTTGTGACTCGGAACTGAAAAAAGGCTTTAGGACAAGGAGAAATTTCATAATTTAATTAAAAATGGAGAAAACATATTAAGCGAAGACAAAGAAGAAAATAAAATAAAAACCGGTAAGGAAAAAGCTAGATGGTGAAAACGGGTAAATGAGAGAGGGGGAAAGGAAAGATAAGAAAGAAAACAAGAGATGCATAGAAAGAATGAAAGAGAGGAAGAAGAAAAAAATAGAAAGAAAGAAAACAAAAGAGAAAACAGGGACTGAAAAAAAGGTAGAAAGAAAGAAAGAAAGAAAGAAAGAAAGAAAGAAAGAAAGAAAGAAAGAGAGGAAAAATCAAGGAGAAAAAATAGAAAGAAAGAAAACCGAAAAGAAAACAGGAATAGAAAAAAGACTGAAGCAAAGAAACAACAGATAACAAAAGAAAGAAAGAAAGAAAGAAAGAAAGAAAGAGAGGAAGAAAGAGAAGAAAAGCAAGAAGAAAAAGAGAAGAAAGTAAACAGAAGAGAAAACAGGAGTAGAAAAAGACAGAAACAAATGAAGAAAAAAGGAAACGAAAGAAAGAAAGAAAGAAAGAATGAAAATTTTAAATTCAAGAAAAATAATAGAAAAAAGAAAACAGAAAATTAAACAGGAGTAGAAAAAGACAGAAACAAGGAAAAACAGGGAAGGAAGAAAGAAAGAAAAAGAGAAAAAAGTAAAGAATAGAAAGAAAGAAAAGAGAAGAGAAAACAAGAATTGAAAGAGACAGAAACAAAGAAAAAAACAGGAATAGAACGAATGAAAGTAACATAGAAAGAAAGTAAAAAACAAGAAGAAAAAGAATTGGAGAAAAACAGAAGATTCAACAGTACTAGAAAAAAACGGAAATAAATAATGAAAAATAGGAAACGAAAGAAAAGGAAAGAAAAAAACAAAGAAAGAAAGAAAGGAAAATACAAAGAAAAAGAAAAGAAACAAACAAAACAGAAGAGAAAACAGATATGAAAAAAAGACAGAAAAAAAAAGAAAATAAGGAAACGAAAGAAAGAATGTAAGAAAGAAAGAGAGTAAAAGACAAGAATAAAAAGAATAGAAAGAAAGAAAACAGAAGAGAAATCAGGAATAAAAAAGACAGAAAGAAAGAAAAAACAGGAAACGAAAAAAAAAGAAAGAGAGTAAAAAGCAAGAATAAAAAAAAAGATAAAAAAAAACAGAAGACAAATCAGGAAAAAAAAAAAGACAGAAAGAAAGAAAAAAGGAAACGAAAAAAAAAAAGAAAGAGTAAAAAGCAAGAAGAAAAAATAGATAAAAAAAATGCAGAAGACAAATCAGGAAAAGAAAAAAGACAGAAAGAAAGAAAAAACAGGAAACGAAAAAAAGAAAGAGTAAAAAGCAAGAAGAAAAAATAGATAAAAAAAATGCAGAAGACAAATCAGGAAAAGAAAAAAGACAGAAAGAAAGAAAAAACAGGAAACGAAAAAAAAGAAAAGTAAAAAGCAAGAAGAAAAAAATAGATAAAAAATGCAGAAGACAAATCAGGAAAAGAAAAAAAGACAGAAAGAAAAGAAAAACAGGAAACGAAAAAAAGAAAGAGAGTAAAAAGCAAGAAGAAAAAATAGATAAAAAAAATGCAGAAGAGAAATCAGGAATAAAAAAGACAGAAAGAAAGAAAAAACAGGAAACGAAAAAAAAAGAAAGAGAGTAAAAAGCAAGAAGATAAAATAGATAAAAAAAAATGCAGAAGACAAATCAGGAAAAGAAAAAAGACAGAAAGAAAGAAAACACAGGAAACGAAAAAAAGAAAGAGTAAAAAGCAAGAAGAAAAAAATAGATAAAAAAAATGCAGAAGACAAATCAGGAAAAAAAAAAAAGACAGAAAGAAAGAAAAAACAGGAAACGAAAAAAAAAGAAAGAGTAAAAAAGCAAGAAGAAAAAATAGATAAAAAAAATGCAGAAGACAAATCAGGAAAAAAAAAAAGACAGAAAGAAAAAAAAAAACAGGAAAAAAAAAAAGAAAGAGTAAAAAGCAAGAAGAAAAAATAGATAAAAAAAATGCAGAAGACAAATCAGGAAAAGAAAAAAGACAGAAAGAAAGAAAAAACAGGAAACGAAAAAAAGAAAGAGTAAAAAGCAAGAAGAAAAAATAGATAAAAAAAATGCAGAAGACAAATCAGGAAAAGAAAAAAGACAGAAAGAAAGAAAAAACAGGAAACGAAAAAAAGAAAGAGTAAAAAGCAAGAAGAAAAAATAGATAGAAAAATGCAGAAGACAAATCAGGAAAAGAAAAAAACAGGAAACGAAAGAAAGAAAGAAGGAAAGAAAGAAAGATAATAAAAGGCAAGAAGAAAATAGAAAGAGAGGAACATGAAGAGAACACAGGAGCAGAAAAAAAAAGACAGAAACAAAGGAAACAGGAATGGAAAGAAATGAAAAAAGAATTAAAAACCGGAATAGAAAGAAGAAACGAAAGAAAGAGAGGAAAAAGTAAGGAAAGAATGAGAAATAAAGAGGATAATGGAAATGAAAAGCAAAAAAAAAAAAAAAGAAATAGGAAGCCTAAATAAGAGAAAGAAGGGTATCAAGAAAACAAAAGAAGAGAATGAAAAAGGGGTAAAATATAAAGAGATATCAAAAGATAAAAAAAGTGAAGGGAAACGAAATAGGAAGATAAAAGACGGAAAATAATTGAAAGAAAAAGAAAGAAAAAAGACAATAAAAAAAAAGAAACGAGAGAATAGAACAGAAAATATATATAGAATATATTATATATATATAATATATATATATATATATATATATATATATATATATATATATTATTTTTATAAAAAAAATTTATAACATAAGTATGTTATAAAATCACTACAAAAATAGCCATTTTGTTTCAACACACTCTGTGTCTTATCAAGTGATGGTGTTGAAAAGAAAATAAATGGTTTTAAAAGTTTCAGATTAATTAACGATCCTACACTAGGGGGGAGCATTGTTACAAAAGCTAGAATAACCAATCAAAAACGAAGTACAGAAAGATTCAAAAGCTTGACAACAAAATCCTGCTATTATAGCTATTTAGATCTTTAAATACGTGTAATATTAAAAATAATTTTTACTAACTAATAATTATAAATTTATATGATAAAATTTAATATTAAAATTAAAAACTGGCAATTTTAAATCCAAATTTAATCACTATTAAGTTTAAAACTACAAAATTATTGAGAAAAAAAAAAATATATATGTTTATTCAATTCATTTCTTCATTGAAATTACGTCTGACAAGACAAAAAGCTACAATTCGTCCGGTCATCTGATAATATATGTATATATTTTTTTCTTTTCCGTTTTTATTTTAAAGTTTGTGAATATGGTCTTAAACTCACGCGTGACACAACAAAATCACAATCAGATTATAATACATACGCATCTAGACATAATTAGATACACACACACACACACACACACACACACACACACACACACACACACAAACACACACACACAAATAAAAACACACAAAAAAAAAAAAAAAAAAAAAAAGGAAGAGGTGGGGGAATACATGAACAACTCCACAGCCCTTTACGAAAAAAAGGAGACGTGGAAACTAACACTTATACACACACACAGTTAAATGTGAATACACTCTACATACACATAGACACCGATATATACACAAACATACATCCACAATGGCATAGACATTGAGAAATCACAACCAGTAAATATTTCAGACTTAAATAAATGCTAACCACTTATTGAATTATAACTTAAGGGAGCAAATATATAAAGATAAAAATGTTTAAAATAATATTATTTAATATATTAAAACGAAAACTCTAAAACAATAAATATCAATAAAAATATATATATATTATTAATCATATAAGTTGATAATAGTTTCATTATATATTTGGCAAAGAAAAACAGGATAAAGAAATCCACAAATATATATATATATATATATATATATATATACACGGCAGCAAAACAAATTCACACACATAAAAAAAAAAATATATATTCATACATACATATACGTACAGAAATACACACAAATAAATATATAAACATAAACATATACGTACATATACATATCTATGATAACAAGTACATATGTACGTACATATACATATAAACCTAAATACACACACATATATACACACATAGACTTTTATGCACACATACTTAGATATATAAAAAACAGTCATGATATACCAAAGTTTCCATACCTACACATACACACAAACTCATACATAATAGGTTCCAACACATACACCTATATATATACATACACAAACATACATAAATATATATACACACATACATACATATCTACAAATAAACATATATATATACATAAATATATCTACCTGCACAACAACCACCCATATATACATGCATACATAAAAATACAACAACTTTCAACCAAATACATATATAAACGAACTAACATATAGATACATAAATATACCTTCAAACACCAACACACAGCAATATACATATAGTCTAACATACAAATATATAAACACATTCATACAAACAGAAATATACTTAAATATAAATACACAATAAAATAGGACATACAGATATATATACACATATATATATATGCACACACGCATATATATATACACACATACATACACACATACACATACATATATATATACAAATATATCGTGGCACAAAGCTGAAATCAAGGGGCATCCAGTGAGGAACGAACTCATTACTCAGTCGCACCCAATCTAGTGAACCATGCTGGCCAACCATTATACTGCCGTGATTTAATCATATACATACCTGTACATACTCATACACATACACACACACACACATACATATACACACATACATATATATATGCATATATACATATATATATATATATCCAACCATATACACACACACACATATATATATATATATATATATATATACAAACATATATATATATATATATATATATATATATATATATATATATAAATATAAAATAGAAAAGAAAAACAGAAAAAAAAGTAAAGAAGGAATAGAATAAAGAAAAGAATAATGAATCAGAATAAAGAAAGAAAACGAAAAAACGAAATCTCATTTACATTACCATATTCACAACGTTTCGGCCGCTCTGGCCTTCTTCAGGTGAGTGGAATTTCGAACCGAACCTTTTATTTCGTCCACGCAGGTGATATTTTTAATTTCTTGTTTTGCTTTATTTCGCTATATTCTCTAATATAATAAAATAATAACATGATGATAATAATATGATAATAATATAATGATAATAACAATGATAACATAATAAAATATAATGATGATATAATGATATAATGATGATATAATACCAATATAATAATAATATAATGATAATAACATAATGCTAATATAATGATAATATGATAATAATATATATTGATAATATAATGATAATAATATAAAAATAATATAATGATAAAATATTACAATGATAATATGATAATATAAAAATAATATAATGATAATAATATAATGTTAAAATAATAATAATAATATAATGATAATAATATGATAATAATAATATAACTTCCCAATAACTTATGAAGTGATTATTCTTGGTGGCCATTTTGTAATTCTGGTCGGCCTTTTTTCATTGGTGGTTATTTTCCTTTCGAACTGATGTTATATTTTATTTTATTTTATTTTTTAATCATTTCACCCCAATTAAGGCAAAACCGTCGAAAAATTATCAATAAAGATGAGGACAACAGTCCGAATGATGTAAATAGTGTAAATATTTACAGTACCTTATCTCAGAAATACAGACAGTTATTAGTTATATTTTGTTTACCTAGGTGACTATTTTTCATGGTGGCTATTTTTTATTCGAACCAGATATACTTTGTTTTCTTACGTAGCTATTTTTCATGGTGGCTATTTTTTCATTCCAACTATACATACATAATTTTCCTCGGTGGCTATTTTTAATGGTGGCAATTTTTCTTTCCAACTATATATACTTAGTTTTCCTCGATATACTATACTTAGTTTTTTGTTCGAACTCGATATAATTTGTTTTCCTAATTAACTGTTTTTCATGGTGGCTATTTTTTGTTTGAACTCGATATAATTTCTTTTCCTAATTAACTGTTTTTCATGGTGGCTATTTTTTGTTCCAACTCGATATAATTTGTTTTTCTAATTGACTGTTTTTCATGGTGGCTATTTTTCGTTCGGACTAGATATACTTTGTTTTCTTAGGTGGCTATTCTTCATGGTGGCTATTTTATTTTATTTTATTTTATTTTTGTTGATTCTAATTTCTTCTTTTTTGTTACATTTTATTTCCCTAAGTGGCTATTTTTGGTGGCCATTTTGATATGTGGTTATTTTTTGCTTCATTGTTTCTTTTTAGATGACTTGGTTCATGCTGTCTATTTTTTCTAGGTATCTATATATTATTTTGTGTTGTTAAGGCGGCACCGCTGGGTGAAGGACCTCTTCACCGCAGGTTACCGGCCTGGGCGGAATGTTCCCTCAGATGAACTACAACGGTCACGAGTTCGCAACCAAGCCAAGTCGCCTTGTTGGAGGACATCGTCTGTGGTCTAATCTGGCGAGGGAATGTCTCCGCCAAGTTAAAACGCCCAGGACGCGCTAGATGATGAACCGGGAAACCATTCGCAGAGATCAGGCTCTGGCACATAGATGGAGGAGAATGGGGGACAGCTCAGCTCTTTTCGGAAGAAGAAGAAGAAATGTTTAATATCTAAAAAAAAAAAAACACTAAACTAATTGAGTTTCTTTTTTCCAGGATTTCAGATGAGCTATCGTGACATCATTTGTCGTAAAAATAAATGAAAAGCACTTTAAGTAAAATCACACGTAAAAATCGTTTTGTGGTTGCCACACTCTCTTCCCAAATGATCAATGGTGAGAGGAAAAAGATCATGCAGGCCTTCAGTAATGGTACCAACATTCATATTCTGACTTACATCTTCAAAGTTTCTTCAAGAATCATACAGTGAACGATGAATAAGTTTAAAAAAGAGAGAACAATAGAGAGGAAAATTGGATCAGAAGGTCACAACAACAAGAGGGATCATCATTTCAACTTAGACCTAATGAGATCAAATAAAAAAGATCCAACTTAATCCATAAGGCGTTTGGCAAGTGAGAAAGGAGTTTCGGCCATGACAGTCCAAAGAGCAGTGAAAAAAAGACTTGAAAATGAAATCGCAAGTGAAACCTGTGAGGCAACTTGTTACTT